>CM021103.1:577870624-578235462 GCA_007115665.2 Sequoiadendron giganteum
CTGGGCGAGAGTCTTGAACGAGCCTTGGTGTAGTGTTCGAGGTGGTACCTAGTTAACCTCACACTTATGATATGAAAATTACTACGCTTATCCCTTGTTGCGTCTATAAATAGGCGCCTAGGTAGTAGGGAAATTAACTTAGCAATTTTTAGCAGAATTAGCACTAGGTGATTGGCTTAGCATTTGGTATTACAGTCAACATAGTGTTAGCATAAAGTTCAAACTTAGACATCTTGTGAAGGTTGTTGCCTAATAGTCATATAACATCTCACACCATGGATACCCCAATTAGGCTGACCTCCCATAAACCTCAAATGGCTTTCTTGGGTGAGATTTCAACTAGACGCTTGAACAGGATGATGAAGAATGAGCATTCTTTGGCCATCGTAGCGATGAAATGGGTCCCGGGTCATGACTACCTCAAATATGAGGACAAGTATAAAGTAAATACTGACATGTGCTCTCTTTTTGTGGCATCGATGCTTGGCATTCAAGTCCCCAAGCCACTTATCATCCATCTGGTGACAGAAATATTCCCGAAGAAGTATTTGAACAGCCTCAGGGAGGTGGTGGAAAATTCTGCATTTGGTGGAGGAATCCCAACTGTGAGTGACCTTCGTAGATTCATTGAAGAAGACACAATCGTCCCGTGGTTACCATTTTTGAGCGGTTTTTGCCTCCAGTTGCGAGAAGTCCATCGCCAAAAGGGTACCCGTTCCTGCTACTTCCTATTCTAGATATACAAAGTAGTGCCTTTCTATGACATCGACTGGTACACTGATTTTAGGAACTTGGTGTTCCCTCTGCCACCTGTTGTTGCTTCTCTAGATGGTGCCACTGATCCCATTGTTGCTGAAGACAACATGGTTCCAGATGTTGTTGCTGATACTACTTGTTCCCACAACTGAATCTTTTCGCTCCTTTCATGTTTTCAAGACTAAAATTTGTTAGCTCTTTTTTGTATATAGCCTGAAAAAGGCTTCAGATATATATAAGTATATACTTCTCAAACGCATGGCCTTTGAGCCATTTTGATACTGTACTTGTCAAAGCATATAAATACAATGAAGATATGGATTTTTTAAAAAAAAATCTTCTTTGTTGCATATTTTCTTGTCCTTTCTTGGCATAAGTGTTATTCTTTGCATCATATTGTAAATCTTTGTTGTTTCACTGATTTAGGAAGACCAACCAAACAAACAAAAGAATGCAAAGGGAAAAATTCATAATAATTACATATTTACATGGTAGATTTGTTCAATTGAGCTATGTGGAAATTCTTAGGTGAATTCCCCCAACATGAATCCTTGTCATTTTTCTTCTTCTACTCTCGGATTTAATTGCCTCATATAGCTTGTACTGAATTACCGTGAACATAATTTTCCTTAGGCTGTCATATTTCTCGTGTCGACTAGGTCTTTTCGTCTACTTATTGAATTTTGGTATTAGGCCCTTACCATCCAGGTCTTGGTCTGAAAATCCATCTAACAGAGAAGGAGCACCTGAACTTGCTACATTGTGCACAATTAATCCCTTGGAGGGTAGTGGGTAATGATTTCTTAGAAATGCTTGCTTTAGGTTACGAAAATAAATACATAGGAGGATATCTCCATTCTTCTTTCAGACCAGGTTCAAGCTAAATACCCACATTTTAGGCTTGACTGAGAAAACAAAACATGGTTGAACTGGCTTTACTAACCTTTGCGCCATCAGTGCTTCCATATCGGGGCTCGCCGACCTCTTTTGGCAACCTGATTTGGCTTCCCTTTTCGGTTCTATTCTAGGTTGGATGATGCTAGTATCATATCCTCTGAGGTTATGATATGGCCAGGCCACTATCCCCTCATTATTTTCTTTTAAAAGGCGGACGAGCCTTTCTTTGCCTTGATGCTAGAAATCCCTTCTTATTTTGAACCTTCTCCCATCCTCGATCTGAAACTTCACATTCTCGCCTCCATTTTCTATAAACTTCCTCTTTTTGTTTCTTACATTGTCAGAATCAAAAGGATTTTCGAGAGTGACCAATATTTTTGAAAGCTTATGGGATCCTTGCTGAATGTCCTGTCTATCGTCGGTTTCGACGACCCTTGATTGGATTTGGTCGGCAATTTTTTTCGATTGCGAATCAAACGAGGTGATGTGTTCATCACTATCAAATGCTTTCTAGCTTTGACCATCATCTGGAATCGTTGATCGGGCTATCATTCATGTTATGCCTTGCAAAACCACCCCATCTTTTGCCCTAGTCAAAATGGGTCCCCCTTTTTGTTTTTGTCCTTGGTTGTTTTGCAAACAGAGTTTAAAGTCTTTCTCTTCCAAATTTTTTGTTTTTCTTTTGGTTTGTCTCTGTCGGAACCGGAACCAAAACTAAATTAGGTTTTGAAACTTGTTTCAAAGACTAGTTCTGATCCCCGTCCTGATGATATTTTTTTTGTTGTTGTTGCCTTTTGGTTTGTCTTTGTCAGAGCCGGAGCCGGAGCGAAAGTTAAATTTGAATTTATTCATGGTTTCTAAATCAGGTTCCATCCCGTCTCCGCCTCTGCCTTTTGTTTTGTTCATTTAGACTTAGGTTTTATTTTTGGTTTTTCTCATTTTTATTTGACCTTTTTTGTTTCATTTTTCTTTGTTCGCGAAACTAGAACCAGAACAGGAACCAAATGTGAAATTTGAACAAAGTTTATAAATTAATCTCAACTCCGATTCCGCTCCCGTCATTTTGGTCATTGACTTTATTGAGACTGTACTACAGTAATGTGCTAGTTCCCTTTGCAGTTCCAACTCCGCTCTGCCACATTTATGGAATTAATTACAGGAGCTCTGCACATATGAAACTGTGAGTTTTTACCTTAATTAGGGATTAACTCATAGTTATCATCATTGTTTAAACTATCAAGAGTGAACCAGAGTTGTAGTGGAGCATTTGTGCGTGTGAGTCGATCGAAAGGGAGACAATTATGTGTGGAATTGCTTCAGGGGTCTAACCTATTTATTTGCGTTTGAGGTAGGGTTTTTGTTCTTCTCTTTCGTTTTGTGGTGCGTTTTTTTTGTTTTTGTTTTGGTTGATCATTGGCTTATTGTGAGTTCATGACTCTCAGTTCTATTGTGAGTTCATGTGATTCATTTTTATTCTCTTTTGTTTCTGTTTTCTTGTTTTCGTTTTTCTTTTTTGGTGTTTTGTTTCTCGTTTGTTTGTTTTTATCACGGTTGTTTTCACGTTTTAATCGTGACCGTATTGTGATGCCCTAGTTTTAAATGGCTTGGATTAGTTACTGTTTTTATATTGGTAGGGTTTGATAAATTATTGTTTTACTTAGGAATCCTGTTGCACATTAAATCTGATTAGTTTGAATGGGGTTAAATTCGTGCCCTAATTATTTGAAGTTGAGGGTTTGTGATTTAGGGTTTTGACGCATTCTTGTTTTAAATATGATGCCATAATTATTACGGTTGTCTCATGGTCATATGGGGATGGTCCTGTATAGGTTATCTTCTAGCCCCTTTCATTTTGATATGACCTAGTCCTTAAAATCATGATATTATTTATCAGCCTGTTAAAATCTCTTATGATGTCATGGTTATTTTAAGCGGAAGCGGGATCATAATCGATTTAAAATTTGAACCATGTTTTGTAGAAAGTATTGATTCCATTTCATCTCATCTCCAATTCCTCTTTAAATAAGAAGTAGGCTTTCAAAATACTGGTAACCTAGGCGGAAGCGGAACCAGAACTGAATATAAAATTAGGAAATCTTCAAGGAACCAAATCAGTTTTCGTTCCGATTCCGATTCTGATTCCGGTTATCGTTCCAACTCCGACTCCGGTCTCGCCTTGTTATTACTATAATCTTAATAACTGTTTTGACTCCGATCCCAAGAGTGTTTTAAAAAGAGACTATTTAGATGTTTTTTTCCTGGTTTTGCCTCTGGTATATAAGAAGGGTAAGATCTTAAAGCATATTTTGTTATATTTGTTCAAGGATCTAATTTAAGGTTTTGTTGCAGGAAGTTAAAGAATGTCAGGAATATCAGGAGAAGCTTCTTAGAGGAGTCAGCCTACATAAACTTCAAAGGCGTCAACTAAGACCAAGAAGATCAAACTGGAGCAACTATCTTATACCTTGAGGTGTAACCATAGGGGTCATGTCGTCACTATCAGCAAGGTGGAATCTGATTGGGCTGATATAACTGACACCAATCTAGGCCCATTCAGTTATGAGGATTTGTACTTAGAAACATTTACTGAGGACGTAACAGGGAGAACTGGAAGAACAGTTGAGTCTGGCTTGTCTCACATCACTGTATTTCCTCTATCCATCCAATGCCCGAAGTTGATCATGATAGCAGCAGGAGCTTACAATCTGGCCACCAGACAATGTATGGATTCATAGGACAATGTGATCATAGATCTAACTCCTCAAATGTTTCAGCTAATGTTCAGTGTCCCTAATCCAAAGAACCTGGCATAGCTGAATGAGACAAACGCTTTAGAGATATATAGCAAACACAAGGAGACCAACAAGTCTCACTTGAACAAGAAGTGGTTAAGAACGAAGAAGAATTCCCTGGCAAAGCTCTCAGATCAACCAAAGAGGGAAAAATTTTACAAGGAGGTATTGAACCTTATAATGATGTTGTCTAGAGTCTTTGGGAAGAGGGATGCATTTCATTTTAAGGAATGGATATTTCCTTTCATTCATACAGTCTTTGATGGTAGGCAACAGTTTGATTGGCCTATGATTGTCTTAGATACTATACATGATCAGCTAACCAGAATAAGGGAAACTAAGAGCTTTTTCATGACCTCTTATGTTGTCTATGCAACAGCCAGAGGAGGCATCTTTCCACTGTTGACCAGAGTAGGGATTTTAGGAGAAGCTAATGGACAAAAGAGAGTATGGGATCATTATGACCAGCTATCCCTACAGATTTTTGAAACACAATTTAGAAGAGTTAATGATGCATTCTTATATGTGGTTATTAACCACCTTAATGGAGATGTAGGGTACAGATTGAGCCAAGAGGCCATGGCCTTTATCACAGAATGGGGATGTTGGTATATCCAGTACCCCAAGTTTACTTATTTCAGATTGGCTAGGTTTGAGGGTCATCCTCACTTGCTCCCTAGGTGCTGCAACAACAAGATGGTTTTGATGGAGTTTGTTTACCAAGCTTTGGGGATCAATGCCCAATTTGGAATAAAATACAAACCAAGTTGTCACAAGTTCCTGATGCAATTGGGTGAATACAGCTGCCCACACCTTGTGGGAGCTAAGGTGGTTTGTAGTGAATTGATACACTTAAAGTTGGGCTTGTATACTGCCCGAAAGCACTTTGATCCAAAGAAGAAGATGGATGCTTTGCTGGCTTCGATCTTTGACAAACATTTCAACCTGCTAGAGGACTTCTGGAGTGATCTTTAGGATGAATATGACCTCAGGAAGAGGAATTATGAGAGGTTGCCTGTCTCATTCATGGTAGAATTTTGGGTCAAAGTTGATATTCCTGATACATTGGTAGATGATGGGGTAGTGTTGGATCCTTTGTATGAAGCATTGAACATAGGTACGAAGAGTTTGGATCCGGTAGATTGGGATGGTGAGGAGACCATCGACATCAAGCAAATACGAAGACAAGTCTTGGATAGGAGTATCCACTGGGTTGTTCTCAGAGCCAAAACTCATGGGGGTCCAACTCCTAAGAAAGGGAAAGGATATAAGAGAATCAAGAGAAAATTGCCTCCCAAGAAGCCTTTGGAATTATTCCCTCATGATATTGAAGAATTTGAACTTGAAGCCCTGACTCAAGATTTACCTGGAGTACAAGAGGAGGATGCCCCGATAGTACCTGTGGCTTCAACAAAAACAATAGGTGAATCATCTACTCAAGTCCCTCTTACAGAGCAACAAGGTAGAGAGATGCCTAAGGGGACTCTTCATGGTATAGATGAAACATTAAAGGGAAAAGGAGTAGAGCAGGAGATCCATGATGTTGAAATAGACTCTGATGAGACCTTATCAGAAAAGGATGCACAAGAAAAGATGCCTCTAGAGGAGGAAACTGAGCATGTGCTAATGGAGGAGGATCAATGGGCTTTGTTTGAGGAAGAAAAGAAAGCTTCAGATGCTAAGGCACATGCATAAGCTATAGAAAAACAAAAGCAAATGGATGCTAAGGCACAAGCTGATGCATTACTTCAACAACAACAATTGGAGGCTAAGCAAAGGCAAAAGGAATATGAACTTAAGAAAAAAGAAGAAAATGACAAGCTCAAGATGGTGCAAAAGATCCATGAGCTAGAGGAGAAGAAGGCTAAACAAAGGAGAGAAATAGAAGCCCTTGAGGGTAAATTGAAACTAGTTGAAGAAGCCTACAAGAAAAGGGAGGAAATAGAATGCCTGCAAAAGGAGAAAGATGTTGAGGAGCTGGCCAAGCAACAAAAAAAGGAAAAGGAAGCCTCAGACGGACTTAAAGCATTGGAAGAAGAAAGAAACAAGTTACTTGAGGAGAAAAGGTTGGAAGAGGAAAAATTGAAGGAACAAGAAGACAAGAAGATGCAAGAACAAAAGGACAAGGAAGAAGCTGAAAAGCTTGCACAAGAAAATTTAGAGCAAGAACAACAAGATGTATAGGTTAATATGATATAGCCTTTATCCTCTACAACTACTGCTTCTTCTACTGTGATGGCCACTACTCCAAGTGCTCCCACTTGGTTAAAACTTGATCTTCAAAAGAGGCGAGTAACACCCTCACAACCTCTTAATTGGGATGATATGATGAAAGAGATTGAAAAAGAAAGACCTAAGAAGAAGGCTAAAATTCTGCATTCCACTAGACTCACTGAAGGAGGATAAATTATTGTTGAATGTGCAATACCAGTGGTGGACAAGGATGTGGGAGATATGCAACTAACTGATTACCAGTTGGGCACGGTAAATTTGGGAAGACCCACAAGAAATCAGCAAATGAACTTGATTGATGTGGTAGCATCATCCACCAAATCAAGGATGATAAAGGATAAATAGAGAAAGGATAAGCTTAAGGCTCAATTGAAGAATATTTGTACTCCGAGGTCACAACAAATCACCACCATTGAGACACCAGTTTTGCTTAGCAAGAGAGAGGTGGATGATTTGGTGCAGATAACGAGTAAGGATGGGATGATGGATAGATGGACCGACAAGCTTAATCAGGAAGTAGGTGAGGTGCTAGGAAGTAGTTATGAGGTTCATGAGAAAGCTTTGAAGTTAATAGAAGAAACGAGTCAGCATACTAAAGCATTGGGAGAACAAGAGGGGTATAGAGGGTATATACAAAAGCTAAAAGAGATCAATAAATTGCTGAAATCCACTCTTCTGGAGCAGTCAATCCTTGAAGAGGACAACACAAATTTCTTGGAAAAGACCTCTAGCATAATCCAGTTTAGATCTAACTTTTTGTGTAAACATAAGAATGAAGTTCAAGATTCTAGCAAGGATCTAAATGAACAGCTTGATGAGCTAGAAGTTGTTATTGCTATTATAGTGAATGTTGATATACCGGTGAAGGAAGGCCTGCCTTTAGGTCAGTTAAAAGAGAAATGGGATGATAGACTTAAAGAGGTCGTACAAAAGGGAGATGATGGAGAAGATCTGCTATTGGATCGATTGATGGATATTAGAGAAGAGGTAAGGGCTGCTAGAAGAGAGCTAACAAGTTGAGGGACATGAGAGAGTTTGTTGCTGCTGAATTGAAGAGGATCAAGTTTGAAGATAGTTGGATTGATGGACCAGATTTGGATATGCTTCAACAAGTCTTCTCTAGTTATGATGAGTACACTTTAGAGAAAACTCCGCATGCATGATTGATAGTCTTATGGGCGCATGGCTTTCTTTTCTCTTCTTACTTTTTCTCTCCAGTTTACCAAATGATCAATATGGGAACTAGAGATCAATTGATCTAAGTTTCCAAGAAAATTGAAGTTCCTAAAAAGGTGGATTTCGACTTTAGATAGAGAGGACTTCATATTTTGTACATCTATATATACCTGTAGGGTACCATATTTTAAAGGCCGGCTGATGAGAATAAGATTAGCCACTTGATAGTAGGAGATAGGAATTTTATAGCTTTGAAAAGATGCTTTGTTATTATTAGTTATAGTTGAATACAAATACAGGTTTTTACACAATATGGTGTGGGGATTGAGTTTACTTGATAAGGTTAATGAATCATAGTCTATATGTATGCTAGTGATTGTGCTGAAGCATAAGTGTTTCTTATGTGATGAAAATCATTAGAAGGAACCAAATTTAAAGATTGTTTCATTAAATTATCTATGGATTGAATTATTGAAAGTCTGCTGATCTATGATTTTAGCAATGAATGAGAGTTTGTTCTTTTAGAAATTTCAAAGTATTTATGATGTGTGATTGTGATGGTTAAATTAAGCACCATAGATGCATGCAATAGTATGGATTTTTCTGTAAATTGCATCATATTATGGTTCTCTTGATCTATTGGAAGAAAATTTTTTGTTGAAAATATATGTCTAGATTTTAGATAAGTTTTATTCATGTTTCAGTGATGTACGGCCTGATTTATCTTTTTCTTTTATTTAAAACCCCCTTTTCGTTAAGAATAGTTCGATGAATCCGTCATTGCTTGCATTCCTTATTACCAACAAATGCCCCTTGAATATTACAGTTGCACGGACCAATTGAGTGACACCAGATAGTTGAGAACCAACTACCAGGACCTTGGGAGTTAGTCTACTATATGTTATCTTTCTTTTTCAAGAGAAATAGAGTAGAGATATTATGTCTAATGTTGATTGTGTCATTTTCACCATCAACAAATCTGGTGCTAGAAGGAGGGCTGAAGGAACAAGTTGGCTCGCATTGTGTCATTCTCACCGGAGAAATACGAGAGGATTCTCAGATCCTCTACCGACCCTGAACCATTAGAAGAACTCCAAACCCCGGTTAGACCTAGACCCCATTCCCATAGAATTTTGATTCCACCATTGCCACCTCTGCTTTCTCCACCTAGATTTCAACCAAATCCACGTACCCCACCACCAGTTCAACCTACATCACCACCACTGGCTTGGCCAGTGTCACCACCAATTCAACCTATATCACCACCACGTGCTCAACCAATCCTACCCATGGCTTACTTTGTGAATAACCCCTCTTCGCTAGGGACTATTCCAGGGGGAATCCATGATCTACTAAAGAATCCAAAATTTTTTTGTCTCAAGTACATGCATGGCGAATCAAGAAATGTTGAGGAGCATATACAAGCATTCAAGGATGCTTGTACCCATGCTCAAGTGGTTCATGAGGATGTGGTATGTAGATTGTTTCCTTATTATTTAGGAGACATGGCATATAATTGGTACTTAAATCTGCCCCGAGGATCTATTTTGGGTTGGACAGATTTAGAAAACGCATTCATTAATCAATTCAGGGTTTACGTAGACCCTACCATCATGTATCACCAGTTTTCCACCATAATAAAAGAGCACCATGAGCCACTTCCTTTATTCAACACTAGATTCCAGAGGATGTTTCGCAGGTTGCAAGATCCTTACTTAGTGGTTGAGAATATTGCCATTCAGGCGTATTTAAGAGCTGTTGATCCCTTGATTGGCCTATTCTTGCAGATGACTTATCTGCCCAATGAAATTGACTCTCTTTCTAAAGTGTATCATTTAGCCATCAAATTGCAATAGCAGATAAGTCTGCAATCAGGAGGTTTAGGAGAAACTCTTCCTCCCATGAGTTATCAGATGCCTAACCCACCATTGTACAACACTATCCTAGGGATGCCTTACTCCCAATATGGACCTATGTCTGAGTTACAAGCCCCACCTACCATGCCCTTTTTCGGAAATGGCATGCAAGATTCTTCCCAACAACCTCAAAATCAACAACAACAAGCAGGAGGATCAACGCATGTTCATTTCCCATCCATAGTGAATAATGTGCAAAATGAACAAACTGTACAACTGACCAATGAGTTAGAGACTCTCAAGAAGGCTCTATCTCAAATGTCTAATGATATGGCACAACTTAGGAAAAACCCTCCCCACCACCAAAACCAGAATTATCATAACCAAGGAGGTTACAACAACTAGGGGAATTACTCTAGTAAGAATATGAATTAGAACACCAATCGAAATTTCCAGAATCAAAACTCCTCTAATCAAAATTACCAAAATTAGAACAGAGGATATAACCAGAGGTCCAACAACAACAATAGGCAGTGGAATACTGGACCTAACAATGGGGGAGTTTCCCATAGTTATCAGCCAGGTGAGGAGAGAACACATACTGCTAATGTGGCTGACCTTAATTTCATGACTAATTGGTGCAGGCTACACGATATTGCAACACATTATGAGGTTAATTGCCCAGAAATGGAGAAAATGGTAAAGATTGCACAAGATGATTCCCATCCTCCAGGAGGAAATTCCAATTAGGATAATGGGCCAGTAAGTACTGCTATGACTTTTGAGACTATTGAAGAGAAATACCAATTTCCCATGCAAGGAGATAATGAGCCAGAGGAGGATGTGTATGATGCCCAAGCCTTCCAGTCCAAAGGTGGTCACTTTCTGAGAAATTAGAATAAGGGTCCATTTACTATATCTGCACCCCCAAACAACATGGTCCCACCTAACCAAAATGTAGATAATAACCCATCACCACCGAAGGGACCTTCTGACCCTCAGAATAGAGGTAATCCGCCTCCTTTTCCTAAATAGCAAGTGAGGAATGATTCAGAATTTAATTTTATTGCAGAATTTCAAAGACAAAAGACATCATTATCATTCTTTGACATCATGAAGTGGTGCCTAGCTCAACGTGAAGTGGTATTGAAGGCCCTGGAGGAGGCAGACCGCTTAAAGGGAAAATGTAAAGTGACTCCAGTGAAGGAGATAAATGCAACCATCTATAAAGGTAAGACCAGTACCCCACCTTTTCTTTTAAGTTTAAGGATTTTTGGAAATAATTTGCATAACTGTTTGTTGGACTCTGGAGCATCGGGTAATGTTATGCCCTTTTCAATATGTAAGAAGTTAGGATTAAATCTTATCCCGACCAATAAGAAAGTGATCCAGTTAGACAAGACTGAGGTCAATGTTGTAGGAGAATTAAAGAACGTGCATGTACAAGCTGGATCAGATCCAAGGATCCAAACCTACATAGATACCTAAGTGGCGGACATCCCAGAGACATATGGTATGCTCCTAAGTCGAGAGTTAATAAAAAGTATTGGGGGATATTTGTCCTTGGATTTCTCTCACATGTGGCTACCCTCGAAGGGGGTAGCAATGCAAATAAGGATTGAGAGTGAACCAAGACTCAAGCATATGATTACATAATATGATGCTTCAAATGAAGTAGCATATTTTGAGACTAAGATAGGAGCTTACAAACAAGAGGAAGTCCTTAATTTTTTTGTACTCAATCCTGAGGATACATTGCCCCTAGAACATAGTAACCCAATGATCTGTATCAACCAGCAGGTTCTAATAAGGAAATTGCAACAAGATAGGCTGGTATTAGGAGGAGAAACTGATTTGAGAAGTTTGTTGCTTCCTAATTGGTGTAGGATTCATTATCACAATCATTCAGAGTTAACATGCCAATCATGCCTAGATATCTTAAGTCATGTAGGCCAGCCTCAACAAATATGTCAAGAGAAACCCCAGACCCCCATCAATGAGTTTTCTTTTAAAGTTAAGGATGCTACCATTCTCACTAGGAATAGCCCTCCTCAGGAGGAAGATTCCTCACGGTTTGATCAGGCTCAGGTTCTAGGCTCCAACATTCAAGAAGAAATTGAGGTGTCTTAGTTCCTTTGCAATACACCTGCCCCAAATAATCTACCAATGCCTAAGGCATTGATAAAAGATGAATTGGATTGCAATCTGATGCAAGAAGTTGTCCAAGAGGTAATTCTTGACCAAGCTGTGAATATAGAAAAGTCTTCAAGTGAGCCTTGCCTCAAGTCAATTTTTGATGAACAACAAAATTCTGAGCCGCCACATATCCCAAGTAAGTCATCCCCCGTTATCCCTAAAAAGAAAGAACTACCAGCCAAAGACCAATTGTGGAGTCTTAAATTTGATGGCTCCAAATCCAAGGCAGGAAGTGGAGCAAGGATTGAACTAACCAACCCGAAAGGGAAAATTTACTTTGCCTCTTATAGGTTGTAGTTTGGTTTGAAAAACATGGCTAAGTATGAAGCACTTGCTTGTGGACTTGTGTTTTCAAATAAAAAGAAGGTCACTGCTCTCATGGTCATCGGGGATTCTGAAGTGATTGTAAAACAGGTATGTAGCCAGTATACATGTCATAACAAAAGATTGGTTGCGTACAGAAACAAAGTTTGGAACTTAATTGAAGACTTTGATGCTTTTGGGATTACTCTGATCCCTATAGAAGCTAATCAAATTGCAGATGCCCTTGCCGTTGTTGCTAGCACATTGGAACCCATGCAAGACTCTAATCTAAAGATATTTTTAGTTGAATTAATTTCAGTCCCAATTGTCCCTGATAATGCCTGAAATTTTCAGGTATTCGATGATGATCAGCATATATTGGCCTTTTTGGCAAGTTCTGATGTTTTTGAAGTACATATAATTGATGAATTTGAAAGAGATCAGGGAGATTGGGATCCTGAGAAGGATGGTGAAGAAGGGATATTGGATTTGAAAAGTAATAGTATTCCAAAAGGGATGGTGGCTTTCGAGAGAATATTTGATTCTGACCCACGAGCTCATCAAAGGGTTCCTACAGAGAGTGATGGAGGAAAATATGAATCTACTAATCTGACTAACTCAGGCCCAGAAAGGAATGTTCTCATAGGAAATACTTTTCCTCAAGAAATTAAGGACAAGATAGTTAAAGTTTTGGAGCAAAACATTGCAGCCATTGCTTGGAGTTACGATAACCTCAAAACCTTTGACACTTCGATGATCACACATACCATACCTCTCAAGCCAGAAGCCAAGCCATTTCGTCAAAAACAATGCTCGGTCAATGCTTTAATTGAGCCCCTGATCCAAAAAGAGGTGCAAAAGCTCCTATCTGCAAGAATAATCTTTCATGTTAGACATTCTACCTAGGTGGCAAATTTAGTTCATGTATGTAGAAAGAATGGTGAAATCAGATTATGTGTTGATTTCAAGAATTTAAATAAAGCTTCTGAGAAGGATAATTATCCACTACCTTCTCTTGATGAAGTGCCACAAAAGGTTAATGGGTCTTAGATGATGTCATTCTTAGATGGTTATTCTGGGTACAATCAGGTCCTTGTCAGTCATGAGGATAGAATGAAGACTGCTTTCACCACCAAATGGGGCACATTTGCCTATCAGAGGATGTCATTTGGTCTTATCAACGCTGGAGCAACCTTTCAATGGGCAATGGACGTAGCCTTCAAATATTTGATAGGGAAGTGTATAATTATTTATGTGGATGAGTTAACCATCTTCTCCAAGAATAGAGAAGACCATGTAGCATATCTGGAAAAATTCCTCAAGAAATGTATAAGCTATGGTGTCTCCCTTAATCCAAAGAAGTGTGTGTTTGGAGTATCTGAAGGGAAACTCCTAGGTCACATCATATTAGAAGAAGGGATATCCATAGACCCTGATCGAGTAGAGGCTATCTTGAAATTAACAAGGCCAGGCAGCAAGAAAGAAATGAGATCCTTCTTTGGTAGGATCAATTTTGTTAGAAAATTTATAACAGGGTTTGCAGAGATCGTCAAACCTCTAAATGAAATGATGAAGAAAGAGAAAAATATTGAGTGGAGTAATGAGGCTAAATCTGCTTTCTTGCATATCAAATAGTCAATATTTGAGGCGCCCGTTTTGACAAGCCCAAATTATTTAAAAACTTTTTATATCTATTCTTTCTCATCTAACCATTCGTGTGCAGCTATTTTAACACAATGAAGAGGAGAGGGAGAGGAAAGACCTATTTCCTTCATGATCTCTCCATTTAAGAATGCAGAAGTGAGATACCCACCACTGGAGAAACAAGCCTTCGCATTGGTACGAGCGATAAAAAAGTTGAGACATTATATTCTTCGAAGTCAAGTAATGGCCATAGTTCCAGATCCAGCTGTGAAGTCTCTCTTGATGCAAAGTGAGTTGGGAGAGCGAAGAGGAAAGTGGATGGCAATTCTATAAGAATTTGACTTAGAGATTCATCTGATGAAACTCGTTTGAGGGCAGGCTTTATGAAAAGCAATGGCAGATGTGGACAAAAACATCACTTGTCAACAGTATACTATCCAGTGATTTACTAAGGATCCCTGGTACACAGACTTGATTTTATTCCTCCTCAATAACAGATGTTCAGAAGGAATGAATGCTACTCAGAGGAGAGCATTGAGGATGAAGAGTGCTCACTACATGCTTAAAGGGGGATCCATCTATAGAAATAATTTTCAAGGGATTTACTTTCATTGTTTAGATCAGCAAGAGGCTAAGCATGCCATTTCGAAGTTTCATGGAAGGCATGGAACAAGACATGGATCTGTGGATGCTTTGGCTCATCAGATTCTTAGATCAGGCTATTATTGGCCTTATGTGTTTCAGGATGCACACCAACATGTCAGAACGTGTCATGTATGTCAAACCTCTGCACCCAAGGAAAGAAATCTGGCAATGCCTTTGCAACCAGTGTATGAGGTAAGGTCGTTTGTTCAATGGGCACTGGATTTTGTAGGTGTTATTAATCCTAATTCTTCTACAGGACACAAGTTCATCTTGACTGCAACTGACTACTGTACATGCTGGACTGAGGCCCAACCTTGCAAAAATAGCACCATAGAGGTGGTCATAAATTTTTTAACTGAGAACATCACAACTAGGTTTAGAGTTCCATTTGCTCTGGTATGTGGTAATGGCCCTGCTTTTTCTTTTGTTGAATTCATTCAATGGGCTTATGAACATAAAATTATTTTGAAGTATTCATCCAATTACTACCCTCAGGGAAATGGAGTGGTTGAGTCCACTAATAAAAACTTGTTGGAAGTAATAAGAAAGTTGTTAGAAAACAATCCTAGGGACTGGCACACCCAGTTGATATTTTCCCTATGGGCAGATCGAACCCGAATCAAAGCAACTCTAGGAAATTCACCTTTTAAGTTGGTCTATGGCCAAGACCCAGTCTTCCCGATCCATTTACAAATACCTATTCTTAAGTTTATGCAGGAATTTTACTCCAAGGATGATAGGATCGAGGTTAGATTACTTAATTTGCTTAACATGGAAGAGCAAAGAGATGTTGCTTTGCAACAATTCTCTAAGCATCAAGCTATCGTTAAATGCTGGTTTGACAAAAGGGCTAAGATAAAAGCCTTCAGGATATCAGATCTTGTATTACTATGGGATAAAGCCAAAGAAAAGAAGGGAGATCACCAGAAGTTTGATAGACTCTTGGTTAGGTCCGTATCAAGTGGCTGAGATACTAGGTGAGAATGCTTTTCATTTTAGTACCTTAACAGGAGAGCCTGTTCCATTACCAACTAATGTTTAGTTTCTCAAGCACTATTTTCGTTCATGAAAGGTCTGATGTTTTAAAAAGGAATGAATTATACTGTATCATATGTAATTAAGTTTTTATTTGGTTTTTTTTGTTTTTGTTTGTTTTGTTTTGTCTTGTTTTGTTGGGGATCTTCATTTCTCTCCATCTCAGGAAAAGGGGTTGTTATTCAAAGTATGCTACTAGAAATAGGAGAGAAATTGGTTTAGGTATTTTCATCATCATCGTTTGAAAAGGATTTCATTATGAAACTTATGTCTTATGACCATTCTAATCTTGGTTTGAAAATTTATTAAGGATAGAAGATACATTGTGAATATCTCATGAATTGTGATCAAAACTTTGTCACCAAAATAGATAAAATATCTTCCTAAGTAAATGCCTATTTGTTTTAGAGTGGCTCTACTTTTTATTGAAGTGAAAAATCCGATTCCAAGACTATCATGAAATCCATTGTAGTTCTCAACCCACATTTCAGATCAATTGTATCTAAGTATTGAGGAAAGTTCATAAAAGATTTCCACAAGTGAAGCTTAATTAAAAAAATGAAAAGAAAGAAAGAAAAGTCAAGCTCAATATCAAATGGGTAATCAAGTATCTCTATCGGGGCTATGGATGCCTGGCTGGCAGTAGAGCAATGCTTTGAGAGAACTATAGGTATCTCCATTGGGGCTATGGACGCCTGTCTGGCAGCGAAGCAATACCCAGGATTTTATTGCACGATAGTTAAAGGACTCAACCTATGTAGCATGAATCTTAGGTATAGTTTTTCAGGAGCAGAGAAAGTATCTATAAAGAATGATGCACAATATACGCACACACACAGATTCAGAAATAACTCATGAGCGTATATATCTGAGATTCCAACTCAACCTTATCCTATACATATATGATCTTATTCAAGTTAACATGCTTCATAAGCCAAGTAGTTTTAGGGTGACTGAATGAGGCAAACGCTTTAGAGATATATAGCAAACAAAAGGAGACCAACAAGGCTCACTTGAACAAAAAGTGGTTAAGAATGAAGAAGAAGTCCCTGGCAAAGTTCTCAAATCAATCAAAGAGGGCAGAATTTTAAAAGGAGGTATCATACCTTATAATGATGTTGTCTAGAGTCTTTGGGAAGAGGGATGCATTTCATTTTAAGGAATGGATGTTTCCTTTCATTCAGACAATCTTTGATGGTAGGCAACAGTTTGATTGGCCTATGATTGTCTTAGATACTATACATGATTAGTTGACCAGAATAAGAGAAACTAAGAGCTTTTTCATGACCTCTTATGTTGTCTATGCAACAGCCAGAGGAGGCATCTTTCCATTGTTGAACGGAGTAGGGATTTTAGGAGAAGCTGATGGACAAAAGAGAGTATGGGATAATTATGACAAGCTATCCCTACAGATTTCTAAAACACAATTTAGAAGAGTTAATGATGCATTCTTATGTGTGGTTATTAACCAGCTTAATGGAGATGCAAGGTACAGATTGAGCCAGGAGGCCATGGCCTTTATCAAAGAATGGGGATGTTGGTATATCCAGTACCCCAAGTTTACTTATTTCAGGCTAGCTAGGTTTGAGGGTCATCCTCACTTGCTCCCCAGGTGCTGCAGCAACAGGATGGTTTTGATGGAGTTTGTTTACCAGGCTTTGGCAATCAATGCTCGATTTGGAATAAAACACAAACCAGGTTGTCACAAGTTCCCGATGCAATTGGGTGAATACAGCTGCCCACACCTTGTGGGAGCTAAGGTGGTTTGTAGTGAATTGATACACTTAAATTTGGGATTGTATACTACCCAAAAGCACTTTGATCCAAAGAAGAAGATGAATTCTTTGTTGGCTTTGGTCTTTGACAAACATTTCAACCTACTAGAGGACTTCTGGAGTGATCTTCAGGATGAATATAACCTCAGGAAGAGGAATTATGAGAGGTTTCCTATCTCATTCATGGTAGAATTTGGGGTCAAAGTTGATATTCTTGATACATTGGTAGATGATGGGGTAGTGTTGGATCCTTCGTATGAAGCATTGAACATAGGTACGAAGAGTTTGGATTCGGTAGATTGGGATGGTGAGGAGACCATCAACATCAAGAAAATAGGGAGACCAGTCTTGGATAGGAGTATCCACTGTGTTGTTCTCAAAGCCAAAACTCATGGGGGTCCAACTCCTAAGAAAGGGAAAGGATATAAGAGAATCAAGAGGAAATTGCCTCCCAAGGAGCCTTTAGAATTCTTCCCTCATGATATTGAAGAATTCAAACTTGAAGCCCCGACTCAATATTACCTGGAGTACAAGAGGAGGATTCCCCAACAGACCTGTGGCTTCAACACCAGCAATAGGTGAATCATCTGCTCAAGTCCCTCTTACAGAGCAAAAAGGTAGAGAGATGCCTAAGGGGACTCTTCATGGTATAGCTGAAACATTAAAGGGAAAAGGAGTAGAGCTGGAGATCCATGATGTTGAAAAAGACTCTGATGAGACCTTATCAGAAAATGATGCACAAGAAAAAATGCCTCTAGAGGAGGAAACTGAGCATGTGCTAATGGAGGAGGATCAATGGGCTTTGTTTGAGGAAGCAAACAAAGATTCAGATGCTAAGGCACATGCATAAACTATAGAAAAACAAAAGAAAATGGATGTTAAGGCACAAGCTGATGCATTACTTCAACAACAACAATTGGAGGCTAAGCAAAGAGCCGATGAGGTAATGAAGCAACAAAGGCAAAAGGAATATGAGCTTAAGAAAAAAGAAGAAAATGAAAATCTCGAGATGGTGTAGAAGATCCATGAGCTAGACGAGGAGAAGGCTAAATAAAGGAGAGAAAGAGAAGCCCTTGAGGCTAAATTGAAACTAGTTGAAGAAGCCTACAAGAAAAGGGAGGAAACATAACGCTTGCAAAAGGAGAAAGATGTTGAGGAGCTGGCCAAGCATCAACAAAAGGAAAAGGAAGCCTCAGGCAGACTTAAAGCGTTGGAAGAAGAGAGAAACAAGTTACTTGAGGAGAAAAGGTTGGAAGAGGAACAACTAAAGAAGGAATAAGAAGACAAGAAGATGCAAGAACAAAAGGACAAGGAAGAAGCTGAAAAGCTTGCACAAGAAAATGTAGAGCAAGAACAACAAGATGTACAGGTTAATATGCTACAACCTTTATCCTCTACAACTGCTGCTTCTTCTTCTACGGTGATGGCCACTACTTCAAGTGCTCCCACTTGGTTAACACTTGATCTTCAAAAGAGGCCAGTAACACCCTCACAGCCTCTTAATTGAGATGATATGATGAAAGAGATTGAAAAACAAAGACCCAAGAAGAAGGCTAAAATTCTGCATTCCACTAGACTCACTGAAGGAGGAGAAATTGTTGTTGAATCTGCAATACCAGTGGTGGACAAGGATGTAGGAGATATGCAGCTAACTGATTACCAATTGGGCGCGGTCAATTTGGGAAGACCCACAAGAAATAAACAAATGAACTTGATTGATATGGTAGCATTATCCACCAAATCAAGGCTGATAAAGGATAAATAGATAAACGATGAGCTTAAGGCTCAATTGGATCAATTACACACCTTCTTGAAGAATGTTTCTACTATGAGGTCACAACAAATTACCACCATTGAGACACCAGTTTTGCTTAGCAAGAGAGAGGTGGATGATTTGGTGCAGATAAGGAGTAAGGTTGGGATGATGGATAGATGGACCGACAAGCTTAATCAGGAAGTAGGTGAGGTGCTAGGAAGTAGTTATGAGGTTCATGAGAAAGCTTTGAAGTTAATAGAAGAAATGAGTCAGCATGCTAAAGAATTGGGAGAACAAGAGGAAGAGTATAGAGGGTATATGCAAAATCTAAAAGAGATCAATAAATTGCTGAAATCCACTCTTCTGGAGTAGTCAATCCTTGAAGAGGACAACACAGATTTCTTGGAAAAGACCTCCAGCATAATCCGGTTTAAATCTGACTTTTTGTACAAATATAAGAATGAAGTTCAAGATTCTAGCAAGGATCTAAATGAATAGCTTGATGAGCTAGAAGCTATTATTGCTATTATAGTGAATGTTCGTATATCGGTGAAGGAAGGCCTGCCTTTAGGTCAGTTAAAAGAGAAATGGGATGATAGAATTAAAGAGGTCGTACAAAAGGGAGATGATGGAGAAGATCTATTGTTGGATCGATTGATGGATATTAGAGAAGAGGTAAGGGCTGCTAGAAGAGAGTTGACAAAGTTGAGGGACATGAGAGAGTTTGTTGTTGTTGAATTGAAGAGAATCAAGTTCGAAGATAGTTGGATTGATGGACTAGATTTGGATATGCTTCAATAAGTCTTCTCTAGTTATGATGAGTACATTTTAGAGAAAACTCCGTATGCATGATTGACAGTCTTATGGGCGCATGGATTTCTTTTCTCTTCTCTCTTTTTCTCTCCAGTTTACTAGATGATCAATATGGGAACTAGAGATCAATTGATTTGAGTTTCCAAGAAAATTTAATTTCCTAAAAAGGTGGATCTCGACTTTAGATAGAGAGGACTTCATATTTTCTACATCTATATATACCTGTAGGGTACCATATTGTAAAGGTCGGCTGATGAGAATAAGATTAGCCACCTGATAGTAGGAGATAGGAATTTAATAGCTTTGAAAAGACGCTTTGTTATTATTAGTTATAGTTGTATACAAATACAGGTTTTTATGCAATATGGTGTGGGGATTGAGTTTACTGGATAAGGTTAATGAATCACAGTCTATCTTAATGCCAATGATTGTGCTGAAGCATAAGTGTTTCTTATGTGATGAAAATCATTAGAAGGAACCAAATTTAAAGATTGTTTCATTAAATTATCTATGGATTGAATTATTGAAAGTCTGTTGATCTATGATTTTAGCAACAAATGAGAGTTTGTTCTTTTGGAATTTTTAAAGTATTTATGATGTGTGATTGTGATGGTTAAATTAAGCACCATAGATGCATGCAATAGTATGGATTGTTCTGTAAATTGCATCATATTATGGTTTTCTTGATCTATTGGAAGAACATTCATTGTTGAAAATATATGTTTGGATATTGGATAAGTTTTATTCATGTTTCAGTGATGTACGCCTTGATTTATCTTTTTCTTTTATTTAAAACCCCCTTTTCATTAAGAATAGTTCGATGAATCCGTCATTGTTTGCATTTCCTATTACTAGCAAATGCCCCTTGAATATTACAGTTGCATGGACCAATTGAGTGACACCAGACAGTTGAGAGCCAACTACCAGGACCTTGGGAGTTAGGGTACTATATGTTGTCTTTCTTTTTTTGGAGAAATAGAGTAGAGATATTTTGTTTAACATTGTTTGTGTCATTTTCACCATCAACAATTCATACAAAGCATTGATTATGCATTGGGTCGGGCGCTAGTTTGAGTTGGTGTCCGATTTCGGCCATGCGATTTGCATCAACATTCTATTCTTGAGGAACAAATTGAATATTAAAAACCTTAAAGCTCTTAATTAGGTCCCAATCCCTATCTCTATAGGATCTCATACATAAATTCTTTGCAGTATCGATATTCCGAACTTGTTTGATGATTAGCTCGGAAGCTCCGAACACCTTTATGTGCCTGATGTCCATTGGTTTTTCTAGGTTTAGACCTAACACGATGCCTTCATATTCCACTTTATTGTTTGAACCGAAAAAATAGAATAAGAGGGATCCTACTATCTTCTCGTCGCTTGGGGAAGTCAGGCATATCCTTGCTTCTACACTGACCTTGAATTGAGCACCATTGAAGTGCAACGACCATAGCTCTGTGGTTGAAGTGCCTCGGGTTCTTGTGTCACCTTTGGAATGGCTTGGTATTCATCATAAATGACATAATTCCCTAGTCTAGTGGTATGATAATTGCCGAAAGGATCTTTATCAATGAGCTCACTCAAGAGAACTTCTTCTTGATCAGTCCGATCTTCGATGATTTCCTCATCTTCTAGAAGCTCAGTGCAATACATTTCCTCCTTGGTATTGGAGGTGTGAGCGAGCTCAAAGCCCATCTTAGCCTCATTTGCAACATGTTTTGAATGCAAGGGTTTAGACACTAGCTTCATTTTGGCTCTGTGCTTATAATCAGGTGTGACCAATCTAAGGAAAGGTATCCTCCTAGTTTAGAAGTGAATTCCCTAGACAAGCACATACCGAATATGGGAGGAATATCAATGATCACGGTATCCTGATTGACTATGATATTCGAGCAGGCAAACAAAGTTAATGGAAGGTTCTTAATGATCCCCACAGTATTAGCCATATTCCTATCTAATTGCATAACCCCTTTATTCAAAGGTTCATAGCTCAATCCTAGGGCCTCAACTATTTGCTTGGGCATGATTGTGGTGTTGGCACCAGAGTCAATCATGGAATTATGTAGCAATTTCTTACCCATGATAAGGGTTAGGAAGAATGACTTAGGTTTTGGTTTTCCTTCACCAACTTTGACTGTGGATTCTTCCTCTTGACCCTTAGTAGAGGCTTCCTCTGCAATATTCGTGAAGACTTTTGCCAGAGGTGACTGATCAATAGTCTCCTCTTTTTTTGTGATCAAATCTTCTTGGAGAGCCCTCTGTAGCAATGTCTTCTGCTCCAAAATGGCTAATATTTCCCACAAGGATATGTTAACAGATGCTTTTTTTAACTATTCCACTACATCGAACGGTAGCGGACTTGGATTTTTTCACTCCTTAGTTCTTGTAGTTATGATCTCCCTTTGTGACGGACTTTGTGGTACTACTGTGGAGGTGCTAGGTTCGTGGTCGGGAGCACTTTTAGGCCACAGACTGACTAATTGCGGGATGACTGTCTCGCCCGTGAATCACCCTTTAGAGCAAGTGTTGTAATCAGACTACATTTGAGGGGTTTCTGAAGTGGGTGTTTTGATTGTGAACGCCACTTCCTCTCCTTCCATCCATGAAGAAAGGGCATGGTCGAGAGCTATGCCATTTTCATGTTCAAGGGATATCCCTTGCATTTGAGCAGCGAGTATCACATTTTCCATTTGCGGAGAGGTATATGCATACCCCCCATTGTACGACATTGCGCTGTGACTACGCTGGTCTACTACCTTATGTTGTAGATTGCCATGTGGGCAATTTTGGGGCATATGTGAATATCACAAGGAAAACACTAAGGGTTGTCATCATCAACCAAATTATTTTCCCCTATAATCAGCTCTTTGTTAGAGCTTAGGTTGGTGTTCTGCAATAGAGTGGGCACCGGTACTATTTGATTTGTTGCTTTCGCTTGAGGATTTGTGTGAGCGCCTCCTTGGAATTGGTTCTATTGGTAGGAGGGTCTTCCGCCCTGATAGTTCTGATAGGTCGGCTTTGGAGGAGCGGCCTGGTTGCACTTGATGACATTTATCTCATTGGCCATAGCCCACAACATTTCCTTTATGTTGCTCATCTCATCCTTCGGGGCACCAAATGTGGAAGCACTGTCTTGTGGTACACTCACGTATGTGTACATGGATTGAGGAGGAGTAGTAGGTGCAATAGGTGGCGTCGCTTGGGCATAAATTGATAGCTCGGGGATTATGGGCATGATGGGCCGAGGTGACAACTTTCTAGTGTCGATCCGATTATTCTCTGATTTAATTGCGACGCTATATACATCTGGTAGAGTGGTTCCTCTAAGTGATTGGATCATCATTGAGATGTCGACATTGATGAAATTTAGGTATAAAATAAATGCTAAGTCGGGTGGCGGGTGGATTGCAACCTAAATTCTTTTCCAAGTCATGTGGAACCAGGCGTTGAAGTCAGTCAAGGCTTCATATGGAGCCCTCTTGATGATCTCTAGCTAGTGATACTAGGAAGACCTATCTCTATCATTCAAGAATCTTTCATAAAAGGGGTCTCCGAGTTGATCCCATGTACTGATAGAGTTAGTTGGCAAAGTGCGATACCAGTCTGATGCTTGTCCTCTGAAAGAAGCTGCGAGCAACCTCAACGCTATGTTTTGGTTTGTAACTCCATGTACCAAACATACGTCCGCCACATCTTGCAAATGTTCAGATGGTGTTCTTGAGCCATCTTTGGTAAATTTAGGAATAGATTTGAGGGCAAAGATAGGAATGGGGGCCCAAACGACAGGTGCTACTAGGGCAACAAGATGACTCCCGATGTCCCAAGCCACATAGTTTCAGTTAGTGATAGGCAACATGGCTGGTGGAGGAGTCAGGACGTTTATGTGACGGGTTCTAGCTAGTACTGTTCCTATTGATAGTACCAACAAACCAAGGTTATTTTACTCTTTGGGATCTTGTGACAGGTCGATGGCTCATATACTTTCTTAAGGCTTAAGCACATTTTGCGGTCCCACCGGGCGTGCCAGGAAAAATAAAAATTGTTGATGCCAAAAATTGGCAAGGTAACAACCCTTTGTGGGAAACTCAATTAAAGGGGGGACCTATTGCGCTAAACTGGGTAACCTCTGGATTTTAAAGAAGCTGACTTCTTCTATAACTGGAATTTTGAATGGGAAAAGGAAGCAAATATAAAAATAAAAGATCTAACTAAGGCAATGCGCCAAGATTTAGATGTAAGGCACGATAGACCTATCTTGTAGATATGGTCTAAGGGCCTGTTCAAATATTTGCTATGTCTCGAAATAACAAACATTGAAAAGAAAGACCTAGATAATTCATTTCATGACATAAAATAGTTTGCATAGAGATTTACTGAACATAAAGAGTCAGAGTTATGGTTCTAAATCAACATTCTATTCAAATTATTGAAGTTGCAAATGAACTATTCAGAAACAACACAGTATAATGTTATCAATAGTTAAGAAACATAAAGGCCAAATTACAAGGGCACAGTCTATGAGTCTTTACAATTATCTAACAAGCCAAAAGGCACGATGTCTTCCTAATTCTTCTGTAGATATTTTGAACTCTTTAAATGATCAAAAGGAGCAGTATATATAGCCAAGGCTTCCACCACTTGAAGGCTTGTAACAGAAAAGATTCCCCATCATGAATCATAATGCTTGCAACAATGATTCATCACAACCGTTGTAACAAAAAAGATTCTCGAAGCATGAACCCAGTCACTCGTGAGCCAGATGCATTCTGCAAATGAATCAGTGGTCTCGGCTTACCCCGTGCCAACAAGTGTCACCTCCTAGCGAAGGCAGTTAGAGCACGTGGTAGCGTATGGTAGTTTGGTGCCCGAGCTACCCCTTCATTCCAAGAAGATCTATCGAAGGGCCACGTGACATCATTTCACAATTCATGGTTCATCCTCCTCGTTCCTTGGTAAAATACCGCAACAAAAAGACATGTGGCAATGTCCTTAATATCAACACTGCTTGAGGGGCTCACCAAAGTTTGCACGGGAGGGGGCTACGTCATTGATGGTCAAGGACTGAAAGAGAGTTATATGAAAGCATGCCTAACACACCCAATCGATAGACACGTGGGGGCAGAACAGGGCTTGACAGAGAAGAGAAGGGAAGCTCCCCTTCAGTGAGTGATTAGGTGACACATGGCGACAGTGAGCCGAGATCGCCGAAAACTAACATGGAGACCCTAACATCATCGGGGTGGTCAGAAGCCGAGCAAAACATCAGAACAACCCGAAGGGAGCATGGGATATATTAAATATTCACATATACATATATACTTTTTCATATAGAAACTAGATGAGGTTCTCTACATGCACATGCACACACAATGATGTGTTTACGCATATAAATGAAATGGTATTCACAAATCAAATTTTCATGTGGAATTGTTTTAACATGCTTATATAAAAAACCTAATCTATTAAGCTTTAATTGAAATTGGTATATAAGAATATACATGTTTTATTTTTACACACATCAAGGAAAGTGTATACAAAAATTATAATTACAAAGAATCAATAAAGGTAGGATGAGACAACTTCATTTCAATTCACACAGTTGTAAGGATGTCTTATGTTGGATTCTTGCACATTTACTACTTGTAGCAAGTGTGACACAATTCAAAATGACACATGCATTTACAATTGTACAAGGTGGTTATAAATTATGATTTATGAATAAATTTTTAAAAATTGACATTGTTAATAGAATTGTGGAAAGATTAAGTTGCAAATAAAATATTTTTATTTATGATAGTTTATACTAGCCACTATGTCACTTTAGGGTGTCGATGTGACATCAATTTGTCTATGGACAACCATAAAGGTAGGATACCTTACCATCATCCCCTCTCTCTTAAACTTGTGTAAAGGTTTTTTTTTGTAAATAATTTCCTTGCTTTCATACACACTCACACTCACACACTTTGTCATTCCTTTTAATTTTTTCTCTTCCTAAATGAACATTATCATACGACAATGCTCAACTTTTATTTTCTACTCAATAATTAAATTATGAGTTTATATATTTGATTAAACAAAGATTTTGTTTTCTAGTTTAAATGGTTAAAACTTACATCTGAAAATGAAAAAATGAAAGGTGTGAACTTATAACTAAAAATTAAACAGATGAAATGATTTGAACTTGTAATTGGAAAATAAAAAATTGAATCATTTGAACTCATACGTGGAACTGGAAAAAATCATTTGAACTTACAGTTGAAAAGGAGGTTGTGATAAATGAAAGAAGTAAGAACTCCATGAAAATGTAGGAAATAATTTGATAGAAAACATTTTATTTTTATCTAAGCTTCTTAACCATTACATAAATTTGTCTCGATCTTTGTGTTTGCATTTGCTTGGATGATATTCAATGGTGTTACATTTTATTGGCTAATTTGAAGAAGTTAGGATCAATGCATTTATGAATTTATATTTAATGGATGTATATGAATGGATGGATTTGAAATCTGCTATTAATTATTATTATTATTTATTTATAGTTTGGATCTATGAATTGGTGAGGCCACATACACAAGACCTCATCCCCAACATGAATACTTAGCAATAGCACCCCAATAGGGGTTTGAACCTTGGTGGTAATAATTCACAACACCACAATTTAATCATCACACTAGACCATTACCGGAAATTTTATTATTATTTTATTAGTGGTGAGATTTACAATGTATTTTATATTGTTGTAGGCATTGCACATATTAAATAGACCTATAGTTGGGCATGATGATATTATAAGTTGTTGTGGAACAATATGTCTTTTTGATGAGATGCTTGACATATAATATTTTTTTGGAAGGGTTATCTTTTTATATAAAATGTATGTGACTATTAATACAAATATATGTATTACTCATGGTTAATATGCTTTTTTATATTTATATTAAAATTAAACAAACATCATTTCAAACACACATATATGAAAAAATTAATATAATTTATATCATATACTAATATAACAAAATTAATATGTATTTAAATTCTTCTTAGGCAACACTATTGCAATTGATATTCTTTAATTGGTTATTATTACTCATCTTTGACAACCAATTTGAAGTCATTGTTTTTTCTACTCAAGAAATACTTGTCTTTTCTAAAGTAGAGATGCAAATTTTATAAATAAACATATTTTCAACATGAATTATTGTCAATCTCATTGACTGAAAAATTCACTCTTATGGATGATTAAATAGGAATTGCCAAAAACGTTCAAGATAATATTATAAAAAATAATCTAAAAATGAAAAAAACATGTATATTCTATCTTTTTGAAAATATTCTATATTAATATGTATTTTATAACAGAATAATATATATTAATATTAATATTTTTTACAATTTACTAATAATTTGAAGTTGAAGTGTCATATATTAAATTATATATTTGATGTTAATTTAATATATCAATATAATATATAATCTAATCTAATATATTATATATTAAAAATAATCTAATAACACAATATATTATATTATATATTGAAAATCATATAAGCTAAATATTATACTATTTATATGTTATTGTAAGGAAAGATAATACAATCTAATTTATAATATTAGTATATATTATTTTATACTATTTATTATAAAAATACAATATTAATTTAAGGAGTATATTTTTTATTTTTTATTAGGTAGGTAAGTGTTGTCAAGGAGGTAGCTCCCATAATATAAGATCTCAAAAAAAATTCCCTTGCCACCAGGGGTGCAACACAACACAGTGCAACACAAAGTTGTGTTGTCCAATCCTACACTCCTAACATGAAAAAGTACACGAGAACCCATAACATCCCAATTTGGCATGCATTGGAACACAAAATTCCTTATTTACTCCCCAAGCTTAGCTAATTTTAGTGCGTGTTTGATTTTTGAAGAAGTTGATTTCTTCTTCTTAACCTATGTCCATTCATGTTTAGTCTTGTGAGATAGATAATGATCAATGCTATTTCCCTTCATAGTGAGAACTCCATGGGAAGCTCTAGTTGGAGACACTGATGACTTTGGAGACTGTAGATTTGATTTCTCCGATGACCCTGAGTCTGAAATCTTAGTAGGGGAGAGAGTGGCATCATCAACAACTAAACCAAAAATTGTAAAACTCTCATGAGCTGGAACCTGCAAATCTGTTGAGGGAGGAGAGCAAGGAACAAGATTCTCATCCAAATGATGATGTCAGGTACAAGAATCCTCCATCATATTAGGTGTAATGACATAGTGATTGGACTCAATTCCAATCCACCAAGTAGGCTGATTTGGGACATCTTTACCCCACTCAAACCCTTTCTTCTTATTGCATTGGATGTAACATGTGAAGTTGAGAAGCATTTCCTGCATCTAAAAGTGATCTTTTCGTAGTCTACAAGTTGTTTCCAATGTCTATTTCCAACTTTTAGTGAGATTTGTTGCTAGGAGGCCTTTGGATAAATTGAATTCCACACATAACCGAGCACAAGTAGAGTTTTCATAGTTGATGGTTTCTTTTGAAATATTGTGATACTTACCGAGCTCGTTGGCAATAGCTATCAAACACTCAATCTCCCAAAATTGTAAAGGGAGATAAGGAAATCTTACCCAAAGATATGTTGAAGAAAATGTCTTTATTCATGGATCAAAGGATGGGAACCATGGCTTTATGCACAAAAAATCTCCTTGAAAAAACCATAGGCTAGTGTTAAGAATTAATTCCTTATCTTCCAGAGATTCAAACTTCAGGATGAAAAACCCCTTGGCATAGGGGTAAATACTGATTTCAACCTCCATGTATTCCTTCCAATTTTTGCTTATCTAAGTGTGCAGATCACATGATTTCGGCTAGACCTTAAAAAATCTACAAAATAAAGCATTGTCTTGTAGGTACTCTTCTGTAACATGCCTATTGTTCTACCCATTGATTTTTACTATGTTTTACCCATATGTGAACAATTTATGCTACTAGCATAAAGACAATAATTTTTATTTTTCTAATTGAATAACAAGATGTACATTTGAAACATTACCATTTCAAAATTTCCCATTGATAACAAAGAAATATTACAATATTTCAAGTAATGAATTCACATTACATAATTTCATGATGATATTTTCCATTTACAATTTCTCAATAAGAATAAAGATACATGTTTACATTAATAGCTTCCATGAGCTCAATAATATAGATATAAAAAAAAAATACAATGATCTAGATGTCCCCAATGTTGGTGCATACCTCCTAGATGTCCCCATCACTGGTGCATACATTCTAGGTGTCCCTAAACTGGCGCTACATCCTCAAATCCTAGCCGCCAATTGTATGAGGGAGAGCATCACTCAAGTGTTTTTCCACCAACCATGGACTTACTGCGGTCCCACACATATTTACCTAAATGGTAAGATGGACCTACCTTTTGACAAAGAGATTGGTTCAATAACCTCATAATCTTGGCCTTCCTGAGCATAGTGTTGTGTCCTAAATATCTAGAGCTACCATACATTGGCTACAACCTACATGTATGATTTCCTACTTAGTATGCAATCCTAGATCACAGTGAACTGACAATGTAAACAGTGGCTACTTACACTAATTTGGCCAAAGAATTCAACATTAAGTAATTTGAGTGCAAGTAATTTGTTCACCCACTCTTTAGATCGATTTGGTATTGACCATTCACAAACATAACAAATTGTCCAACAAGGTTATTCCCTTTCCCATGGATTATCCTAACCCTAGAAATAATCAAGTCTTAACAAAATGACTAACTAGGTTACACCCTTTCCCATGGATTATTCTAACCCTTGCTATAACCAAGTTATAACAAACTAACTAACTAGGTTACACCCTTTCCCATGGATTATCTAACCCTAAGAATATTAACCTAATTAACCACCCAGGTAATCATAACGCCACAACATTAAATGTGTCCATTTCAAAAAGTATGATCTCATCAATACATGACCTCAATCAAAAGTATGATCTCAAAAATAAATGGCCTCAATCAAAAGTATAATCTCATCAATAAATGATCTCGATCAAAAGTATAATGTCATCAATAAATGACTCCATTCAAGAGTATAATCAACAACCAAGTGATTATAAACAATCTTAAACTCTCTACATTCAATATGACTCAAATACTCACATGTTTACAATGTTCTCTACATTTGTATATAATTTGGAGGACATTAGCCTTAGAGGAATTTGTGCTTCTATACCTACAATTCCTCTTCTCAATATGGATTTGGGTTGTCGGAATGTGAGTCTTCTTCTACAATTACGTGAATAGGAATAGACTCTTAATCAGAAAATAAGAAAATAACATAATCAGAAAATACTTTTTTCAACCCTAATGTTGAATATTGATATAACAATCAAGTATACTCCCCAACCCTAGGGAAAAGACTCTCTTCCCACTTCCAAGGAGATATGATTAATCAATCAAGTATAGACTATCCACATGGTTTGTATAATATCACAACCTATCAATGATGACATGTCTATCATGCCATCATTCCTGTTGTATTACTAATCTCATTATCCACAAAGGTTTACTCAACTTAATAAGCCAACAATTTCAAGCTAACACTCCAATGTAATATTAATTTGGGCATACTTCACAATTCATGCAACATATGTATAGTCTTAACAAACTAAGTATAGTTCCAATAGTAACATATCCACAAAAATTTATTTTTCTGAATTGATGGAGAAAGATCACTTGGCCAAAGGTAAAGGAAAAAAAGGTGTGAAAGATGATGGTAAAGGCCCCTACTATTAGAGGGTCTGTTGAATGGAATAATTCCTTTGAAGCTGAGAAGAAAGAGTTGCTAGACATGATTGAAGTGCATAGGATCCAGGAGTTTGAGGTGACCAACATCTTAAGCTGTATGGAATAATGTTTTGCTCTCTTTTTATCTGTTGTTTGTTTCTTGCTGGGTCTCAGTTTTTTTCTTGTTGGTTTGTTGTTTTGTTGCTATTGGGTGCTGCTGATTGTTAAGTGTTTTATCTCTCATGCAACACTCTCTTTGTTTTGTTACTCTGGGTTTTGGTATGCTGCTAATATCTTACTATATTATATTTTTAGCAGCATTTTGTATTTTAAGTTGTAAAGGTTTTTGGGTCCCTTCAAAACCTATTTTTCTTGTATAATCAAAACATATCCACAAAAATTACACTATAGTATATATATGTATATTCCAAATAAAAAATGTTTCACAAAATCAAGACTCTAACAAGAGTCACACAAGATTATCCCAAACTAGGAAATAAACCAAGTTCATAAAAGCAAGCTTATCATGCATTCAAATCATCTTTCTATAAATTATGGCATTAAATAACATGTCTACATAAAGAGATTAGAGAAATAGAAATCAACATGCCTAGAACTATAACTCCAAGTGATATTACTGCTTTTCAAAATCAATCTCCACAATCATGCTTACTACTCCTTTTAAGCTCAACCTATCTCCAAACTCCAACCTCTTCACAAAGAACTCTCAACAATTGCAAATTCACAAACAATTCTCTTTCTCACCAAAAACTCTCAGAATTACACTTGCACAAAAAACTATAGTAGAATGACAGATAAAGAAATTAGAATGAATAATTGTAACAAAGGGTAAAGAGGATACCTTTATATACAAAAATCTAAGCATCTTAATGCTACAAATAAGCTACCAAATTTGCCACCTTCCTATTCTAAATGCATCAACTAGGCTCAAAAGGTGAGATGTGGCTGCTTAAAACACTAGTTTGCAAACACATATATAGTTCAACTTCTCTATTAAATATTAGTCACTCTTTTCTTGGTGACAACAATGACTTAAACTTAGAAATGCAACCTACAGATTTCCTTATAGCAATATAAGTCGACTACCTCAACCAACTCATGGATTAAGACTAAGTCTCATGCTCCCTCAAGGTTGTGTGGTGGATTATGGCGCAACAAAAGACTTCTTTCAGTTACAAACTTCTCAACAATATGGCGTCACCCTTTATATTACATGCCCTCTCTTTTATGCGTAGGCTTTGACAAAGTCAACAATGTAATGAATACTTATGCATTGTTTAAAATGCATTATGACTTATTCTTCCATGCACTATATGTGTGTAGTATACTGCCTCTCAATGTTATCATTTCCTTGGCTTAAACATTCATCACACTTTGCATTTAGATTGTTGTTTCAATGTGGTGGTTAGACTCAATTACTTCCTTTCATATGTGCGTTGCATTATACCTTCTCTCTTAAGCGATGCATTGAATCCTTTCACATAAATCAAAGGTAAATTAGCATTTGAGTTGGGTTACAACTCTTAAGCGCTTTGCATTCCCTTTCATGTGTTGACTTGTTCTATCTTTTGCGCTGGTTTGAGGCGCATTGTATCACTTATTCTCTCAAGCACTATGTATTTATATGCACTGGCATTCATTCATAATACATTGGCTTTTATCCAAGACATTTGTCTTTTAAAAGACTTGCGCTATATATGTGCTTTGTTTACTTTGTAAACATTTCAAAATACATTAACTATTGGGTGATCCCACAATAGTGGTTTACAATTTTTGGCCAAACTGGACACTGCAATTATTATTTTTAACTAAATCTTCATATTCGGGAACCTATAACAGCTAAACCGTGAGGAATTTGAAGATGATGCAAACTAGAGTCTCATCACATTTTGTCTGTAGATTCTAAAAATATTTTTTTCAAAATTTATTTGGAATCAGATTGAACTTTTTTTTCCATCTCCCACAAAAACTAGTTTTTTCAGAAAACAACATTTTAAAAAAGTGATGCTCACCGTATACAACATAAATTTTTTTGTATGAAGGATAAAATTATAATTTTTTTGAATTTAGATTTGTAACTACGATATCTAGCACTTTCATTTGGTCTCATATTTTTTTATTGAATATTTTTTCCTTAATCAAGTTTCAAAGTCAAACCAATTGCAATTCAGACATAGGTGGACTGTATACAACATAACTTTTTTTGTATAAATTGAAATTCAATTTTTTTTTTTAATGGATCAAGGACATCAATACCCAGCCTCAACATATTTTTAAAATTTTTATTTTGATAATCTGCTATTTTTCCACATGTGCAAAACGAAGAGCTTGATTTTCGGTGAAAACCCTATGTTTAATAAAACTAAAAAAACACATACATAATAGAACCAAAACATATTAAAATTTAATTCATTGGATAGCTTGTTCTGAGGACCACCATCTTCCAGTTGGGTTTGTGAATTCTCCTCCATTTTCATCCTCAACCCGAGCTTTGAAGGGCAAAAATCTGCTAAAATTTGGTGGAAGAGGGGGAGAAGGGCAAAAAAGGGGGGTTCGAGCGAACCCCCCCTTTTTTTGAATTTTTCGTTCGTTTCTATGAAGAAACGTGACATCATAAGGTTCGAGCGAACCCACCATGCAAAAGGGGGTTCACTCGAACTAGGGGTTCAACCGAACCCCTCTTTTGGGTTCGTGCAAACCCCCTAGTTCGAACGAACCCTTAAAAACATGAAATTCTGAATGTGTGAGCATTTTTACAAATTTCCTTCCTCATCAAAATTGTACACCACTATTATGGGTTTACCCTATTAAATATGTTATGGTATTATCATTATAATACACACACACACACACACATATATATATTCATAAAATCATTCTTTGGTAATTAAATATATTCACAATTATATATACGTACATATATATATATATATTTTCATCAATGTATATATAGACATGTAAATACATGCATTAATATCTTTCAATATGATGACTCATATATATTTATACTTATATAAATAAATAAATATATATATATGATGATTGATTACTTTCATCGACAATACAAATATACACGTATATTTAATACATACATATGTACCCACACACATATAAGTATCCAAGCACAATAATTCAAATATCACAACTCATCAAAAGATATTTTACATCATAACTCAAATGGACAAGACTATCTTAAGGGAGTCATAAACAATAACCCTATCTTCCTATCAACCCAAAGGAGATCAAAGACCAATACACAAACATACAACCAAGAGTTTACCTACCAAATCCCGATTGACTTGACTCATCTTAACTATACTAGGATTTGAGTGTGTGTATGCTCAATTAGGCTTATTAAGGTTACCAAACCAAGTTCTTCTCCTGAGTGATACCCCCCCTCTCTTACTCGAGGACTTGATTCTTCTTGCATCCAACTTAGTGCATCACATAGGTAGTTAGCCGTTCACATGAAATACATTTGCATCATAAATATTTTTCATCATCAAAGCATTAAAGTAATCATATTGCAATAAATATTCATTCATCACATTTTCCATCAGTATAAAACATAATTATTCCTTAAAAAGTTATAACATCTTAATGCACATTTAAGTATTTCATTCACCTGTTAAACACATTTAAGTCACAATTTACATTTATCATCATTTTTACTCATGAAGGTAAGAGTAACTTGGTAACTAAGAAATGGGGTGTAACATCTTCTCTGTCACAAGTGACACCATCTAGAATAATTTTTGAAACTGAATCCGAGTGGAAAATTGTGAAAGGGGGACTTTGCAATGTGTAGGGGCGGGTTGAAGAGGGGTTAGGATGGAAAGCACCTAAAGCAAAAAGGGACGTAGGCAACGCCCACCCATCATCTTTGCGGGCAACCAAAAAAAGCACCGCTTTGAAATCTACCCTAGGGTTTGCTTGTAGTTGCATACATCCCCACACAAGATCGTATCCAGGTGGAAAACCCCTAGCTGTGCCCTTGTCTAGGTGCGGATTAGATGAATAGTGCACCATCACATCCAAAGCTAGGTGAGAATGCAAAGAGGCGGCATTGTGTACCACATGTAGACAAAAAGTGACCAGGGAAATAGAGTAGGCATCCAAATCCGACGCCAAGTCTAGATCGACTGAAAGAGCCTTGACATAGTTGCCTTCGCCAACACCAAACACACATGAGAGCACAAAAAAAATGATGTAGAGTAGACCATATTCCAATTTAAGGAATACATTATTATGTGCTTATTTAAATATTAATTAGTATAAATATATAATTATTAGTATTAAAATATATTAATTTATTATATTAGTTTACAAATATATAATGTTATCTTAATTATAATTATATACACATACATACATATATATATTTTCATCAATGTATATATAGACATAAAAATACATACATTAACATCTTTCAATATGATGACATATATATTTATATTTATATAAACAAATAAACAAATAAACAAATAAACAAATAAACAAACAAATAAACAAATAAATAAATATATATGATGATCAATTACTCTCATCAATATGACGATCAATTACTCTCATCTATAATACATATGTACATGTATATTTAATATATACATATGTACCCACACACATATAAGTATCCAAGCACAATCATTCAAATATCACAACTCATCAAAAGGCATTTTACATCATAACTCAAATGGACAAGACTATATTAAGGGAGTCATAAACAATAACCCTATCTTCCTATCAACCCCAAGGAGATCAAAGACCAATACACAAACGTACGACCAAGAGTTTACTTACCAAATCCCGATTGACTTGACTCATCTTAGCTATACTAGGATGTGAGTGTGTGTATGCTCAATTAGGCTTATTAAGGTTACCAAACCAAGTTCTTCTCCTGAGTGATACTCCCACTCTCTTACCTGAGGGCTTGATTCTTCCTGCATCCAACTTAGTGCATCACAAAGGTAGTTAGCCGTTCACATGAAACACATTTGCATCATAAATATTTTCATCATCAAAGCATTAAAGTAATCATATTGCAATATATATATTCATTCATCACATTTTTCATTAGTATAAAACATAATTATTTCTTAAAAAGTAATAACATCTTAATGCACATTTAAGTATTTCATTCACCTATAAAACATATTTAAGTCACACTTTACATTTATCATCATTTTTACTCATGAAGGTAAAAGTAACCTATTAACTAAGAAATGGGGTGTAACATCTTCTCTATCACAAGCGACACCATCTAGACTAATTTTTGAAACCGAATCTGAGTGGCAAATTACGAAAGGGGTACTTTGCAATGTGTAGGGGCTGGTTGAAGAGGGGTTAGGATGGAAAGCACCTAAAGCAGAAAGAGACGTAGGCAACACCCACCCATCATCTGTGCGGGCAACCAAACCAAGCACCGCTTTGAAATCTACCCTAGGGTTTGCTTGTAGTTGCATACATCCCCACACAAGATCGTATTCAGGTGGAAAAACCCTAGTTGCGCCCTTGTCTAGGCGTAAATTAGATGACCAGTGCGCCATCGCATCCAAAGCTAGGCAAGAATGCAAAGAGGCGGCATTGTGTACCACATGCAGACACGAAGTGACCAGATAAATAGAGTAGGCATCCAAACCCGATGCCAAGTCCAAATTGATTGAAAGAGCCTTGACATAACTGCCTTCACCAACACTAGACACACATGAGGGCACAAAAACAATTGATGTAGAGTAGACCATATTCCAATTTAAGGAATATATTATTGTGTACTTATTTAAATATTAATTAGTATAAATATATAATTATTAGTATTAAAATATATTAATTTATTATATTAGTTTACAAATATATAATATTATCTTAATACTAATAATATATAACAATATACTTCTTAAATAATCATTTTAATTTTAATAATAACATATTTATACTAATTATTACTTAAACAAATACATAAATTGTTATATACTAAATCATTATGACTAAACAACAAATATTATAATTAGAATACTATAAAGACTAGTACTAATCAATATATGACACTTATTTGATTTAATTAAATATTATAATTTTTTAGTTTAAAATATTAAATTAAATTAAATAAATGTCATGTATTGATTATTACTTGTCTTTAATATTGTTATTGTTGTTTAGTCGAAAATGATTTAATATATAAAAATTTATGTACTTGTTTAAGTAATAATTAATATAAAAATTATATTATATATATTTAAAATAAAACTCTTTACAACAAATAGGGCCCACATTATCAATTCATCACCCTTCTCTCCCCTAGTATGAAAGCTACCCAACTGGCCTAAATCACCTGGGAGGATAATACTATCCAAGATGTCCCAACCACCATTAATATTTTGTTTTGCCCACAGTGCTTATATTTTCAATATTAAAGAAATGAACAGCTTTATCTTCCATTTGGCATATTGTCTATCTTTCCAGGAAAGGAGTGCTCCTCTTGCCTTCTAAATGAGAATTTGTGTTGCGTTACCTAGTTTTGCTTCGAAAAAAGCTGCATTAGACCCGAACTTACGCGAGTATAATTACAATAGAACCAAAACTAAGTCCAAGAAATTACAGAGTATTTTAGGCAGCCAATAAATTCAAAATATCGTACCAACGTGGCAAATGCTGAGGTTCTAAGCGGATAGCATTAGTGCCACAGAAAAGCTATGGAGCCTATGATGCCCTGTTTTGGGCCTCCCATAAATTACACAGAAACATTTGTGCAAAGCCCAAATTGTTGAATCAGGCCTGTACATAACTACTTCTGTATTATTTGTTATTTGTATACTTATGCAAACAATTTGGTGGAGGATATAACGGACTCGTAATGCCAAATCAAGTTGGTAGTTCTGCTGTTGCAGCATTGGCCCCTACTGTTGCCTCAAGTATTTCACAGCCTCAGGTGATTCTGTGTTCTAAAATCTGTCTGTAATACTTAATTATTTTGTTCGAAAATTGAATACCAAGTTTAATTTAATATTAATGTATCAGTACCCACTTCCTTTTTGAGTGTAACATCTGATTATCATTTCCGTTTTAAATATATAAATTGAGCACTCAATTCCTTCTAATTTCAAAACATTAGAGTACCCAGTTTGTTCTGACTACAAAAACTGATTACCAAATTCCTTTTAGTTATTAAAACTGAGTGCCCAATTCATTTTAAGTATAATAACGAGTGTCCAGTTCCTTTTAATTATTAAAGTTGAGCACAGAAACACTTTAAAAGTCTTTGTCCAGAGGAACTTTTTGGGGTTTATAAATTAGTAGGATGGTTTGACTAAGGTTGTACACTTTACTTGGGGAAGCTGGCATGAATTTCTAAGGAAGCTATATTGAATTGAATGATTTTCATGGCGCTTGTTGGTCAATGTGACTTGTTATAGATGGTTTATAATGCATTAGTTTTCCATGTTCCTCTATTTTTGTTAAAAAAAAGTCATGGGGTACAACAATTTTCTTAGTTTAGTAAAGTTTCTGTAGTGTTTTTTTCCGGGTTTTGTTGCTTGGCAGCAGTCATCACTGCAAATGCATGGGGAATTTGTGCAGTGATGATTGGACTTAAAATGTGGTTTGTGTCTGATACTTGCCGTTTCATAATTAAATCATTCAACCATACTGTATGAACCTTGCTTCCTAGGTTATGAGGGTATTGCATCTATGAGGAGCTTATATATTTTCTTGCAGTATGGTGATTGAGGGACAGGGATTAATGGATAACTTACTTATATGCGATTTAAGATCTATAGTGGGTTCTCTGATTTCAAATTCAGGCTTACAGAAGTAATTGGCACCATGCCATAGGCCTTCTCTTAGTGAACCAGCATAAAATGTGGCCTGCGTATGTGAATTTGCTAAACCTAGGCTCAGGCTCCAGCATGTTGGTAGTTGTCTATGGCAGTTGAACATGAGATGCCATGACATATATTGATCATGTGACCAGCCATGGTATTTAGAGTATCCAATCATCATTTGCACATTCTTGTCTCCTATATCATTTATCCAGCACTTTTGACAAATGCTGCTGTGCCTTCAACTGGTACTAGTGTCAACGTGTTATTCTCTGAGTCACCAGGATAAGGATACGGATACAGATATGGACACATGTATGGATATGGATAGTGATACAGATATGATAGTTTTTTGGAGATTCAAAATATGATATTGTATGCATATGTACTTATGAATTTTCCAGATTTTATTTTTCTTTCCTTTATTCCAGATTGATACACTAGAAAGTCTAAAATGGCAGTTACTGTAAATGCATTTTAGTATTGATGTTCACAATGCTTTGAACGGAATGAATGACTATTCAATTGTTTTCCTCTCTATTGTACAATCGAGCTATATTCATGTTAGGAATGAGAAATTCTTATGAGGATAGTAATGTCTTGGTCAAAACCGATAATTAGTCTGTTTTTCCCCACCGTAAGCAAACATATGAGTGACTGGTTATGTGAAAGAATTGCTATTTTCTTTTAAATACGAGACTCTTGATTGCTTGTGTCCTGGAAGCAATATTTTCATATCCAAGTTGTATCCAATATGACACAAATATATTGGTGCATCAGATGTGTGCCTGTGATCTATCCATATCTGTATATGTATTGGATACACGGATGCTCATACAAGTACAAAATGAGTATCCTGGAGTATCGTAATTTTCATTTCTGAATTTGAGGATTGTGGGATCTGTGGTTGTCTCGTATAATAATTGTATTGTTTGTTGAAATCATTGTTTTTAAAGAACAAACTAGTATTCTCAGAAAATTGTGTATCTTGTTATATTTCCCCTCGTTGATTTTTATGCAGTGTCTGTCTTAGGGCATCTTCAAAATTGGTATGATTTAGCTTTTTTGCTTCTGCAACATGCTTGATGGAAGTTAAATTTGTCTGATGAACTTGTGGCAAGTAAGTTTGCTAAGTAATACTCTAGCCAATACTGTGTCCATGTAAAAGTAGTTCCATTTCTATGAAAAGGTTCTGAATGTTAACTCCTTCCCTGTCACAGCATATTGGTCCATATTCTCTAGGTCAATGAGCTTAATACGAGTCTGGATGTCAAATGGTTTTTTTATTTTTTCTGAAACTACAGTTATCAATCAATGAAGGATGTTTTTACTCCATTTTAAATCTCTTCTTAGAAAAGGAAAATTTTAATAACTTTTGTGGGCAATTAGTTTCTTGGACTTAATTGGATTGAACAGGTCTTGGATCTCCTCTACACTTTGACATTGCTCTAATTTCTAAATTTAGCCAACATAGCACAACTGCTTTAATTAGTGGATATTAAAGCACAAATATGTTCTTAGAGCATTCAGGAGAATTTTTAAGTGTAAAGAATCCACATCTAGGTCTGTTAGATCATATTCATAATTCACAGCTTTTATCAATTGCAGACCTTATATTGTAGGCTATGGAGATTTACCACAGACATATATAATTGCATGGTCTGCTTTCTACATCTTCCAGTGGAGTGATCAAGGGTTAATGAACAACCATCAACCACAGCCTCTCAAAGTGCACAAACACATGGAAGCAAAACAATCAAAATAGAAAATATGATGTCCTTCGTTTATTTTTCAGAAAAAACAATACATCAAATACTGGGAAGAAGCACATAAACACACCACTCTTGTACACTCCACTCTTAACCTAATCCATACAAATGCAGATGGATGAAACGAGCTACATGCCCAATTTGATATCCTGACATGTATCCAAGGACCAACATGTGGCATGTGAATCTTCTCACATTTATGCATTCAATATGGTGTCCTAGACAAGTGGCCACAAATCAGTTTTATGATTTACGATTGTGTTACAGGTGAGAAACAACAAAATTAACTGTTAACCGGAGGGGAAGATGCTCAATTCACTTTCTAACTATTATGAGATGTTGGACCTAGATGAAATTCAAGCTATACAACTGTAGATGGATGAAATGAGCTTCATGTCCAATTTCATATCTTGATATCCGTCCAAGGATCAACATGTGACACATGCCAAATTTCTCTCACTTTAGGTGTTCATCATGGTGTTACAGGTAAGGGACAACAAAATCAACTAATAATTGGGGAGGAAGATGCTTCATTCACCTTCTAACTATTACGAGATCTTATGGTTTGTGATCTCTCACCCACATGGATATGATTTGTGGTCACTCATCTTCATATTCACTCATCTTCAACATGGTTTCTCAGATGAGTGACCACAAATCAGCTTTATCATGGTAGAGATCACAAAATCAACTCAATCATGTCCATGTGGGTGAGAGATCACAAACCATAAGCATTTTGATTTCACCATTGTGCTCCTTGAAAAATTTTACAATTTGAAAAAATGACAAATTTGGTTTGAGTTCGTATTAGAGAATTATGGCTTTTGCCAGGGTGAGAGACCACGCGAGTATCTTTTATATGGTGTCACAGGAGCAAGACCATGCAATATGGGGAAATTAATTACACAGCTGCATTCTTCTTGAATTATTATGCAACTTAAAAAGAAAATGATGCTCAATTTTGAGTTTGTATGAAAATGCAATGACCTTTGACAAGGTACCAAGGCTGCAAGAGCATCAAACGATCTATAAAATGCTTCTCATAACATGATTACCAAGATGGTCCTTTTTTTCAAATCCAACAACATAGTCTTCAAATAGTGTTGCACATGTGGTACCATAGTTCAAAAACTTAGACTTAGCAATAACTCGGCAGCCCAAAAATTTGACTTGGACTTAGATTTGGGCAAATAAAATAAATTAACATTACTACACAAAATAAACTTAAATAATGCATGAGAAGCTTAAAGAATGAATGTAGAGAGCACAAAAGTCTATTTTGATCATAGTAGCATTAGTTGGAATCAGGATTGAATCAACAAAGCAAAAGTGTACAAGGAATTCAATTACTTGGGATTTAGTCAGGAAAAAAGTGGAAAACAAAACGGATGGTGAATATTCATTAAAAACAAGGGAAAATGCCTTTTTGCTTTTTCAAACCAAATAAAGTGGAAAAAGTGCTGCTTTTCCATTCGACATGACCCAAAACAATTTTTTATTGTTTGGTTTTAAAAGCTAGAGTGGGGATTTGGGAGCAGCAACTCCCAATGAGGTCAAGGGGCAGTGCCCCTTGTGGGGTCCAAGGGCAGCACCCCAAATTAAGGCTTTGTGATCACAAAGACCTTAATGGTGCGTGACATTTTTCATAGGTGCAGGCACATTGCATTTTTCATAATTTTATTGATTTCAACCAAACGTCAATAAAACCTTCCAATCATTGACAATCAATTCATGCCACTGAGATTCAAATTACTTAAGACAAATGGACAAAGAAAGCAAAAGAATTTAGGGTTTAGGGTTTTGCTGGTTTTTGCAATGGTCGAGTCTTCCTATTAGACTTGCTGGGTTGAGTGAGTCTCAACAGAAAAATTGTGGAGTAACTTGAGATTTTTCTAGATGACTTGGCTGATTCGTGGGCAAGTTGCTCACCCAACTAGAAAACATCAATTACTCACCTAGTTTTAAATGTATGCATGGGACCACAAAATTGTCTCAAACATCGAAGATCAAGTTATTTTTCTAAGGATGCGCCTATGCCATCTTTGCAACTCTTCTGTAGCTGGAAACAATTATTATAAGAGATTGACCTAGCCATGGCATGCATGAACTTTTTGCTGTAACTTGTGTTTGCCTTTACGTGAGTAATTATTGACTAGAGTGAAATAAGGTTATCTCCACAAGCATAATTTCTATTTCTACAGTAGTGCAAGCTACTGAACATATTGCATAATACAGTTTTGTCATTGAATGCTGTATTCAACGAACTCCTAAGTTGCACTGTAAGTTTGGGCACCTTAGCTACTAACACCAATGAATGTCATATGTTCATTGAATAAAATATGTTTAAGCACAATAACTCAGCCCCTGGTTGAAAGTTAACCAAATCATGCTTCATAACTGAACTACTTGTTCCAGAATGCATTTTCAAATTAAGATTCCTCAGCTTACAACTGAAGAGATGGTCAAAGCATAAAAGTAGTTCAATTAGATTTTGAAGTAATTAATTGTTTTTTGAATCTTTTTCCAAGCCAAGTGAAGGACTGGTATTATTACACAACAATTATTTTTCGAATGCTTGAAAAATAAATATGTGCCAATTAATGTTTGCATCCCAGTCAATATCAAGTGGTTCAAAAGAACATTGAAACAGAAGGGTCTTTGTCATAGGTTTTATATTTTTCAACATTATGGTTTTCTTCTTGTTTGGTATTTTGAAAATTTCCCTGTCGAATCTTCAGATTGAAAGCATAAAATATCTACCTCTGCATATTATGTTTCACATGGTCTCTTTGCCTCTCAGAATGGTATCGATCAGTGATTCAGGAGCCAGTACCATACATGATCAAGCTGAAAAGAAAATGACATGACAATTATCCGTTTTTCTTAAGAGGCTAAAATCATTGAGCTTATGATGTTTTTAACTTTCTTTTTTTTTAATTTTCTGGGAAGTGGCGAATCTTGCAAAATTGGACTGAGTAATGTTGCATGTTTGATAATCAATTTGTTTTTTATCTCTTACATCAGAGTGGAACATATTTTGAAATATGTATATGCATGCAGCTTTGTTGCCATGCCAGGATAAAAGCTTTTCCTTCATCATGTCGGAACACTAGTCTGGAAAAACTATTCTCAGAGGATGAGAGGTTATTTTCCATTCCTGATCGTAGACAAAATTATGGGCACTGCTTGCAGGCAGTTAGATCAGATCATGTAGGTGTTATAAAAATTTCAGAGCCACTAAATGCAGCAAAAACTCTTGATATTCAAACTATGTTAGACAGATCTGTGATCACTACAGGAAACTTTGCACAAGATGCAGGTATTCCTAAAGGGCAACTTGAGGATGGAGCATATGTTGGAAATCAAATACACAAAACTGAACATTTAGTAAAAGAGGAAGAATTCTGCTCTGGAAGTGATGTGATATTTCATGTGCCTCATGCATATAAGTTGCATTTGTGCAAAAACATGCTCTCTACCTGTGGAACTGCAAATAGGTATGCTTTGGGCATCTTGCCTTTTGCATTGCAAATGTTATTTGAGGATATAAACTCATCTGTTGCCATTGCTACAGAGTTTCCTGATACAATATCTAATGCTTCATCCATCCCAAGTAACACACCATCTGCAGAAAGCTTCCAGCCTGCTACTGAAGCAGCACCTAATGTTTTAGATAACACAATCTCTAGTGGAGATTATGTACCAAATATTCCATCTGTAGTGAAGGAGCTTGGAGTGGATCCTTCAGTTTCAGCTGATTCATTACCTTCTACTGAATCGACTGTAAACTCTTTTTCAGACTCAATTCCAAAATCATCAGAATCATTTTCAGAATCAAAGAATATAGCTGATTTTTCTGTAGAAAGGGCACAAAAATCTTTTGAAGATTTTCTTTTTAGTTTTAAAGATTCCCTAGATTCTTCTGTGAATGGTGCTGGTAATGCAGTAAAGGATACTTATGCCAATATTAATACATCCATTTGGAAATCAGTGAAGAGTTTAACAGGGTCATTCGAAAATGCTAGTTCTGGCATTTTTCGTGTGCCTGATAACACTGAAGGATTGACAACTAGCAGTGGAATTGACATTATGAGTCCATTTCAGATAGGCACACTGGCAAATAATGCTGTAAAAAAGGTTGTGCTGGTTGTGGAAGATTCTGCAGGAGCTGTTTTTGCAGTAACGTCCAGTTTTATAACAGAAATTTATAGGTCTACAAAGGCTTCACTTCCTTCTGAAGCACAGTCGTTTTTAGATATCTCAGAAGAGAAAGCATCAGCAGTCATTCAACCGATTGGATCTTTTATTCAGCAGGTAATGAAGATGATTATATATGTTTCATGATTTATAAAAATATTTATGAAAGTACATTTACAAATTCAATGCACATATACACATTTCTAACGTTTTTGGTCATTTTATGGGAAGTAGGAAAACTACTTTTTGGAAAGCTGCATTACAATACCATTTTGCACTAATCTGCTTGATTAGGGGTTGAAATTGTTATCTTGAAACTTCTAACTGCATCTGCACATTTTGGTCCAGGTAAATGTTTTAATTACAGACACAGAGAAAGCACTAGGCGTTGATCCTGAGAATCCAATTATTCCTGTTGTACTGGTTATTGGTGGTACAATTTTGATTGGGTAAAAATATTTGGTATTTATGAAATGTATGATTTTCTAGGTTTATGTCAATTGTCAATACAGTATTATTTATGATTTGGTAAGTTTGTTTTCAGACTAAGGTTGATGTGCAAGTGAATTCAAAGCTGTTTAATTGTATTCCATGCAGTGTTTTGTATTGGGGATATAATTATGGAGGATATTCAGGTGATCTAACTCCTAAAGAGGCATCAGACCTCCTGAGAAAGGAGGGAAATACTGTGCTTATTGATATCCGAGCTCAGGCAAGCTTGCTGTAAATCTCATGTTTCTCTTGCTTTACATATTTTGGGAAATTTTCTTTACATGAAAGAAAGACAGTGAGTTGTAAGATTATCTATTGAAGAATATTCTGCCTTGCAGAACAAAGAATGGAAACAATGAGTTTGTTAGTCACAAACTGTTTTGATCTGGGAGTATTTACTGCCTTATAGTTTTACTTTTAGATAATTTATTTTTAGTTAGGGGAGTTCCTTCTAGAATCCCGATGAGCTTTTGTAACATGTTGAACATTTGAGGCCCATTGATTAACTTTGTTCACTTGTTAGATATAAATATAGCTTCATTATATCGTTTTAATACTTGCATACATCTCTTGTCCCTATGGATTCTATTGCCAAAGTTCCAATGTCCAACTGGAGAAAGCTTTTGATGCATTTTAGTTTAAGGGGAATCTACAGATTGGACTTTCTGTTTTTTCATCTACTCTGGCTGAAACGGTAGCCTATTATTTGGACAGCTTCTCTGCAGTCATCGTGGCACAAGTATATATTTCAGACAAATTTGAGAAGTTCCACTTGCTAAGTTTCCCTTCCCATGTATCATAGTGTGGCATTTTCCAAGTGAGATCCTTACTACTAACCTCATCAGGGGTTATAAAGGGTGGGTCTATTGCTATTTTACATTTTAACTTGCATTTAGTTCAAAACTTCAAATTTGCTAGTTCTTAATGCATGTACAAGTCATATTGATAAGGCACTAATCAAAGCATGAATTTCAGGTGCATATAATAGATTTTATTGTAAGTATAATTCTGACCTTAATTAAATTAGATTGGAAGGAATTTCCAAACCTGCATGGATATATCTTTCATTACTATTGGACATTTACATGGGCAAGCAGGCCACTTTTGCAGAATGTAAGTTTTATCAATTTCATCTGATTTGTATATATGAATCGACACTACATGTAATACTGAAGGAGATGAAGGAGAGCAATGGTATCCCAGATTTACGAAGAAGAGAGAGATTCAAATTTGCAGCAGTGGAATTCCCAAAGGTTGGCTGGAAATCTCTATCATAATATTTTCAAAGTTGAAAATGGGTTGTCTTAGACAGTTTTGACAGAAAAATCTACACTTTGTGGTGTTGAACTTACAAATAAATTAATTTTTTTGATGAAGAAATACATATTAATTCATAATATGCAAGAATCTTAAGAAAATGTCATTTTTTTGGGGGCAGGAATGAGATTACTATATAATGTAGTGTACAAAAGCTTAGTTGCAAATCCTTGTTAATACTTTGGACATACAACCATTTGATTGAATGTTTTGGACCAGAAAATTAAAAACTGTTCAATGTGTCTTATTTTAGTTGTATTTGATGATTTGTTGTAAAAGAACTGGATTGACTGTAAGCTCTCAAGGAATCAATGTTTAAATTGCAAATTCTTACTGAACTATGAGACATGACATAAGATTCATAGCTAACCAAGGATTAATGGTGTTACTGTTCGAAAAGTTACAATTCATGAGATTGCTTCACAATACAACAGAAATGATAGACATAAAATAACTCCAGCACATGCATGCAGCTGTTGTGATTTATTACTAATTTCATCTAACAGACCTTTGGAAAGAATTTTGACAAAGGAAGTGTTCCATGACAACCTTTCAAGGCAGATATCAGTTCTAGAAGCTTGAATTTTGTTTGGGTAACTCCTTTAGCTTGATGGTTGAATGATTGAGAGTGTTTCTGGTGAAAACTGTGTAGTCATTATAACATATATGTATATATACATATGCAAATATTTTAATATACATATATGTTTGTGTATCTACACACACACACACATATACATATACATATATAAGTATGTATGTATGTATGTATGTCATGGTCAAAGTTTTGGATCGTAAGCCATGAATCATGATCCATCATCATTTGAAATGTTGATGCAAAAAAGAAAAAGAAAATAACTGCACAGTTTTTATCAGAGGCCCTCTCAATCATCTACATGGACCAGTGTTACAAGACTCAAACTCACCTTAGACTCGACAAGCTGATTTTTGACTCGGACTTGGACTCGGTGTCTAGACTTGACAAATTGAAAAAACTATGAAGTTGAAAAATGCTCACTCAATTTTTTCCCTTGATTTCAATATTAATTACAATGCAACACACACCCGTTAAGGTTAGCTCCAAAACCAAAACGATGCGGAATAGTAACTCTAACCAAGAATGCGCCCTAAGACCCGATGAGGGAGGAGTGGCGAGCATATGGTTAGAGGATCCCTAGGATCTAAATAACTCAATAACTGTAACTGATTACAACTGAAAGAAACTCAACGCCAAGAATGCACACACAATCCCAAGGAAAGAGAGGTGTTGTCATATGGCGGAGAAAACTAAGCAAATACTGAAATGAAGTTACAGTTGAAAGTGGAAAGATAAAACTCAACGCCAAAAATGTTCACCAAGATCCTTAGAAGGCGAGGTGATAGCATATGGCGGAGTACTAATTACAAAACTGGAATGTAGATAGGCGGTGAACCAGCCATGAACAATTTCCACACTTCCACTTATTCAGTGGGGGGAAGAAAGAAACAAAGCAAACTAATTCATCTGCTGTGGCAGACATCCACTTGTGAGTAGGAATTCACCACTTTCCAGTGGGTACAAATGAGAGATTATTAAGTTATTTTTCCACATTGGCGGTAAACCATCCAGGGGTTACAAATATGAGAAATTAAGCACAAGTAAGCAGTAAAGAATGATTGAAACAGTACTACTGTTAACAGTCTTACAATGTAAAGAACTACTGCAAATTACAAGTGATTACAATAGAATTGAAGCACAAGAAATTGAAGATCTCCCACTCTAAAATTCTCTCAATTATTGAAGGAATAAACTGAAATCAAAGACTAAAATAATTCTGATATAAAATCAGCAAACTGAAAGTTTGAACCAACGAACATCAACTCACCAAAAATGTCAAATCTCTTACCACACTCCACGGGCTTGAACCAAACTGAAAGTGTCTCTCTTCTATAGCTAGGCGACCAAGAAACCAACACTTTCCAACCTTCAAACTTAGCAAAGACAACCAACACACATTCCAAAGCAATAAATGAATGGTACGGCCCTAGGAGAGGGTTGACCTCATTTATAAAATCAGCCACTTCATATTAAATTCTGTCCTTGCACCAAAAGGGGCGCCTCTAGCATATAGATGGATAGAAACAATACCCATAAGCAAACAAAAATCATACCAAAAGCTGTATATGAAAATCTCCTTCAGCCAAACAATAACCAGCAACATGAAAACTTGAAATATCTCACCAAAACTCCACAATAATGCTCAATATGTACTTTTGGATGAAGTACTCTCAGATCACCATCTAGGGAACCATAGTTTCAGGCCCGAAGAATGGAGTAAACTTGCTAAGCTTTCCCTTAGCCGGATTCTAGATTTCAAACCAGCAGCATAACTTTACAATATTTTCCAAAGATCAAAATAAATGAGCAATGCATCAATAAATAGACTCTTCAGCTGGAAAATGAATCAACTTGAAACTCCCCCAAGAAACTCTTCAATTTCCTCCAAGGAATGCCACCTCTCAAGCATTTACTTTATTAGAATTAATAAAACATTACTTATCATCCTCTAGGCGTCCACCTTTAAGTTGCACAATAAAACATATATTATAAATATTAAATGCTCAAATCAACCCCTTTATGTCCCCTTTTTAAAAACAACTTGAAGTCATCAAGCCTAGGCATGAGGTACAACTTCAGAACATAAAATTGACTAAGTATAGAACTTAGTCCAAAGAGGTAGCTAAGACCAACGCCCAAGCTGCAACTGACAAACTGCTAAAATTAACAAACTGACGTTTGCCAAGCTGAACCAAACTGATGATGATGCCACTGCCATAAATGGATTTACTAAAAATAGTGAATGCCAAAAATAGTAAGTTAACTTCAAAACCATCAGAAAGCCAAACTGATCAACCACACTGAACTGCAAATGATTGAGTTGCTGCTAGAATGATACTGCTAAAAGATAGACTTACCAAAAATAGCAAACTGCTATAAATAGTAAGTTTGCAAAACTTCCTTTGAACACCAACTGAACAGTATCATGACTTACTATAAATAGTAAGTGCCTGAAAAGGTTGTCAAATGGAGAATGCTACATCATTCTGAAGCTCTTCAAAAACCCAAAAAGCTCCACCAGACATGCATCAAAAACTCTCGCATGCAAGCCCTCAAAACTGCATTTGAAACCTTCTAAAAAATAGGAAACCCTAATTTCCAATTCTGCTTATCCTACGAGTTTCCAAAAATAGGCTAAAACCAATTGAAGAGCGTAGGGCTAAACCGGGGACATGACAGAAGTAAAGAGTTTTTTAAGGATTCAAAACTTGTTTCATGCACCCTTTAATAAATAAACTTCAAAGACACAATAAACTAATCAAATAGAAGCTACTTTGACCATATACACTAGTATACATCAATCACATGAGTATAAAAATGAATTTTATATTTTAGCTGAAGGAAACATTGTTAGATATATAAATTTAAAATTACAAATATTGTCAAATGTATACAAATCTCATGGATTATGAAATCTATGGCATCAAAACAAATATCATAACTAAAAATATAAGTTTATGGCTAAGAGGAGCTTGCATCACTCATCCCAACATCACGGCAAGTCATTGTCATGCCCCCCGAAATTGCAACACTAAAATATAAGAATAACCAGCATTGAAATGCAAACAAAATACATATTTAAAATGTAAACATAAATATCAACAATTTAATATTATTATAATATAATATATAGAACTAATATAAAATAAAATACAAGCAAATATATAATAAGTGGCAGTGATTATGACAGAGGCTGCGATCCCTCTCTAAGGGGAGCAGTGCTTAACCATAGGCAGCAATAAATAAATAAAAAGAAATAAATAAAAGGAAGCCATCGATTCTAGTAAAAACAAGGCAGTGCTATGTGTATGAAGGCAACAGTTACTAATAGGTTCTCTCAAGCAGCGATTATTATAAACAAAAGGCAGCGATTAATGGTAAGGAGGCAGCGATCAAGGGACATGTCTTTTAGAAGTTTGTCTCCATTCAAGCGATGCCTCTCTTCAAAGAAACATAAAGATATAAATGAAGGGAAGAATATTGGAGATGTGGGAGAATAAGAACAGATTGGAGAAGATCAAAGAAGGATATAGCATTCAAAATAAATAATAATCTACACTCAAAAAGGGCTGCAATTAGTTTTGAAGAGGCAGAAATTAGTAATAAAGAGGAGTCATGGTCATCATCTTTCCGAAGAGATATGTCTCTTCATAAAGATATAAAATAAGTATGAATTGAGGAGGGAATGGAATCATGGAGGAAGAACAAATGAAAAGTCTGGAACATATCTCTGAGTGAAGCAGCTGACATAATCAAATAAGTATACTATCGCAAGAATATATGGGGACAGTATATATATATGCTATAATGATGCTTGCAGCAATTATTAATCCTTATTAGTCATTATTCAATTGAAACTAATATGTTTGTTTCTTTTAAGAAATATCTTTTGAATATTGAGAACAGATCGATTGAAGTAGAGGAATATTCAGACCAGCAATCACCTACAGGAATAAATTGATAAAAAGGAAATAGAGGTCTGCACCCTCTAAATTGGAAATAATTGATAAATTGGCATGTGCACAGCAGTCTGATTTTTTGAATCGGTGGTATGAAATCTGATTTACAATAATATAGTTGTAGCACAATTTAATATAAGTAATTGTGATTGCTGATTAGAAGATCAAGGTACTAATGATGCATTGTTGTTATGATTGTTTCCTTAAATTAATAAATATGATTAATATTTGTTTGCCATATGTCTTGAATGTTTTAGCCATGATAGAGGAGGTTGAGATTACAAGAGGGGAATGGTGATGGGGCACTCTCCTAGGTACGCCACTTTGAGATGGGGGACCAAGTAGTTCCAAGATGGGGGACCGAGTAGTCCCGAGATGGGGACCAGGTAGTCCCAAGGAGGCCAAGGGGGTACTGAGGGTATAGTGCTTTGGGCTTAGGAGAGATGGCATTTTCAGGGTACCCATTGTAATCTCACCCCTCCATCATAGTGAATCAACACAAGAGGTCAAACCATAGAGAGAGAGAAATGGTTAGCAAGATGAGGGGATAACGGAAAGGGGATGCCTCCTAGGTAGACCACCTCATATGGATGGTATGGGCCACATGAGGCCAAGGGGGATGGTATATCTGCTCTTGGGCCTAGGGTAGAGGGTCCTAGGCACCCCATCAAGTCATGTTCTCCCATGCTCTCCTATGGTTGAGCCCTCCAAGGATATTAAATGCTTTGTGATCGAATTAGTAATTTGGCCATGAGTTTACTAATATTTAATTATGATAATCGGCAAATTAGTATTATTGTGGCAAATGGTTATAATTTTCTAATCAATGTAATTGTGGTAAATGGTTTCTAATTTGTGTGCAGGGCTTCCATTAGGTGAAAGGTATTCTCTAACCCATTTGTTTATTTAAAATTAAGGATTTAGGGAAAATTTAGGGCATTCCCAAACAGGGGATATTATAGTCATGCATTGGTGTCTAAGATAGGTCTTGGATGGTGATGTAGCCATGATGTTTGCTTGTGTCTCAATGACTTGTGTGTATATACAAGTGAGATTTATTATTAAAGTTTTCTTGAAGCATTCAAGACTTCATGTTTTGTTGTCAAGCTCATTAACAAAGAGGAATGGTTAAGTAAAAAGATAACTGGTTATGTTTAGGTTTGACCTTAGCTAGGATACTAATAGATGGGATTGTTCTATGAGTTGTTTGTGTAGGGCATGATTGAAACATTTTTGCATTATAAAAATGGCATTTCTTGCCAACTGCGACTTAACTTGTATTCAATAGTACAATGGTTGTAGCAACAGTTCTTGTATACTAAACAAGTTGTCTAATGTGTGAAACAAGATAATCCTTGATTAAGGCTTTGACTATGAAGATGCAAAGATCTTCAATAGGGGATATGTATTTTGTAGATTTAATGATCATGATTTATCATTGGTCTAATACTTGGTTAGACTTATAGTTTGATAGGGGTTTGGGGGCAACGCCCCAAATGGGGTTGAGAGGCAATGCCCCTTGCAGGGTCTAGGGGCAGCCCCCTTCGCTTTTTCCTTGTTGTGATGTAGGGTGGGGTTGAGGGGTGTAGCCTCCACCACCAAGCCCAAATGAAGACCTTCAAAACCACACGAACTTTCATGGTGCACACCTTTTTTATATTTTATTTTAAAATCCTAGATGGGCATTTCATAAACCAAACAAGCATTGAAAGGTTGTAATTTAAAAAAAAAGGTAATTAAAATGTCAGATTAACACTTTGGCATTTTTTTAATTATCTTTTTTAACTTTTTTTCCCCAATTGTGGCCGAGTCTATCCTATAGGACTCATCGGGTCTGGTGAGTCTTGTACTTGGGTCTCGAGTCCCCAGGACCCCATTTGACTCACTCGCCTCAGGACTCACCAATTCTTGGCAAGTCCAAGCGAGTCTTGTAACTATGGCATGGACTGTGGAAATATCATGTATGTTATTGATTGTTGGATGTTAAAAGTACTTAAAATAGTATCTCTACAAGGATTTTGCAAAAAACACTTAGTGGCAATGAATGTCCATAGACAATTGGACTATGTGAGAGAGAATATACTTTTCTTATATGAGAAGTGGCACATAAAGCTCCATAAGCTAGCTCCTTTTTGTGGGATTTTGCAAAGAGATTTGAATAGTACCACACAATATTGGGGCCAAGGATCTCCAACCGAGAGATAGCTTCAATTTTTAGCTTAAGTCTTAGATGTCTACCCTAGATTCTCACCTAACATGCTACATATTGGATTTCACAACTCAGAAAAGTCTGTGCAAGGAAAGAATGGGGTTGAATTACATTAAGACTAAAGTATAAAAGAGGGCTCAACTAAGATAAGAAATAAACATAAGAGGACATCCACTTTAGCCTAAAAAAAAAGAGAGGAGGGAAGCTTAACAAAAGAACAGAGAATGTGCTATCTTGGGGGGTTACAAAGGGTCAAAGAGGGCATTGAAAGGTAGGAAGTGAAGTGGTTCAGGTACTTCTTTCAACCTAAGAGACATAAAGGGTTGAAAGATCATTTGATTGCTTATGATAACCCATTTAAGGTTCTTTTGGAGCATTAACTTTAACTAGGGTCCTGCTGATTGGGGGCAGAATTTTCCTAGACATGCTGCACCAAAGAGTACCTAATGTTCTATGGATTAGATATGCATATTTTGGCTATATTATGTTTTAAATAAATAATACAAGTACAAACGATGTTGTCTTTATCAAAATTGTTCTCTTGGGAGTCTCTGTGCTATACCATAACAAGACTGACATGAACTTATGCAAAAGTGCCAAACACACAATAAAAATTTGTTCTCAAAAGATTCTTTGTTCTAAAACACTGAGCTCAGCATCACAGTCGCCTTGATGATTGAATTCATTGATAAAAAAATGAGCAGCAAATGGAAGAATAATATTGCTGTTTACTGTCCTTAAAGGAGGAATGATGATTTGGCGGCATAAAATGATTTTGTAAGAATTTAAATGTTAATGATGGGATTGTTTCAAAGGTTTTTCTGAACTACCAAATTTGTATCTACCACCAATGTAAATCTTAATCATGAGGCTACTAAATAAAAGAACTTGCTTGTAAAATTTTGAAATGGAGAAAACCTAGAAACTGCATAACAGCAGTGGTATTTTTTGGGTTTAAAGGGTTGCCCAATTCTCCAGTGAGAGAGAATGATCAGAAAACCAATATTTGTAGATGGTCATTGCTACTAGCTTTCTTGCATTAAAAATATTTAGCTTAATGGATATTATTTAGAAGTATTTGTAATTATCTAGGCATGTTATTCAGACTTAGATCATTTACAGTAGCAAACAATGCAAGTATACAAAACTGAGATTTGTGTTCCCTTTCATTATACATTTTGTCCTTCCAATATTTCTTGAATAAGTTTAAATAAGCCTTTCCTTGGTATATTTTTTGTATTGAGAGATAAAATGCTTGCAATTTTTGAGGACAGTAGCTTGACATTGGCACCACTTTATTTTGTCAGGTAGAAGGTTCTGTAAGAAAGTTACTGAAGAATGCAAATGAAATCGATGATATCCTGACTGCAGCTGTGATCAGAAACTTGAAAATTGTAAATGTATGCTCACCTTAGAGGGCTTGGTTGTCATTATGTATGAACTTGATGTATATTTGGACATGTGAATATCATGTCAGTTTGATATTTTCCTTCTCTTTCAAGTTCAATAGTGCTTAACACACTGATTTACAGATATAAGTGAATTGTAATAGGGGAGTTCAAAGGTGTTAATTATGGATGCAAATGGATCCCAGTCTAAAAAAGTGGCTAGAGCTTTGAGGAAGCTTGGAATCAAGGTATATTCTTAATGCACAGATAACGTTGATGGATTGTAGACTCAACACATGTTTGGTAGTGATGGACTTAACACTGGGTTTTTGTAATTGGTAGTTAGCCATTTGTGTCTATTAATTATTATTTTTAACTAAATTAAGTATTACAGATACCAGAAGATATTTTTTCATATTTGCATGGCCAACAAATATCTCATTTTGGATTTAATACAAAATTTCTTTATGTTTTTTTGCACCTCTATTCTCAATGAAAATAAAATAAAGTTTCTGATCATACAGAAACCATACCGGATTAAAGGAGGCTTTCAATCTTGGGTAGCTGATGGTCTTCGTGTTAAAGAGATGACAATGGAGACACCCTTGACAATCTTGAAAGAGGTAATCTAATGCTCTTTACTGCTAGGAAGTATCAATGAATGCCATTATTGAAGAATGCAAGGACTCACTTTAATCAAAATGGCTTGAACAAATTTTCCATTGTGATATTTTAAATATAATCTTGTAATCAAAATTATTTGTCTGCATGGTTAAGTACCGGTCATATGTTGATGATGATATTTCATATTAATGGTATTGCTTAGATCAATGACCTTTATTGCTGTGAAAATAATAAATAATATGATGTTGATTTAGACAGAATATTGACAAGAATATCTAAAGCCAATTCTTCATTTTCTGCTTAGTTTCTGTTAAAAGGATTTAATTAACACTGACTAGATTGAAGAATATTTGGTCTTCAAATAGAAGTTAAATAGCTTGTATTTTTGTTTGTTAATGTCCATAGCAGAACAAATAAATTGTTTATATAGTGTATAAGTCTCTCTGAGAATTCTTTGTTCCAAAAGGTCTGGAACCAATCAAAAAATTTACCAGGTTATCAGTATGCAAAATGAGGTATTTAGCACCTTTTTATCTTTCAATAAATGGATGTTGGATGCAATCTTGGTTTTACTTTTCTGCAATCAACAAATTGAGGGGCTATTTTGGGATGACTATTAAAATTTGGAGAGTTATTTACTTCTGGACATGTCTGCACCAAAAATAGAACAATATATATTTCCTGAATTTGCATCTTCATTCAATAAGGATGGGTTAACCAGGTAATGCCTTGAGCATCTAATATGCCTTTGAAATCAATCTCGTGTTTCCAGGATACAGAGGCTATCCTTGAAGAGACCAGGCCAACTCCAGGAGCTGTTTTTGCAGCATGTGTGGTGAGTATTGGTGAAACTTGTTTTTTTGTCTCTGTCCATCTATCCTGCATTCATGCATTGGTTTGTTAGGATGTTTGTTTTAAACCATAATATATTTAATAATTATTAAGGTGGGGTCATGGTCAATAGGTTTAAACAATATTTTATTTAAATCTATCCTAGTTGAAGTTAATTAAACTATATTTGTAATGTGGTTGGGTGATTTGTTCAAACCTCTCATGAACATAGCTTGTAGTTGGGGAAAATGAGGGATATGGGCTTAAAAAGTAGGTGTGTACTCTTAAAAATTAGGAGCATAAGAAACCCAAACTCATTGTATGTATCTCTCTCAATATTATGAATAAAATATTTTGATACGTATTTGAACTACAAAATCCTTCATTTGGTATCAAAGCAGGTGAGAGCTAAAGTATCAAAGCCTATGCAAGATGGAAAGAAAGTTTCGTGTCTTGATTGCTATGGGGCAGCTTCAACTATTTGGTTTCCCTGATTGATGATTGTTTTGCCCATTAAAATTGTTTGTAACAAATTAACAATTGGTTTTTTTAAGAGTTGAGAGTGTGTTTGGATTGCGAATAGTCATTTGTGTGCATTGTAAGTGAAGGGCTTGAGTGTCGGAGAAAGAGTTTTCATTTTTATTTTTTGGTATTTCTTTATTTGTGAGAGAGAAGAAGATATTTTTTGCTTTTAAGTGTCATAAAGGTGTAATTATTATTTGCACTGTGGTAGCTCTTTATAATTGTTTGAGGCCACATTACTAAAACTCCAACATCTTCTTCAAATTTTAACGAAATTTAGTGATTTGAAGTGTTCTAGAAAGCTAGCACAGAAGAATAAAAACTCACAAAAGTTCAAAAGAGATTGTTTGAATTAAAAGAGCAGTTTGATGTGGAAAATATAGGAATATTTGCTGCTATGAATGACTCCTGAATGCCAGAAGGAGAGTAGTGCAACTGCAGACCATAAACAAAGGAGTCTGAGGTTTAGAGCAGTCACAAAACAGTAGAAAAAAGTGCTTTTGTGAGGTATTACAAGGTCTAGTGGGCAGAAGTGATGGTACAATGCAACACAGAGTAAACCTTTTTATGAAGTTTATTTCCATTAATTTTTAAGGCAATTTGAATTTGTTTTAAAAAAAAACATATATAGTTTTGGGTTTATAAAAATAAACAAGTAGGAATTAAGAGTGCTTTGGGTATAACTATGTGCGAGTTTTTCCGTCAACATTTCAGATTATGCTACATGATACACCATCAAGATTAAGAGAATGAAAATAGGCATGATACAAAATGAAAATGTTGGTGTAAAAACTAGAAACTCTCTTCAGCTTAATGATGGATCATGGAATATGATTTGAAACATTGATGCAAAAAATTACACATAGTTATACACCCCAAAGCACTCTTGATTACTATTATGGACTGTGGGAACATCATATCTCTTATAAATAAATAGGGATTATAAAAAAATATTTAGTTTATGGACTATAGATGTTGCCCTTAATATCTCATAATCTTGTTCAAATCATGGAATATGATTTGAAACATTGATGCAAAAATTACACAGTGCTCCCCGGGGATGCATCCCCTGCCCTAGTACCCTTGTCCGTGTCCCGGAAATGTTTCGGGGACTCCTTGGAAACTTCCCCCCGCTGTTGCATCTGATGCTGACTCAGACTTGAGCTCCAAATTTGATACAGACCTGCCAGTTGCATCTGCTGATTAGAGACAGCCATATATTTTCAATGTTTTTGTCATTTTACAGTTGAAACTTGGAGCCTTTGGGCATTTTGTTATAATTCTTATTTAATATGTATGCACATTGACAATGAAAGCATTTGAATTTTGTTAATTTGTTTGTCAATTCTCATGTGAAATCTCAATTCAAGTCTAATGTTATGTATTAATCTTCTACAATGTCTATGATGAATGCTTTATCAATGTTATGATATGAATATTTGAAATTTCTCTATGTTTTTAAAAATTTCCCTATTTTTTAATAGTTGTGCCCTAAAAAATGACCCAAAAGTACCCCCATACCGGAAACACATCCCACTGCCCCCTACTATCCCTGTTCCTGAAACTTGGGAGAGCATAGATTACACATAGTTATACACCCCAAAGCACTCTTGATTACTATTATGGACTGTGGGAACATCATATCTCATATAAATAAATAGGGATTATAAAATTTTATTTAGTTTATAGACTATAGTCATTGCCCTCAATATCTCATAATCTTGTTCAAAGGATTGTATTAGATTCAAAATCTTGTATCCAGGAAGGCAAATTCCAACATAAACTTGCCAAATTGTTTAAAAATGTACTGTAAACCTTCTGGCAAAAGGGTTTTTCTTCAGCCCTTATGTATCACAAGATACAATTGCCTTTCTTTTAAAAAGACATTTTAAGTCATTTGTCTAAACCCTTAAGTTGGAAGTTTTTGTATATGGTTGCATTTTTAGTAGAGCTTCACACACTTACAAGATTTTTGATTAAGGGGGAGAAGTCTATACCCATGAAGGTGATAATACAAGAAAAAAGGCTCCCAGAATAGTCCGAGTAAATTTCAGGAGGATGGAGGATAACTCTTAGTCTTGAGTTCACTACTAGTTTAGAGACTACTTCAATGTTTTAGTGGCAAAGTAGAGTAAAAAAATATTTTAAACCTGAATATGGCAATGATGAAGACCGTATTTCCATTCAAAAGAAAGAGGATTTTTGGTAAGGTTGAGTCTGATCGAAGACCAAGATATGTCTCAAGTGGAGGTCCATGCCACATGTTGTGAGTAGTTGAGTTTGTCCCTATTCACAAAATGCACTAAAGATTAGTAAAGGCCTAGTTTGATTGATCATATGTGGCTAGTTGTGTGTCCCTGGTCACAAGGCATTATGGATAGTTGTGTGTGTCTATGTTCACAATTTTGAAAGATGAACAATTGAGGGGGTCCGTGTTCATGTGTCCATTGAGGTCATTACCATTGAAGAAGCATGGTGAGGCCATTCCCACTATTGCTTGTTGTGCCCCTATTTTGTAACTCTAGAGGATAGTTGAGTGCATCCCTATTCTTGGTCAAGAGATGAGAAAGGCTGTATCTTGACAAGGAGGTGTAATGTAGCCATTTCCACTACTGATTGTAAGTGTGTGGAACTGTGTGTTGGTATGTGGTGATTGATCATGCTATACTGTACACTCTTCATGTATCCTTGCCAGGGTCTAGGGCCGGGCAGTAGCCCCCGTGAATTTTTTTTTTCACCTTTTTTCGCTTTGTCACAGAAAAAGGAAAAAACTGACTTTGAAAATCCTAATTTCTGGAAGCTTCTAAAAGCTTGTTATAAGCAGTCGGGATGGGGAGTTGTAGTATGACATTATTCGCGATATTGTAATATGTTTTGCACTGGATAATAAAAGATTTGGATGGCTGCGGTTTGGTGGATCTAGCCCATATTGGGTGAACCACGTTAAATTCTCTGTGTTATAATTTTCTGTGTGTGTTTTATTTCTGTTTTATTGTTCAAATCTGCATTTAACATGTTAGATATCTGCCTTCTAACCCTAACACTGTGTATATCCTAGTTTACATGTGAAAACTATACTCTCCTAGTCTTGGGACTTTGATGTAATAAGTGGGGAATGTTAGGAAATTTGTATTATACCATAGTATATTTAATACACATGGTGACATAAATTATTATTAAGGTGGGTTCATAGAAAATAGGTTTAAATAATATTTCATATAAACCTATTCTAGTCAAGTTAGTTAAACTATATTTTTAAGGCTGTTGGGTGGTTTGTTTAGATCACTAATGTACATAGCTTGTAGTTGAAGAAAATGAGGTTTTGGTGATCTAAGCTATGAATCCCAAATCCATAAGGATGAATAGTCTCCCAAGTGATAGGGGTGTCAAACTTGGGAAGAGTACCACAAATCCTATGTTTAGGTTGGGCAATGTAGGACCAATTATTGAGGTGGTCAAGACCTCCTTCACTTTTGGTTCTACAAGGCCAAGGGGGTTTTTTTGAAAGTGCTGAATTGTATGATATTACAAGGATTAGACAATAACCTTGCTACAAACCATACCCATTGCACAACATATCCCTATATTGGTGTCACAATATACCTATGTGTTGGTTTAGATATGCAATGCTATGCACCTTTATATAACAAAGAAGACTTATCATGTAGAGTGTGTAAAATATTGGTAACAACCCCTATTCCTATTATGCACTCATATATGGAAGCATGACAAACTAACAATACAACTGAAACAAAGTGATTATGATTGTTTTAATGCATTGGGGTGATGAGAAGGGGAGTTAGTGGAAGACTGGTGCCAACTCCAACAAGGGAACAATGTCATGAATTCATTCAAAACATATAATGGTTGAAATCTTAGTGACACTTTGTTGAAGATTTCACTAAAGGCTATATCCCTTAGAGTACACAAACAAACTAGGTTCTACACATGCATTCGAAGAAATAATCGAAATTGCCAAATGTTAGATGAGTCTACTTAGCTATCCATATATAGACCTGAAACACTTCTTATATTATTGTGAAAAGACACCATGCAAAAGCTTTGCAATTTTTATAATCATCTGGATGGCCAACTGATCACATATTCATACAGAAATAAACAAAGTGTTAATGGAGATATTCAATCAAGGTTGATTCCACACTTTAAACTTGTTCTTCAGAGATCACAATGATTTCATTACATAATTGGAGCTGAAACCCTAGCTATTTGGAAAAGGTTTTCTTCTTAGTTCCTCTTTAAACTGATTTTCCCATCCTTGAATAATGAAAATGAAGTTCTTTATATCCCCCTATAGGTCATGCTAGAGGGAAATGTGCAAATCTGCCAAGGAATCTTGAAAATCTGTGATCTCAACCATGTAGGGGGGCGCCCATATCCTAGTTGCCATTGTCATAAATGTTGCACGTCAAAATGCCCCTTTGAGACCCATGAACATTAGGAACAATGCACAAATCACTCCTTGTTCACTCACCATGCCTTTGAAATTAATGGCATGAGATTTTGTGTGCAAGGACAAAGAGAACCTTGAAAAATCCACAAGAACAATGACCAGGAGATGGCATTCAAGATGTCGGTCTCTACAATAATAAATAAGACATGATTTGAGTGCCACATTCCTCATTTGGATCCATGCAAATCTACATATAGAATAATTTTTGGGCACCATCAAATTAAATATGGTAGTTGTGTTAGGACTCAATTTTTTATTGTCCTTTTTGCTTAAGTCCCTTCCTTTTGTGTGCCTATGAAGTATGATCCCTTTTCAATAATGGATTTGAGAAGTTTATATAAGGGTCATCATTGGTATTGTGGTCTTGGTTGTGTTCCCCTCCCATGTCCTTTGTTAGTTCCCCAAAATTAGAGTAAAAAAATTGGCTAAATATGAGTGGTTGTAGCTTCCATAAGAACCAAGAACCAATGGTTTTTGGTTCCCATGGAACCCCCGATAGGGAAAGTATGCAAGTTTTTTCTCGAGGTGAGATCATCGACAAGGGAGATGAATGAGCAAGTGGCAAAGGTTCTTGATTGGTATGAAAGCATCAATAGAAGAGGAACAAAAACCCGCAAGGCTTCATTTCAACGTGCAAGAGGCACCAAACTTTTGAATGTGTTGATTTTGATTTCAACTACGACCTACTCACGGTGATGGCACTATTTCACACAACCACTTGAAGTAATTGCAAACCTTCTCTTTCAATCCGAAGCACTCATTTTGGGTGGGATTTGATCTTTGATTGTGGATTTTGAAATTGCTATAATGTAGCAATTAGGGTTACACTTGGCTGATATTATAGCACAATTTTGATCATTTTCAAAGAGGTTGGTTCTACTAGTGGCGATTGGAGGCTACACTAGTGCAAGGATTTGTCTAGGGTTTCAACCATGCCATGTTCAATTGCAAAAAGGCAGTGAGTCCATGAGGCATGTGAAGGATAAAGTGTACTTGTATTGTGTAGAGGATGTTTCCACGTTGTTTGTATTTCTCCAGGGAAATCTTCACTATTGTAAAGGTTTTCTCTTGTCACACTTGTTGACATGAATGAAATGAACACTTGATAATTTGATAACATTCTAATGTAGTATAGGCGTTGTAATAATCATTTGTTTGTTACATATGGATTCGTGTAGTTCAATTTGGATTACTAAGTATGCTCTCTGTGTAATGCTTGTAATTTGATGGCATATGTGCCCAAATTGACTATTCTATGTTTCTTTCATTGTATCCTTTCTTGTTATTTGTGACTCTATAGCCCAATGGATAGGCATCAGTCTCTAGTCACCTAACCAATCTCAAATCATTCAATATAAACATAAATTAGTAGTATAGGAGTAGGAGTAGTTTTGTGTATCCATAACCTTGTATCATAACCAGGGGTATATCATTAAGAGAGTTATTAAATGAATCTATCTCATGTGGGTTATGCTCGCATAGTTGCATAAGTTGTATAGGGGTTTAGAGATAGCTAGTTTTACTTGGTTCAGTGAATGTCTTTGGGGCCAAGTTAATAGGTTGGGTTTGGCTATCATTAATTCATTATTGTTCATTTTATGTGATTTCAATACCTATTAAGGTATGCCCCTGGGAATACCCTTTTGAGTCTAAGCTGAGCTCAAAGTGTAGGAGATATAATCCACTCTCCTTGAGTTGGTCTCCAACCCTCTACGATTTGTTGATGAGCTGATTTCACTTGTATGATAACAACCCTAGCCTTGTGAGATTTTGTTCTAGGAAGTGGAGTAGTGGTTTTGGGACCCAACAAGTTGTAGGACCAAATCTGGTCATTAGGGAGGCTTTGGGTCATCCAAGAGGGTAGGTTGGGAGCAACAACGAGAGATGGCAGGAATTTCGAATAGTTGGGAATTTCACTTGTTGAGTTTGAATTTGGTGTAGAGGTCGATGCCATTGTATACTAACCTACAACATCAATAAAATAGAGAAATAACATTTAAAAAAATATAGCAATTTGAATACGATTTTTTTTAAAATCATGTAAATGCATTTAAAAAATTGTTAAAGGTAATATGGTAATATGGTAATTGAATAGCAATCAAATTAATGAATTTGATAAAAACAAAATATTCTTACTTTGAAAAGTAAACCTAGAATGTAGAAAAAAAATTGATTCAGTATTCACATAAACTTGTGTAAATCAGCAAAAACAATAACTAAATTGAATTCAATGCAATCAAATTTGTAAATTTTACATGTTATAAAAAAATTAACATGTTATAAATATTTTATCACATTATTGAAAACAACAAGAATTAATGTACCCATAGGGTGCTTGGGGTGGCAAGGGTGTACCCTAGCCATCCTGTGACATGCCAAGGTGCTTCCAATCGTGCGTAAAGTCTAGTCCTTATTTTCAACAATTTTTTTCTTAAAGAATTCATTTAATTCATACAAAATCTTAAAATCTGAATGGCAACCCTAAAAGACTAATATCTTTCATTTCACAATTACAATTCACAAAAACAATCAATATCATTTCCTCTTGCCATTTTTGCTTTTGTGAAGCTAGCTGGTTTGTTTTGAAAGGTGAAGGATTGCAAAGGTGCCAAAGATGGGAAGGAACTAACTTGCACTAAGGAGATTAATCAATCAAAGGTAAGTATTTTGTGAGATTGTTTCAAGATTTCCCCCCGCCCCCACCCCACCCCAACCCAAAAAAAGATTTAAATGTTTTTAGTTTTTATTATGTTTATATGTATTGTAAGGTTTAGATTTCCAACTTTTTTTACATTTTTTTATAACAACAATCTATTTAAAAAAGCAACTAGTTCAAGTTCAAAGGCCACAAAGATAGGTAGACGCAAATATGATCAAGCATCACCTCTATGGAAATATTAGGGTGATTGAACAACTTGCAGGAGGTGGGGCTTGCCTTTGGTGTTGTAGTTACTATTGGACTGAGTATAAAAGCTTGTGTAGTCAAGTGAAAGCTCATCTCTATGCTATGATCAACCTTTGAATTAGAGTTTGTCAAGTGGTAAATGAGACGGGGTTTCCAAAGGAACAAATAATGGCATATATTAGAGAACAAAAAGTAGTTGATGTTATGAATGAGAGCAAAAAAAAAGTCTCATATTTTAGCAAGGAAAGGATCAAGGAAGCCACCTATAGGGTTTTCTTAATAGTGTCTGGCCACATCCTTTCTTGGAGACACTATCTACCCAAGAAGATCCCTCTATTTCTTCCCACAAATGACATTTTAGAATGAGGTAAGAGACAATGCAGATGAACACATTGCTTTTTGCATTTACACCAATGGTTTTCCTTTCAACCTAGTCTAGTCAAACACCCTGTGCTTACATAGGTCTTGAGTATAAGAAGGCGCACACTACCTTATTGGAAAAATATTTTTTTGTAGAGACATCACCAAAATGATTTAGGAATTCATGGGTTGAAATAGGAGTGTCCATCCTTTTTGATAGATGGAAAAATTGTAAAAATTGACCTTTAATAAATGTCAATTTAATGTCCCCTAAAGGGGCAATGTTTTTGAAGGCAATTGGTTGTTAAAGGCAAGTGAACAATGCAAACTCCAAAATCCTTGTTGATTCCATAGAGATGGTGGGTGTCGAGAATGTTGTCCGTCATACGGACAATGCAAAAAATTGTAGGGTAGCAAGTGCTTTGGTTGAGGAAAGGTACGAGCACATTTTTTCGATACCATGTACCATCCACTTCCTCAACTTGGTGATGCAAAAGATTGACACTTAGATAGAGTGGATGTAAAAAATATACATCAAGGGTGAGGAAATTCATATGTTTGTGAAAAATTATCATATGTTATAAGGCATTTTTCAAGGCTCTATCCAATTTGGAACTATTGAAGATAAAAATAGGAAATTTCCATTTTTATTTGAAATTTAATATATGACATTTATTTATTTAGATTTTAATTTGTTATTAACTTATTTTTAATACTACAGTAGGTTGTTGAGTCTTGTTTCGCATTGCACACAATCATTTTGAGATGTTTTTAGATTTTAATTTGTTATTAACTTATTTTTAATACTACAGTAGGTTGTTGAGTCTTGTTTCGCATTGCACACAATCATTTTGAGAGGTATTGAGTGGCATGATCATTAGCAACCAATGGAATGTGGATGCAATGAAATTCATAGATGGACCAAAAGGTCAAATCATTGCTCTTTGATGATGATTGGTGGGCTCATGTGGACTACGTCTCGAGTTTCATTGAGCCCATCATGAGTATGATCAAATTTACTAATACAGATCGACAGTGTTTGGGAGAAATCTATGATGGCATGGACTTTTATGATAGAAAAAATAAAGTCTATAATAATAGAGAAGGATAATGACCTTGAAGAAACATTTTTCTTGAGGTTGAAAAAAATTATTCTTTGACTATTGGAGTAATATGACCATGCCCTTGCATTTCCTTGCATATATATTATCTCCCAAATATTATAGTATGAAACTCTTTTCTTTGCCTAGGAGAACAACACCATATAGAGACAACGTAGTTGTTGATGGGTACAAGAAAGCATTTCGAAGAATCTTCTCAGATCTAGAAGGTTCATCACGTGATTAGATCATAGTATTTGTGCTATTTGAGACAAGTACAAGACATACATTAGTACATGGTATAGTTGCCGGGATTCTCCATTATGGGAACATAGACAACGTACCAATCCCGGTACACAAAATTTCCTGTGAATCATTTACATATAAAATAGCCGTCTCCTTATTCATTTAACTCACGTACCCTAATTTGATTGGCGTCCCCATCCCCGTACCAGTACCAGTACCCTGTATCTCCCGACAACTATGGTACATGGTGATACCTCCATAGCCAAAGTTATATCTTTTTCCAACCTCTTGCAATCAAAATTCTATCACAAGCAAGCATTTTTAATTTTTAACATTCTAACTATTCTTTCATATTGCTAAGTTGTATTGACTTTCTTTCTAATTTCAACCGGTTGTGAGTTCATTTGCCGAACGGAATTAGAGCACATACTCTTTTATGTACTCAATTAAGTGCAACCAGTTGGCTGAAAAAAAAGTAAAAGATTTGGTCTACGTCCATTCCAACTTGGACCTCCTATCACATAAGGAAGTTGACTACAGGGAAGGGGTAACGAAGACTTGAGATATAGTCCTTGAGTGTGCCAACTTGGATGAATCTGTTTTAGGGCTTGCTAGAGTCTGTATAGATGCTAGTGAGTCTCCTACAAATGATGTTCATGTAGCTAGTGGGAGGGGCACTACAATTGCTTGTCATTCAAATGAAGTTGAACCAAGTGTTGACTAAGATCTAGATGCTTTTGATGGAGAGGAAGATGCAATTTTTTTATTGTATTTAGCATTTTCAAGTTTTGTAGTGATTTGATGTATAGATATATCATATATGATATGACATTGAATGAATTATGAAACGTATTTTCAATTCTGTTATTTAACTTATTTTTAATATCAAGTATCAAATATAATATATATTTTAAATTTTTTATAGTCACTATAGTCCTACTCATACTCAGATTTTTTATGCCATATCAGCGTACTCGAATCTCAAACCCAAACCCAATCTTGTACTTGTACTAGCAACTTAAATCTTTTATATGCTTGTAAGAAAAGGGAAAAAAGTCCACTAACATGCAAACCCAAATTTCCCAAAAATTGCTCTTTGAATCCCCTATAAAGTCCTTCAATTTGCTCAATGATGTTGAAATGCTAGTGTGCTTTGTTAGCATGGGCAGATAGGGCTTATAAAGCCAAAAAATCACATTTTTTTAATTCTTTTATTATTATTGCGTTATTTTCATGTCACCTGCACTGTGTGAGTCTTTGGCATGAGCTTGCTGAGTAATTGACCCAAAAATCGCAAAAACTCATAGACAACTCATTAGAAAAAGTTAGTGAGTAAACCTCAACAAAACTTGTGACTTAAAAAAGTGGCAAGGACTCACCGAGTAGTTAAACTATGCTATTTATAACTTGTTACATAGGAACAGTTCTCCACCCCTCCATTTAGCATCTATATCCTTGTCCCCCTTGCCATTCCAAAGACAACATGGCAGTAGGGCTTGTCCTCTAGTCATTTGCCCATAGGGAAGCTAGGGACACATCCTAGAAATGGCAACCCCCAAGGCTTGGTATCTTGGGAAAGTTTGGCTGTCCTCAAGACAGCTTGGGAATGTTTGTGAGGTAACTCAACCATCTCGGGGGTGGTCAAACTTTCATCAATTTTATTTTTTTAAATTAAAAGAAAAATAGTCAAGTTAAAGAAAAGCCCATTACAAAAGGTTAGGGGAGCTCACAACCTCTCACATGCCTTCAATGAGACCTTAAAAAGAATTTATTGTTTCTTGTAGGATTTGGAGCTTGGCTAAAAGTGGTAAAATTATGAAACATGATATGCTATGAAGGTCCATGTGGCTGTGAAGGCCTTATTTAGGGCTTGGCGACAGGGGCTGTGCTGCTTGACCCCAAACTGTAATACAATAGGGAACATGCTAGGGTACTGCTCTCAAATCTTGCAAAGGGTGCTGCTCCTAGATCCCTGCTTTGTTTTTACAAAGTAAAAAAAATATTTTGGGCTGCATGGGATGGAAACAACATTTTTTCTTGAGTTTGTTTCTATTATATCCTTAGTAATTGAATTCCACTTACAATTTTGGTTTGCCTAGTCAATCTCAATTTTCATTAATGGATCTATGATATAGACTATTTTGATTTATCTTTACCATTTATTATTTGACAATTGACATTGCCTTCAATTATCAACTGTGTTCTCAACTTTGTATTGGTTTGGGGTCTTATTGGATGAGTCACAACTTCATAATATGATATAAAGAGTGACTCAGAGTTAGAGGCTGATTTTGATATTGATAGCCCAAATGAGGCATAGATATCAAATTCGATACATTACAATTTATATAAATGTCTAAACCTTAATTTTGATGTCATGTTAGGTGTATATACACATATATATGTACACATACATACACATGTATATTTACATATATATATACATACACATGTATATGTACACACACACACACACACACACACATGCACACATGCCCTCCTGTCCCCTGCTATCACTGCCCTGGAAATGCTGTGGGACATAGACTGAAACTTAACCCATGTACCCTCTGAACTGTCCTCAAAACTAGACCAAATTTCACAGAGAAAGTACAGGGTTATTGTTAGTTTTAGGATCAGAAATGAAAGCAATCAGAAAATGCAACACATAAGACAATGAACACAACAAGATACCCTGGGAAAACCCTCCTACTCGAGGGAGAAAAACCCAGCAAATATCTCTCTTATATATTGAACGAATAAGAGCAGAAATCTGCTAACAACTCAGGCCCAACACAATGCCGAATTTGATACAATGAATAATAGCACCTCTCCTAGATGCAAAGATTCAAATGAATATGTTTCTCCTTGAAATCGGTCTGCTGCTACAAAATGATGATCTGCTGCTACAAGATGATGATCTGCTGCTCAAGTATGAACTTCTTCTAGGAATGCGAATTATGATGAATGAACTTGATCATCAAATGAATGATCATCACCTTGTATTTATACAAAACTAGGCGACTCTTCATTTGGGTTGGCCTCTTTTAAGAAACAAGGTGACTCTTCATAAAATTATTATATATAGCAAGTCTGACTTGCCTTGGTATTATTTATCCATCATTTTTAAATTTGAGAGAAAGATATCTCCCACTGCTATAACATCAACAGTTATTTGCTTCTTCAATAGGCTTAGTAGTGAAAGCAAGATTGAGTATGACTCATATGTACCACATGAGTTGAATGCTGGCAAGAATACCTTCAGAATTTTGACAATTCAAAATAGCTACAAGTTTTTGACAGTTGATCCTAAAAAACTTGATGTTGGCTCTTGCATTAGAAAGTGCCCTCCTGTCCCCTGCTGTCACTGCCCTGGAAATGCTGTGGAACATAGACTGAAACTTAACCCATGTACCCTCTGAACTGTCCACAAAACTAGACCAGATTTCACAGAGAAAGTACAGGGTTGTTTGCTTCTTCAATAGGCTTAGTAGTGAAAGCAAGATTGAGTATGACTCATATGTACTACATGAGTTGAATGCTGGCAAGAATACCTTCAGAATTTTGACAATTCAAAATAGCTACAAGTTTTTGACAGTTGATCCTAAAAAAATTGATGTTGCCTCTTGCATTAGAAAGTGGGTATTACAAAGAGGTGCCCAGATAATCAGTGACAATGCGAGAAAGGCAACAAACTGTACTTTTTATTGCAATTTCATTTACCTTCAGATGGTTTAATGTTCCAGAGAGATCATTCTTTCTGCAGTTAGAAGAGCTTGAACTTTTTAAAATAGATTTAGCATGCCATCCCTTGCCTATAATTATGGTTTTTTGAAAAATATGTCTACTCTTTGGAAGCAGAGATGCCATCTCTCCTTTTTATCACGGAGAGAGAAACTCAAAACTGTATTACCTTTCAATTTTTCTTTTTTATAGTGCTTGCTTGTATTGATACATGCATCTATATGTATGTAATTTTAGGACTTAATTTCTTGCAAAGGTCACTAAGTGAATTTTGTGACACCTATTGTGGACAGGGTATTATTGCAGGCATCAATGCTCTACTTGGTAAGCGATTGATCTTTTTGGAATTCTTTTTCAGTTTTGGATTACTCTTATCATGTGTATGATGTTGTAAATAGTAATCAGGATCTCTGGGCATTCCTGGCTTAAAGATTTTGAATCATTATTACAATTCTATCTGTTAGAAGCTTAATGCTACCATTTTTCTATGATTGCAGAGTGGGAGAAGACACTGCAACTTATAGGCTTTATTGGCCTTGCACAGGTACTTTTTGACCAAGACTGGTCATGGCATATTCAATTTTTATATAAAGGTCCATCTATAGCATGCTCACCCCTGTACCTTTCCAATTCAATTCCCTTAAATGTAGATTGGAAATTTTTGGACAGGTGGTATATAGACGAATTAGTTCATATGAAAATGCAGATGATCTGAAAGCTGACATCAGGTAATTTTATATCCCGGACTGTGTCTCATGCTGTTCATTTCAATTAGAGATAAATTTATGTGCAACCAGCTTGAATGTTATCCTAAAATAACGTAATCCTAAGATGCTTGTAGTTGTGGGCATTGATGCAGTTCTAAACACCCGAGCATTCAACTCATTGTGTAGGATTTTAAAGTACATCCCCTATGATAATCTGATACTTAGTATGAAAGTAAATTCTGAAAGGATTAAATATTTTAGCTCAAAGAAGAGGCATGGTTTTACCTTTAAATTTGTATTTTAAAGGGAGACATTACTTTTAGCTGTTACACTTTGCTAGTCATTTTTTTCAGAGAGCTTCAACCCAGAGGTCTTCAGCTTTCTACTGACCAATCTACATCCCAGTAGAGCCATCCATAGGCTGTTGTTTTACTTGCAATGAAAAAAAATTTCAGTTGGCCCTTATGACACAACTAGTTGCTAGACCTGATAATTAAAATGAGCAAAATGTGAAGCAGCTCTTTGTATGGTCTGAATGAATACGTGTAGGTACATACCTATAGAATTTGGTAATTTAGAAAGTTTCAATATCTTTCCCATTAATGCTAAGATAGACAGAGAAGTCTGACTCACCAATAGATTATCCTGCATTCTAATTTTAAAATTGAAGAAACATCATGACAAAGCACCGTGTAGGTTTTCTGAACCATGGTTGCCTTCTCAATTCTCATCCATTAGAAATAAAGATACCAAGAAAAGTCTGGCCTACCAATAGATTCTCCTGCACTGCAATTTTAGAATTGAAGAAACATGATGACAAAGTACTGCATAGATTTTCTGAACCATGGCTGGCTTCTCATCCATATTAATTAAATCCTAAGCAGGATGGACATCATTTGCCAAGGGGTTTGAGACAGAGAAGGTTATTAGTTAGCAGTTTGGTTGATAAAAAATATCCTGATGGTAGCAGAATTCACTATGTTTAAAATTTCTTGCAGAAATTGTTAACCAGTCTCAAGCGAATAATTCCCCCATATTATTTTCCCAAATCCATATAAGTGGGTAGGTGTAACAACCTTGAACTGTTTCTTAGGCACAGTTTATCCTGTTTACTGTTCTTGCCTTGGAGATTGGGAGAGCTTTTTACCATGATGCAATGCATTCTCGGAACTGCAAAATGCTTTGAAATTTCGAATGAATATCATTATGCTCTCTACTAAGTTATCCAGTTCAAAAATGCAGGAAGACAAATCAAGATAATATATAACAATAATATAAATGGAGATTGTCACCACAAGATTCCTAGTATCATCAGAAAAGCACAGAAAACAAAATAAACGATGCAGACTTTCATATAATACTTGTCCATAACTGCAATGGGTGTGTTGAGTTTGTTGAGGACTTCCTCTCAATCAACTGGAAAGATAAAATATATGGACATAAGTAGCTCCAAATGCTCAATGGCATATGCAATCCCAATGCAAATGCAAGCCTAATTGCCCAACAACCCTCATCATAGGATAATATAGAATATAATCTCATGGAAAACGTATGAATGTGCACAACCACCCTTATCTTAGCCAAGCTTCATAGCCCATGAATTTCACAAACCAAAGGAATCTTTTGGTCCTTTGGACGCAAGCTTACCATGAGTAAGCTCAACTTCTTGCTATAACAGTCTTACACAGTGGGAATCCTAAATTAGGCATCAACCACCAGTAAATTATAAAATCAATTACCTCTTCTAGTTGATATGAGTTGAAAGCTAAAATTGATATTCAAATTCTTTCCAATTCAAAATTTCACTGCAATAGGCTCCATGGTTTTCTCATGGTACACCAATTAAAGAGAAAAAACTCGGCATGTAACATCCTTCCCAGTATTACCAAACAAGTTACAGAAAAACAAGAACATCTTTTTTGACCTAACTCTGATCTCTGTTAACCTGAAATCAATTACAATTGATTTTAATTTCCTCAAGCATATCTCAATCATTATTACCTATCCATTCTCATCATGTTGTGCAATTTGAGCTCCAATAATTCACTAGTTACTTCCTTCGGTTGATCATGGCTTTGGAGTCTAGACTTTCCACTAATTCAATGATGCTTCCTTTGACAGATTTCTATTATCTATAGGTAAACAGCCTTTAAAATTTAACGAGATGCATTAATCACACTTTGCCCAACCCATTTCAATGATTTCATTGCTCAATTCTCCATCTGTGAAGTCTGATTACTTGGGTTAATGACTTAAACTTACCTTGGCTAACCCTGATTTATCACATGGTTAACTTTATTAGGGGCTAACACACATGCAAGGATTAATTGTTCATGAGAAACATCCAATGTGAGGTCTGACTTTGATTCAGTTTTAATGCATTATGATCCCTAGGATTTGTTCTCTCCTTTGAAATTTGATGGATACTGATTATTCAATTGGACATGATTGCACTGATCAGTTAAGATTATGTAGTTGTGTGTGTTGCAATGGTGGTGCACTATGATTGAGACATTGGTCACCATCCAGTGCCCCTAGAGTCTTAGAGTCAATTCATCACAAGGTTTTCAAACTTCACAACCTATAGTAAGCAAATACCTAGGATTGTGACACTTGTCTTGCTTCTGGGAACAATGATGACAAGTGTTGTAGCAAGTAACTCTGTTGAGACTAGTTCATGTAGTAGCAAGATTTGTTATAGTTTTCAACTCCTGCATTCTCATGTTCGCATAGTTACAAGACTTGGACTTGGCGCAAACTCTGCAAGATAATTTTTTACCTGGATTCAGGCTCAATGCACACACTCAATACACATTTGACAAATTGAAAAAACCATGAAATATAGAGATTTTAAAGGATTTAAAATTTGTATTATGCACCCTTCAATAAATAAACTTTAAAGACACAATAAAAATCAAATAGAAGCTACATTGATCACATACACAAGTATGCATCAAGCACACGATTATAAAAATAGATTTTAGACGCATACTTGTGTATGTGATCCAAATGAGCTCACAAATGGCTTTTATATTTCCTCAAACTCCCACACCCAAGTTGGCTTTTGAATTATATTTTATTTAATTTTAATTCCCGCCTTATATCCCCTTCAAATTGGGCGCTCAAATTTATAATATAAAGTGTCTTTTTAAAAACCACTTATATCCCCCTTTATCATAAAGTCCTTTAAATATATATTAATAATGCATAAAGTTAAATATTTTAATTTAACTTTATTATTGACGTTATTAAAACTTACTACACAGGATCACGATAAAGCCAAGATAAACCCAGGATAAGGATCCACCATCATGCCCAATATAGTAATATCGTCAACTGACCATGCCAGTGAGCCCTTGTGACTTACTAAAAATAGTATGGACGAATTGTCCAAATAATGCTCCGCGAAGTGCACAGTGAAAACCATAGAATATTGGGCTAGGAAACACCAATTAGATCCAAAAGGTTGACTGACCAAGTCCACAAATGTTCTTAGAAAAGCTCCCTAACCACCCTGTTAGTCCATGAGGACCAAGTGATGGACTAACCTCTGCAACTGATAACTGCCTAGAAAAAAGGGGACATTATGATTTGCCTTTTTCAGAATTTTAATTTGCAAGCGAGAAGAAAGTTCAAGAAACTGAAAACTGAAGAGAGATGAAGGAAAAAAAGTAGGAAGGAGGAACAACTTGTGTAACAAGTTCTTAGTTTTTTATTTATTTTTTAAATTTTGTTTTTGTTTTGTTATCAAATGTCAAATGCTTGGCCAAATCATGCAGCTATCGTGTTTTGTTTCCCTCTTCTAGACATTTTAAGTTGTAAACTTTTAAATGCCTTTTCTTTTAACTTGTTCAAACCTTTAAAGCTGGTATTTTTTAATTTGTCGCAGTGTGCAAAATTTGTTGTTTTTAGCTGCAATTTGAAAAAAAATATGTTGTTTTTTAATCATAGTCTGGCAATGACAACCTTGAGTTGGATAATTAATTTGAGGGAATTGTGGAGGAATCAACTAAGGCCAAGAAGATCCCATCCATAGGTCAGTTCAATTGGGAGTGCATTGCAAACAAATTGTGCTTCCATGTTGTTGGAACTTGACACCATATGCTAGAGGCTTGTTTACCAAGAAAACCCCTTTGCACTAGTTTGTAGCGTTGCTTGACACCAAAATGGCAACTAATTTAGGTGAGAGTTGGCATTGGAAATGCAACATTTATCCAAAGGATTGGAAAGGCAACATTAAGAGGGCTAATGCACACTTGTTACATATGCCTATTAAAGAGGTTGGCCTTCGTGCCAAACTCACACTTAAGGAGAGGGTTGAGATGATCACATTATTTTAGAGGAACATCATGCACCAACAGTTTCTTTTGCAAAGGGAGGCAGACCACCTATAGTTCTGACATTTGATGTGAGTGGGATGGAATCGAGGGAACAAAGGGCCATAGGTTCAACATCACTGAACCCAATTACAAATTTGTTCATGTGCTTTCTAAGGATGATGTAGATGAGGGTGTTGCAAATCCTTTTTTGGTAACTCTTTATTACAAGGAGGCTTCAACCAAGGTAGGCAAAGTTAGTAGTGGTTATGTGCCTCTTAGTGAGATCAAATTGAGAACCACCCTTTTGGAAAAAAATCATTTCAAGATTAACATATTGATGGAGAAGGCCAAATGTATCCACATACCTCGAGTAAAATCATGGATAGGTGGATGGACATTAGGCACTAGCCATTCATCAACACCATAGTTTCATGTCTTGGTGGACCTTATTCTTTAGGCCAATTGATTGCTCAAGAAAACACAAGGATGTCAAGTTTTAGTTTTATATTTTGACAAAAGTTGTTAAGGAGGTCGGTCATCAAAATGTAGTGCAAGTGATTATAGATGCATTAACTCAATCCACATACACGCACATCTATTGGACCCCTTTCATGCATGCTATGAGTATGAACAATGCACTCAAAGATATTGGAAAAATAGAATGGGTCAAAAAGGTGGTGGTTGATGCAAGGGAAATGTAGATGCTCATTTGCAACTACAACACCTCATTGGCATTGTTTCAAACCTTTGTGAGTAGGGAATTCCTCAAATCAATTAATACTCAAAATACTTTCTTCTATAGAGAAGGCTTGAGTTGCAAGAGCCCTTACAACTTATGGTTATGAGATAGGAATGGAATAAGTGGAGGGAGTCAAGGACAAAGTAGGGAAAGTGATGAGCACACGATTATACTGAGAGGGGGAAGGGTGAATCAGTATAAGGTTAACTTTTACTTTTCAAAACTTAGCGACCATAGCAATAGCAATCACACAAGATCTAACAATTATGCAACACAAGAAGAACACACAATTTACGTGGAAACCCTTTCAGGAGAAAACCATGGCAAAATATTGCTTATATAAGATCTTCTTACAAAATTTGTAGGCACCAACCCATAGGAGACACCAATTGCCTCTTTAATGATTTGTAGGAACCAACCAACTGGAGACACCAGTCCCGACAACTGAGCACCAACTCAGCAAGAGACACCAATTCTACAAAATATCACTTTCGGGATGTTGCTCCTTCAATGGATGATGAATATATTGTCTTCACAAAATCTGAATATACATAATCTTTCTCTCACAAATCTTCTTTTGAATGATACAATCATTGTCATACACTTTCTTTCTCAAATCTGCATCCACTGCCCTTTACAAATATGCCATAAGTCTGCTGTTAATTTCGTTTATTTCTGCTCTAATTCTGCCTTAATCTTTTCTCCAAATCTGCCTTATATCTCTGCTCAAGTTCACCTTATATCTTTGCCCCAAATCTACCTTATATCTCTACTCAAGGTCTGCAATAAAGTCTGCTCCAAAATGATGCAATTTCTGATCCAAATTCTGCTCCAAATCAGGCACAAGGTCTGCTATAAATCTGCCTTAAAGGTCTGCTCCAAATATGCTCTTCTTCTAATTTCTTCTTTTAAAAGGAATGATTTTGCATTGAAGAATTTTCTTTCTAACCTCCAAAAGAACTTGTATTTATATCCAAATCATGCACTTTACCAAAAGTAGGTTGGCCGAGATTTGACATAAAAATTATTTTAAATATTTAAATTCACCTTTCAAAGTGTTGGCCATCCATGGGAGATAATACTTCCTTAAGGGGTTGGCCCCTTTAATTAATATTCTATTTTAATTTCTACCTTTTAAATCGAGTGCCACCATAAGTAGATGGAGGTCGGCCATAAATAAATTAAATCAAACTCTTATCATTCCTTGTCTTCAATCAACAAAATTTTCATTCCGGGAGTCTTCTTTTGACATCAATGATAATAATTCTAACAATCTTGTCTATACACCTTTGACATCAATGACAATATTTCCAACAATTTCCCCCTTTGTCATTGATGTCAACACAAACATAATCCTCTCCTTTTGTACTGTTTGCCCTTACTCCATCTCTCCCCCTTTGACATCAATGGCAAAGGACTATAACATCTTTTTCTCCTTCACAATGAAATACTCCTTTTCTATGATGCTGCCCTTGATTGTGACTCTCTCTTACATTAATGGCATCATTCTTCCTTTCCTATAACTCTTCCTTGTTGTAACTCTCCCCCTTTGTGCAACTTTCCTCAAAGCCAAGACCGGTCTTGATGAAGGGTGATCTTTGGGAGTTGATAATATCCTCTAGAATTTTGGTGCTTTTCTCAAACTTTATGCTCTGATTTAATTGATCATTGGATTTCTCCAACTCTTTCCTCAAGGAAACAATTTCAAACTCTAATTTCTCACACTCCAATTTCTTTGCCTTTAGCTGATCTCTTACGACTTCTTCTATTCATTTTGCTTCCTCAAGTTGAGTCTTTAGATTCATGATTGTCTTCTCCGATTCTTCAAGATTGTGAGATGATTTAGTTTCTCTATCCTCTTGAAGTTTTGATTTTAGCCTCAAATTTCTCTTCTTGAGCTTCTTGATCTTATGGTAGGCAAAATGGAGTTCCTTCTCAAGCTCTTCTTCATCATCATCTTTGGTATGTTCTTCCTTTAAATCTCCTTTTCTTTTGTCTTCACCATCCTTAGCTTCTATCACTATGAAGAGTATTTCTTCTCTATCCCAATCAAAGAGGCTTCCACTGCTTTCTTCAGATGAACTACTCTCATCTTGGATGTAGAGACTCTTTTTATGGCTTCAGAGGTTCTTCTTTTCATGTTTTCCTCGTGCACTCTTTTTCTTGTTGTAATGATATTTCCTTCCTTTCTTTTTGTTGGAGTCTTCTTCTTCTTCACTACTTTCACTCTTGGCTTGTGGACACGTAGAAGCAAAATGACCTATATTACCACAATTGAAATATTTAAAAGGATATTTACCTTTGTGTTTGTAATGCCCCAAGCTGACAAGCTCAGAACAAAACCAGACAAAACAACTTTTTTTTTTGAAACAACAACACTACCACTAATGCAACAATGACATGTCGCACTTGCACACTCAACGTGCACACAAATGTCACAATGATGCAATGACAGAGACAATAAGGCACTTCACCATTGCATAAGAAAGGTGGCAACAACAAAAGACTAACCACTTGTGGGATAATCCACCATGATGAACATACAATAGAGAGAGTGGACAACAACCTCACGATAATTGGTTACTGAACCATGATTGCATTCTCTCACGACAACGTACCAGGATAGGATGAGGAATTTATCAACCTCCAATCCACATCTAGACACACTAATGAATTGTTACTGTTCTTACTCTTTAAAACTGGTAGAAATAAATAATTTGCTGTTCAACTGTGGAGGGCTCCCCTTTTTGGAAAGTTTCAATTTTATCACTGAGTATTGAATTTTTAAGAGAAGGTCGACCCTCTTGGGAGGCTGTACCATCTCTTGGTGCTTGCATTGGAAAACATGCCACCTATTGCTGCTGTTTTTGGCTCGTTTTCTTCTTGAGGATTGGACGCCTATCTCCTAGCTGTCATTTGGCTGTGGTTTGGGAGCATTCCGAGTTGATTTGGAAAAGATACGTCCATTTTGGTGAATTCACAACTTGCTGGTCTGATTTTCTGTACCTTCTGTTTCTGATCAGATTAGTTAGTTTTTGTTATCATGCTGATTTGAGCTTCAATTCTTCATCTATTCATGTTGTAAGAGTTAGAGGACGTGATACTCTAACCATTGCTTGTTTTGAAAGCTTATCTTTGATATATTGCAGCTGTTTGTTATTTGTTTGTAAGCTGATTAGTAATACTAACAACAGTTATTTACTTTGCTGCAATTTTAGTTTATTGTATTCCCCCCACGCAATAAGTGGTTGTGAGGATTTGTATACCCCCCATTGAACAAGTGGAAGTGTGGTTACATGGCTGGCTTGCCGACTTAAATAATTGTAATAATCTCACCCACTGAATAAGTGGAGTATTCCCACCGCTTGTGGATGCTTGCATCAGCAAAAAAAGTGTTATTTCAGTTTTATAATTAGCACTCCACCATATGTTAGCACCTCGCCTGCTAAAGGATCTTGTGTGCACATTCTTGGTGTTGAGTTTAGCTCTCTTTTTCAATTGTAATCAAGTCAATTATTGAGTTATTAAATCCTAGGGATCCTCTAACCATATGCTCGCCCCTCCTCCTTAAGTGGTTTTAGGGCGCATTCTTGGTTAGAGTTTAATTCAGCATTGTTTTGTTTTGGAGCTAATCTTAACAGGTGCATGATTGCATTGTATGTGAACTGAAAAATCAAAAACAATTAAGGGGAACATTTTAGGAAACACTAGAAGTGTGTTTGACATTTTTGTAGGTTTATCTCTCCTTATTAGTATGCACATTCCTTGGTTTATGGAAAAGTTAGGGATTTCAATCTTCTACCACATGTTTCTGAGCTGCATGTGCAATTGAGTTCCAAATGAGGAAGTAGCAACAAAAGCTTTCTCAGTACAAATGTTCTATCAGCATTGATGATCACTTGGATAAATCAATTTTAATTGCACAGCCAAATAGAACAAGGTTATTGTAACTCTGCCTTGGAGGTCAGGTCTTCTTATCCTAAAGATGTTTATTGTTAGGTAATGTTTTACTAAGTGTGTGAAGCTGAGAAAAATCTAGGGCCTCTTCCTTGTAAAATGGTTCATGGAAGATAAAAATTACTATTATGCTATGATATTTTTGGAATTAGGATAAGACCATAGTTACAAGACTTGCTAGGACTTGCTTAGTCTTGGTGAGTCCTAAGGGGAGCATGTCAAAATGAGGCCCGGGACAAGTGACTCAAGTACCTGGCAATTTTGGTTAGGGTTTCCAGACTCGACGAGTCCCAACGGGTAGACTTGGCCAAGTCAATGACAGTTGGGAAAAAAAAAACATAAAAAATTGAAAATGCTTAAATATAAAATCATGAAAATCAAGCATTTTTTGAAGGGTTTGGAGGTCTTTTGAAGGATGGTTACAAGTAATATAATTATGAAAAATGGTATGCAACATGATGGTTTGTGTGGTTTCAAAGGCGTTGCCCCTAGACCCCCACAAGGGGCTCTGCCCTTTGACCCCACTGAGGGCACTACTCCCAAATTCTTGTTCTAGTTTTAAAAAATGAAAAAATGAAAAAAATTATGGGCCATGTTGTATGGAAGAGCAACATTTTTTTTAATTTTTTGAATTTTTTCCGATTAAATTCTTAGTAATTAAATTACATTTATATTTCATAGTTTGCTAAGTCAAACCTTATCTTAGGTAATGCTCCTAAGGCTGTAGCAGCATTTACAAACTTGTGTGAGATACAAGTGAATGGCTCCACATAAAGCTAGTAATGCTGGGCTAAGGGATACAGGCCCCTTTTTACCATAGTTCATGACTCCATATTGTGATTTTTGTTTTCACTGCCATGGATGTCATAATCCATGAGTTCTGTACACCTTCAACACTTGATAATATTTATATTTCTAACAATGTTGTTTCATTCAGTTGAAATTTGCTTTTATACTTATGTGATCGATGTATACTTGTGTATGTGATCAAAGTAGCTTCTATTTGATTAGTTTTTTGTGTCTTTAAAGTTAATTTATTAAAGTGTGCATGTAACAAGTTTTAAATTTTTTAAAAATTCTATATTTCATGGTTTTTGAATTTGCCAAGTCTGGGCCGAGTCCATGTCTGGGTCAAAAATCAGCTTGCCAAGTTGGAGGTGAGTCTGAATCTTGTAACACTGGATAAGACAGTGCCTGCAAATGGTTTGAGAGAGAAAAGAAAAATAATTTTAACTCCTTTTTAGCTGCCATTTGGCACAAAATTATACCCAAATACCTCAGGCAACACTGTAAAGCTCTGCCCTGGTCACCACCTTCCATTGGTCATAATTCCCTAATTGAATAATTGCTCCCCTGCATTTTAGAGACAGATTCTCTTTTCCGCAGCTTTAAATTTTCCACAGTTTACATGCAAACACTTAGCAACAAAAATAAAACTGCAGTAGTCTCTTTCACATTATCTCTGCCATAGTGTAGGGTGTACTTTCAAATAAGTATATGTGCATCCAGCATTGCTGACTTAGGGAGCTTAATTGAATTTTTCTATTTTACAATGTCATTTGTTTATTGCAATGATTTCAAGCATATGATTTTGGAGTGCTCTTGCTTTCTAGCAAACTTAAAATCTTCCTGTCCAAACATCATTTGTTATGGCATTCAGGGCATTGCTCAGTCCATTCCAATGGGCTACCCAGGGCACCCTACGAATTGCTGGAAAGATGCAACCAAGGCAATTTCAGTTGGCAACATCCCCATCAACAACAGCTGTGCAGAACAGGGTTCTTCAAGCAGCTGCAAAGCACGGTTCCATATCTTCTGAGCTGGATCAGACTCAAGATCAAGAGCCTATCATTGACTCAGCTACTGGAAGTGATAATGCAGGTGTAACCTCTGAGCAGGAACCATGATTATGAGAATGATACATATAAGATGTTTTAAAATTTAAATAAACCTCTGTGCTCAGGTTGTAGGTGAATTGGCAAGGTTTGGCTGCTCTTAAGCTTGGTTGGTGAGTCAAAATCTTAGGATATAAAACTTGAATAACATGTAAGGTGAATGGAAAAAAATTTCTTGAAGGCTTCCACAAAGGAGGTCTCTGGCTTGGTTGCAAGCTAATAAATTAAACTCAATTTCTAGATTAGTCTCTTATGTCATATATTCACAAAGATTTTGGATCTGTATTGTTTTGAATTTGTTGCAAGGCATTTAACTCCCTAAAAGTTAAAACCTCTCAAAATTTGTCAGAAGTGCTGAGTACATTAGAAAATTATGTGTTCAGCTTGACAACTGAATTTCCTCAGACATTATTGTAATGTTGTATATAGTGAATGAACCACAAATCTGGCTTCTGATTTTTGTAGACAAATTGGTGATACATATTTGTACTGTTCAAAATGAAGAATAACTATACTTATAGTTGTCACAATGAGTCACAACAGAGAGGCATGGTGGAACGAAGTCTCAAGGGAGCTATATGCCACTTTGTTTTAGAACAAGCTTGACATCTTTAGAACATCATTCACATTGGCAGTATTCTCAGTGCAAGGGGTCACAAAGCGCACAAGCAGCTCTCTGAATTTGAGTACCAAAGAGGAAAAAGATGGTAATCCATCAACTAAAAGAATTTGATGTCCAGACACAAAATTGTTACTGATTAAAATCTATCATCAGATAGCACCAAATTGTATTTACTTCGATGACTGCTGTCTCTCTGTATATAATGGAGAATCATTTACATTAAACGAATCTAGTATGAATAAATTATATGCTAAGAGCCAATATAAAATATCATTGGCTCCTTTACTATTTTGGATGAAAACTTAAGGGCATCTCTAAATGTGAATGGGAGTGGAGTTTGTTTCTAAGAGCAAGTGTTGTTTTGATTTCTATGATAAAATTGGTCATTTACAACAAGAGCTCACAATGAATGGTAGAGATCAAGTTAGATATGGTTAGAAGAGGAGGCTAGTACATCAATCAGGCTTGCACTGCAAAGCTCACCTTTAGTGCATGTGGTCCCTTGAGTATCATCAATAATAAGCAATCCAAATAAAGTTATAGAAAATTATTTAGGGATCTAGTAGCAGTCCTCTTTATTCATCATGAGTGTTATGGGACTTTTTCTTCAAAGTGACAAAAAGTTATTTTTCCATAAATAACCCTTCAAAATTAAAAGGGAGATAACAAAATAAAGGATATTAATATAAATTATTTTAAAAGAAGAGAACTAATTGTATTTATTTAAATAATTATTAAAATGTGAGCTTTGTTTTGTAAGAGGGTGTGATGGTTATCTATAAAAGAAAAGGGCGTGATGCTTTGAAAACCACCCCTTAAGAGTTATATAATGCATTTATGTTAGATTTGAAAAAAGGGTGGAGATCACTCGAGGGAAAATGTTGTTTTGGTGGGCTATGGGTATTAGAGAAGAGTCATAGGGTGTGTCCAACTTAGGGTACAAACTATATTGGGAATTGCCCTAGCTAGGGCTTTGTGCATGTTAGTGATTACTTTGAGTATGTTGTGTTATGCATGTTGAGAAATTACTTTGGAGAATGTTGTGTAATTTTTTTGGAGCATGGAGTGTGTCATAGTTATAAGGGTCAAAACAATTGAAATCTTTGTAGGGTAAAGTGACCATTCTAAGTCTTCTAATTTAGATTAGTATCAAACTTCTTTTTTACTAAAAGATATTTAGAAGTACACAAATAAATTGGAGTTTTTTTAATAGATTTTTTCTAAAGATGTTATTTTTTCTCTTTCAATAATACTCATATTGTTGGATGCCAATTTATATATTAATGATGGTGATCTTAATATGCTTAAATCTTGAGCTGGTTAATATTGATATGAAAGCATTTTTATGTATTTGTATCTCCATTATAGATATATTTTATAATCTTTAAACTTAGATTATAACACCAAATTGTTGTCATATAAAATGAACCTTGATGTAGTAAATCTATACAATTTTATACTTAGGAAAAAAATAACATTACATTTTGATATTAGAGCCAAGTTATAGGTTAGAACTAATACAACACAAGAGTTGGATTACGTAAATGTTAACAACAAATCATCAAATTTTTAAGAGGGTACATGCATTCACACATATATACATTTTTAACTCTAAACTCTTTCTTGTATTTTCACATACATATACTCTATTTCCCTTGTAGATTAATTCATTCTTATACTATCATATTCTATTAAATTCTACCATACTATATCCTATCATCTTGTATCATCTTACATTATTCTATATTTTGGAATACATCTATTGTACCTTAATATGTTAACTACTCAAAAGACATATCCCTATGATATGCCTCGTCCTAAAGAGATACCTCTTTGTTGCCATCTCCTCACCTGTTTGACCTATCAAGCATCCAAAGAAGCCTTCAAAATTTTCATAGACACCATGGATCTATAGACAAAAGTCAATCAAAGGTATTGAAAAGCATTAACATGGCATTGGGATTATTACTCCACTTTCAACCCATCATGAAGAATAAGTAGCCAAATGTGACCAATTGAAGGAAGTGATGTCTATCAACATGGTTGAGTCGAAGTGATGGTAAGGAATGACATAACATCTTATTTTGATCCACCTATATTAGCGTTGATTGTGATTAAGAGTGATATGTTGTTGGGAGCTTGCCACATCCTTCCTAACAATTTAACCATTTTTAGATGAGTTATGAGAGGGTCTATGTAGTTAAAAATTGATCTCCTTGCCAACTTTATTTTCTCATATACTCCAATTTTATGACTAAGGATAAGCCTATTTATTTCCTAGAGCATATTTCATCCATGAGAGTGTTTGCAATATTGTAGAATTCATTTCTCTATTTAAGCTTGCATAGTATTCTAAAAGTTACTATGAAATGAAGTGATTGAAAGAATTATGAGCTAAACATAAAATTTTACACAATAATGCTATTGCTTCTATATGTTTTTGTTCAATACAAATTATATATATATATGGAACAACTTCTCTAAATGTAAGAATTGTTTTTAAAACTTCAAACAAACAAACACTCATACAACAAAATAATCACATATTATCCTATACATGTGACTAACAAATAATTATCATATGCCACACTAATAACCTACGGGAATGATGTAATATTCTCAACAACGATTAAGGAATAAGTAAGAAATCAATTCATATTCATTAGATCACATTGATGGGTGTTTGTAATATCATAGAATTCATTTCTTTGTTTAAGCTTGTGCAGTATCCTAGAAAATTACTATGAAAAGCAATTAAGGAAGAAGTAAGAAATCAATTCAAATTCATTATATCACATTCATAGGCTTCCCATGAAGATCCTCTTTAGAGGTCTCTACTAAAAACCAACTCACTTAGTGTTGCAAAAATAGGATCATTATTCTTGAATAAGGGAACAAATGGTAGTGAGGTCATAGTGTATGCTGTTGAACTAATAGATTTTGTAAAGAGGTATAATTGTAGTCTTCAACTTGATAACATTTAAGTATTTCAAACACATGAATGATTGAAATATGTTGATATATGTGTGTGTGTGTGTGTGTGTGTGTGTTTGTTTTATGCCACTGACCTTGTGTTTAGATGCTTTGAGCTGTTAATGAGAACAACTGATTCATGAGAAATATTTAGCTCAATGTTTTTGTGATTTTATTGTTCTCACTAGTTAGACCATCTTAATCAGATTGTTATTTATACTTTTACCCACAAAGTTGATTGAGATATTGCTAAGAAAAAAATGGTAAGTAAATAGAATCGAATAGGTGTTTATTTTCAAACTAGAATCGATTATTACACCAAATGAAATTTATGTTTTAGGGGCATCTTATTATGAAATTAATTGTTGAACCAATAGAAATGCAACTCATGTGCCATCGTATTTCATGGTATTAGCTTTAGCAAGGGATCACCAATATGTTTAAGATTAGACATAATCTAAGAGTTATGAAGTCATTAAAAAATAATTGAGAACAATGTACATTTATGTGTACCTTCATACATATCACTTGTTATGCTTTCTTGTATGGGTGAATGAGTTAAAAAGGATCAAATATTCATAAAATTATTCCTTTTCAATTGATTTCTAGGTTTTTTCTTCTAAATATTAGTTTTTTGTAACATATTAGAACACCAAATTTAATTAAGGAAAAAAGAAGTTAATTGTATATTTAGTATTATTGCCTCAAAATTAAAAGCTAAATTAGTGACATAATTATTTTGGAGATTGAAGTATTGTTGACATTGATCACCCTCCTTTGACATAAATAGGAAATCTGAATTATGTTTTCATCAAAACCTTAGGTGATTATACCTAATAATATTGTTGCTTTAACCCCTACTATAACTTGGACATACGTATAGGTGGTTTCATTTATGTAAAAATAGTTATATTTTTACTCAAGTTGCCAAGCACTTCACTAAATTTGTATTACATTTTTGTAATATTTTTTCTCTCTAAGGATTTCCTTCAAGGAAGTGAATATTTTGTTAGTCAATCTATGAGAGTATGTTTTTGATTCAGGTAAAAACAGGTTTTGAAGGGACCCAAAACCCTTTACAATCAAAAACAAAGTTGCAAAAAGAACAGCTTGCAGCCACCCAAAAGCCAGCCCCCAAACAAGACCCGTCAAGATTTACATTTATAACTACTCTTGTGGGAACAAAGAGTCATGTCAAAAGAAGGCCTAGAGAATTTAGCTTTCTTGCCCTTAACAGTAATCCAACCTTCCTCCACTTGCGTTGCCATATCATGCCAAGTCAGCTCATGATTTTCCCGAGGTGTGCCTGCAACCACTATCTCGGGGATTTCATCATTATTCCTTAGTGCAGGAAAAGACTTATCCAAAAAGCTTCTAGAAGTGATAGCCAAAGCGCTATCACCAGAAATGGCCACTTGAGAGTATGTTATGATAAAGAGGTTAGAATGATTATAACCTTATCTTCTAACCTTATCTTAGGAATGATTATAACCTTATCTTCTAAGAAACAAATCTTTCCTTTGAACAAAATTGAGCTGGTTAACAATTTGTGACTTATCAATAGCATTTTGTTTCCACAGTCCATAATAGATAATGTTCAAAATTTCTGAATAAACTGTGTGCCAATTTTTACATCGGTGTTTCACAAATTTGTGACTTGTTATCATAGAGGTGATGTTGTGTTGATGGAATTTATATAAGTTACCCTTAGATTGACATGTGGAATCATTGAAAATAATTTTTGGTGTGAGGTGATATTGAGTGTTTATAGACAAAAGCATTTGTATCCTATATTATAAAACATTATAGTTGAATAACATTTTGTAACTATTTCATGTTTGTAGAGTAATCCATTTATGATTAACACCCTCTCGACATGGATCATGAGAGGAGTTTACATTATAGACATAATGTGAACATATCCTAAAGATATATCTTGTATAAGGCATCTTGGTGAGTGTAAGGACCAAACCAAACTCAATTATTTTAAATCAGTTTTTTAATCTAGCCAAAATATGAAGGTACGAATGTAAAATCATAATATCACTATGTTTCACAAATTAACATTAATATTGATATTGTAATGTTATGATGCTTTTATATTGTTAATTCCTCAAACATAAGGTAGAAAGATGATTAATTATTGTCTCCATTTTATACTTGACATAATTCCCTCATAAAACCCTTTGTATATTTAGATTAAACTTTAGTTACATTGTGAGTCCATAACCCTAGGTCCCAAGATCATTTGACATCTTGAACATGACATGGTTCAAATGAAACAATGTTTTTATAGAATATAAAACCAAACAAATTCTTTTAGGATCTAACTTGGGGTCATGTCCCATTTTTATAGGCGAAAACACAAACTCCAAAATAAAAGACAACCTCTAAAAAATAGAATCTAAATTATACTAATTATTTTTCCATTGCATATACAATCTAACAATCTCAATTTCATTTCATGCAAAGACCCCCAACAATAACTATTATGGTCTAATTCATTTTTTAGTTTCTTACATATCATCAATGTATAAGTATCCTCATTTTTCTAGTCAAATCATCATTGAAAAATTAACCCAGTTGATTCAATGAAGGAAATATCAAACCTATTTTTTTTTCTATAAAGTGCTTTTTGGGTGGTAATTGTTTGCCATGAAATGTAAGATTTTGTGCTATCTTTTATTTTACTATACTTTTTTATTGGACTTGATCAACCCAATAACCTTATAGATGTGTTTTGTCAAGGACTAAGATCCTTAGAATGTTATATTAATGTAGATTATCTACGAGTCTTTGCCATTATGTTGGAATTATTTGTGACTAGCCTAGGTATTAATAACACCTTATTGATAGCAATAAGTTAATTTACATCACACCTTTGTTGGATTCAAAACTTGCCCCAAATGTTTGTTTGGGTGACTATGTGAAATGATATAAACTTTATTTAAGGGCAATTGTGTATTTATTTCCATTGAATTGCATTTGATAGAGGAAAAGAGGATATTCATGTAGTCCAAAATGCATGACTATCATCTTGGAATGTACTTTAAGCATATAAAATTTATGGCACTCAATGATGAGTGATTGCATAGTATGGGCTATGCATGTCATTCACTAGGTAAGTACTATGTGGACACATAATAGTACTTTTCATAAGTTTTATATCGAAGTTACACATTAAAATATCTATATTAAATATAAGGGGTTTATGAGTGCACAAAACGATACAATTAAAAAATAGGAGATTCTAGCATTAGCGTTTTTAATTGCACATTTATGATATGTTTCATAAGAAATATATATACATAGTTTTGATCATGTTATTGATTGGCAAAACGTTTTTGTTGACTAACTTTCAAATTTAAATTTAAACCAAAAAGAATTATTGGAATAGATACAAAATTTATAAAATAAAAAATATAGATGTTCAAAGTGAAATAGATTCATTATGATATTGATAGTGCTAAATTTACATTTTATTTGACTAATTATTTTTTGGTGGGTTATGTTGTAGACTTACCTTGAGCTATTGAGGACAACAACTAATTTACAAGGGGAGAAATGTTATCGGAGTTTTTCTCCAAAGTGAGAAAGTTATTTTTCTTGAAAATAACCCTTTAAAATTAAAAGGGAGACAACAAAATAAAGAATGTTATGCTCCTTTGCTTAAAATAGGCATTAATAAAAAATGTTTATATAAACTCTTTTGAAAGAAGAGAATTAATTGTATTATTTAAATAATTATTAAAAGATGACCTTTGTGAAAGGATGTAATGGTTTGAAAAAAACTTGTTAAGGCTTATATAATGTATTTATGTGAGACTTGAAAAGGGGCATGGAGATCACACAAGGAAAATGTGGTTTTGGTGGGCTATTTACATTAGAGAAGGGGCACATAGAGTGTGTCCAACTCAAGGTACACAATGCACTCAAGATTGTTCTAGCCAGGGCTTTGTGCATGTTGAGTGATTACTCTAGAGCATGTTGTGTTATGTATGTTGAGTAATTAATTTTGAGCATGTTGTGTTGTGTATGTTGAGTAATTACTTTGGAGCACATTGTGTTGTGCATGTCGAGAAATTACTTTGGAGTATGTTGTGTTTTGAATCAAAATTGTTCCTCTTGGAGTGTGCTATAGTTATGAGGGTCAAAACCATTGAGATCTTTCTAGGGTGAGAGTGACCATTCCAAGTCCTTTGATTTAGATAGGTACCAAACTTATTTTTGCTAAAATATATTTAGAAGTACATATAGATAATTTGGAGCTATTCTAATAAAAATTCTCTAAGGATGTTATTTATTCTATTTCAGTAATCCTCATATTGTTGGATGTCAATTTATATATTAGTGATGGTGATCTTAATATGATTAAGTCTTAAGCTAGTTAATATTGATAAGTAAGCATTTTTATGTATTTGTATTTGTATTATAGATATAATTTATAATCTTTAAACTTGGATGATAACATGGATCAGTTTATTGTTGTATAAAATTAACTCTAATATAGTAAATCTATCCAATTTTATACACTAGAGAAAAGTAGCATTACAATGTGTGATTATTTTTTATAGTAATTTGATGATTTAAATAGTCATGTAATGAATGTGAAATGTTTAATACTATAAATGACAAGTACAATTATGTAATATAAAATTATGATTTCGTTATGCGAATTTCTCATGTGTCATTATGTATTGACTATAATTCAAAAATGTAATTTTAAATTTGTATATAAATTATTTCTTAATTAAAATAAACAAATTGAAATTAAAATTAAATATTGAAAAATATTGGGTTCATAAACATGTTAGCTCTCCTAGGAAGCAAAAACATGTGAAGTGACACAAGAAATCTCTAACCACAAGTGAGACAAAGTCAACATAAACATGTGTAAATTTGCAAATACCATAGAAACAAGATAATTTAGTTAATCCAAACAAAAATACCATACAAAATGACGATTTGGAGTAAAAAATATCAAGAGATGCTTTTCCCCAATTTTTATACATGAATTGATCTTAAATCCTCACATTTCCTATTGGCTATGTATATTTCCATTCCATTCAAGCATTCCTCTTCGAGATATGCATAGTTGTCCTAAGAACAATTCAATACCACGACACCTCCATGGTATAACAAAATAAAGTATTAACAAAAGGCATACCTCACTAGTATATATAGGCAGGAATGCACATTCCTTGGTATACATTTGATTTTACACATTCAACAACATGGTCTATCAAAACATTTAGGGAAGAAAACACTTTTTTGAGATTGGAATTAAAACCTACCCCTTCTTATCTTATAGATTTGACATGGTGTGTTTTTTATGGTGCATGTCTATGCTTTACATATTTGGCTCGCTTGACATTAAAGTATATATTTGATTTATTTATTCAACATCATGTGCTATACAAACACTTGAAAAAAAATCACTTTTGAGAAACTAGAAATATAACCTAGTCCTTTCTTATCTTGTAGATCTGACATAGTGTGCCTTGTTATGGTGCACATAGATTATGTTTGTTTATTTTCTTCACTTGAAATCACCAATACTTTACAAAGCAGTGTTCTTGTTTCCAATGATTGAAGTTGGTTCACATACCTTGTAGAAATCTTGGAGATGAACTTGGTTGCAATGTAGTAGAGAAAAATCACTTATGGGCTCAATATTGTATCCTCTCTTGATTGTTGTTGATAATTATGATTGAATATTTAAGAAAATAGTAGAAAACTCAATAGTATAATCTTATTATCACACTAGCAAGGGTTTTTCAAGTAGCCAATAGTCAATATTAGTTCATAACTCAACTAGAAATTATACAAGCTATCACAATCAATTTCAAATCAGATTTGACTATATATATACACCTAAAGGGTAGAACAATTTAGAAATAAGTTATCAGATTAGCCAGTTTAGGAAAGTAGTAAACTACAATTTTTTGCATACTACAACCATAACAAATGGTAATAAGATTTATTTGAGTATAAGTAGAGGTCAATATTCACTAGAGATACATCAATAAACTAAAAACCTCTTACTAGATGTTGCATCTAAATGGTGAAGTGAACTAGATGGTTTGTTGATGTAGTTTATATCCCTACAAGCTACAAACTTTGTGAAACTATTGTGCTAAACTGAAATGATGCTAATTTTGATTACTATGCTACCTATTTAAACTCTTGAAGTTTTGTGCAATTTCTAAGTAAGAATCATCTATTGAAATCCAAGGTTTTTCATTGCCAGTTTCCACTTGAGGCATTCAAGCATTTTTCGTCCTTGAATCTCTTACAACCTTGAGGGTTTTTGTCCTTTGAATTGAATGAACTAGTGGTCAAAATGGGGGCTTTAGAAAATATGAACTAAATGCCTCTTCTACTAGCCTTACTTGCTTAAACATATTTCTTCATCCCTAGGGTGGTGACTTCTAACCCTAGGGAGACCATTACCTTAACTTTTTATTATTATGTTTTAAAAAAAAGGACCCATATGAATTCATTGTGAGGTGCCCACTTTTTAGGTCAAAATATTTTATTCTTATTTTAGGTAGCTACCCTTTTTAACTAAATATAATATTTATGATATTTTTACTATTATTTTTTGCTTATTGGGAAAGGGTATATGACAAACTCCCTTCCTAGAACTACTTTTCCTCAACAATGCAAATTTACAAGCTCAAATATTTTTGCACCTTCAAGAGTAGCTCATCTAGGTGTCTCAAACATTTCTTCTATTTTGTTATATATCAAATTATTATAAAAATACTAAAACAAAATTTTGGAGCTGCTTATTGAGTATGCGATTAGTGCATGATTAAAGGTGGTGGGAGCATTGGTGAGACCAAATGGCATGACTAGGAACTCAAAGTGTCCATAGTGGCGACAAAAAGCTATTTTTTACATCTTCACGACCACGAATTTGGTGATAAGCAAATCTTAAGTCAATTTTAGAAAAATATACAAATCCATGGAGTTCATCGATTAGTTCATCAAATCGAGAAATTATATATCTGTTCTTGACAGTTCTTTTGTTCAAAACTCTGTAATCAATGCACATCCTCACAACCATCTATTTTCTTCACCAAGATTTCTAAAGACGTGAATGGATTGGAGCTTGGTTTGATGTGTCGTATTACCAACAATTCTTTGATTGCTTTTTCTATTTCCTCTTTGTGCATTCAAGGATATCTATATGTAGTAACAAGAAGCTTAGCCCCTATTTCCAACACTATAATGTGTTGAAAACCTCAGTTTGGTGCAAACCTCAGGGGCATATCCTTGAAGACCTTATTATGCTGCCCCAAAATTGTCTAAATGTCTACTAGGTATGAGTCTCTCTTAGGAGTTGATTTTGGTGAATTGATGAGAAAATTGAAAGCCCATGTGGTTTGGTCCTTATGAAAGGATCTCTCCATCCTCTTTATAATGATGATCCTAGGTGTTCCATTAGAAATTACTCTGAGAACTACCTACTTGTTTGATTTAAACTTGAGTTCTATTGATTGGTAGTTTTGAGTACATTCCTTGAGGGAGTGTAGCCATTGCACACCTAAAGCCATATCTATTTCTCCAAGGTTAACCACATAGAAGTCTTCATGCATTTTGTGCTCCTCAAAGGTTATATCAAGTTGTCTAACTCTGTGGGTGCAAGTAATGGTATATCCATATACAACAATGACATTAAATCCATCAAACTCTTTTGTTAGAAGGCCCCTCTTGGATACTAATCCTTCATCAAGAAAATTATGCATGGCCCCACTATCTATAAGAATAGTGATGTGCTATCTCAACAAGACTCAACAAATTTTTAGAGTATGAAACTTGGTAGCTCCTAAAAGTATAGCCAAGGTGCTCATGGCTCTCAATATTTGAAGCACAATGACTTTCTTCTTAATTCATTTATGTTATCCACATCTTTTTAGGTAGAGGAGTAGATTTCTACCCTTTTCATGAAATTCCCTTTGTTTTAATTGAAAGGAGGTTCTCTAGAGATGAATTTGTTTTTTGGCGTTGAAGATTCAAGATCTAGGGATTTCTTGATTGCATCTTGAAGTATTGTTAGATTTAAGGCTCTAACTAAGCTCATGAGGATCTTGGCTAACCCTTTGTTAAAAATAACTATGATTCTCTTATTTGAAACATCTAGTATTATTATTGCTAACCTCTAAAATTCAATCACATAGTCTTTTACTGATCTATGATGTTTCAATTGGGCTAGTTCTTTGAAATGAATTTCTATATTATTTCTTTCAAACCTATCCAATAACTTCTTCCCAAACTTTTCTAAGGTGGTGATAGAGTCATGTCCCTGGGTGATTATCCCATGATAACACCACTTATAAGCAACCCCTTCTAGATGAATGGGAAATTTTATATTGGGTTCAAAAATAAATAGGTGTCAATCTTTCGCAACCTTGCTTGCGCCAAACATTTGCTAGATCTATCATAGGCAAGAATAGTTGATTTTTCAGCTCGACTTGAAAGTCCTTGCGAGCCTAATATTGAGGAGTCCTTCCTCCCTTTCTTGGTAATTCCTCATTTTCAAAACACAAAAATCCCTGAGGGGCATATCCATTTGGTATCTTAGATTGAGATTGTGATATTCTTCATGAATAACATTCATAATGTTTGGGGATGGACATTGCCATACTTCTCTATTCGGTCATGGTTCTATCCTCACTAAACGTTTAGATTCGTAGACCTTCAAGCTTGGATCAAGTGGAGCTGAGTTGTTAGAAATCCAACTAGTTATTGATGGATTACCCTCTCCATTGTTGTCACATAGAATAAGAATTGGATTAGCTATGGAGTCTCTCATTGAATTTGCTAGTGTGAGTTGAACTACAAATTCTCTCAAAGCATCATTATATGATTTTTTTTTCTCTATCACCCATATTTTCTACTTTTGTATCTGAAGCCTATGAATTCTCTCTTTTCTCTTTCTAAATAGTGGAGATATTTCGCACTGTATAGCATGAACCCTCTTTACAGGCTGGAAGGATTACTACTCTAATACCATTGTCATATCCCCTCTTCATTGTAGTTAATAATTATGACCAAATATTAAGAAAAACACATAAAACTTAACAGTATAATCTTATTATCACATCAGCGAGGGTTTTGCAAGCAACTAATAGTCAAGATTAGTTCAAAACCCAACTAAAAATTATACGAACTGTCGCAGCCAATATCAGATCAGATTTTACATAAACAAATATATTAACGGTAGAATAGTCCATAAATTACGAGTTATTAGATCAATCCTGTTTAGGAACACTATAGATTGAAGTTTCCAGCATAGTACAACTATAACAGCTAGTAATAAGATTTATCTGAGTACAAGCAGAGGTGAATATTCACCAAAAATACATTAATAAACTGAAAACCTTTTATTGGACGCTGCTGCCTCAGAATAGTGAAGTGAATTGGACGTTTTGCTATTGTAGTTTGTATCTTTGACTCTGTGAAACTGTTGTGCTGCAATTGAAATGACACTAGTTCCTATTGCTATGCTGTCTGTTAGAAATTCATGAAGTCCCGTGCAATTCCGTGCTATTCCTTAGCTAGAATTACCTATTAAAATCGAGAGGTTTCCATCCCTAATTTCCACTTGAAATGTTTTAAGGGTTTTTGTCTTGAATCTCTTACAATCCTGAAGGTTTTTGTCTTTTGGATTGAATAAACAAGCCTTCAAAATGAGGGCTTAGTAAATATGAACTGGATGCCTCTTATGCTAGCCTACGTTTGCTTAAATAGATTTCTTCATCCCTATGGCGGTGGCTTCTTGGGCAGCCACCTCCTTTTTTGATAAAAAAAATCCTTATTCATAGTGAGACAGCCACTTTTTTGGTCAAGTATTTTATTCTTATTTCAGGTTGTTAAGCATTTTTCAGCTAAATATAATATCTACAATGCTTTTAACATTATTTTCTGATCATTGAGAAAGGGAATATGCGATTCAGATTGTTCCAGGGGCGTGTTTAACAATCCAAATGCAATTGCCGACTTCTCACTATGTCGTTGGAGGAACAGCTATTTCTTTTCCTCCACATCATTCGGTATATCTTAAATCTGGAAAAATTACCTTTCTGCATTCACCTGCCAAAACAAGTTTCCAACGTTGCATAGATCTCCTCTGCCTTTGGTTTTAATGTCTTTCACACAGAAATCATGCACCATTTAATGGCTTTCAATCCAACTACATCCAGGTATCTTTTTAATTCCTTTATCTTTCATCAATCTCCTCACCTTTTGAACCTCACCCCACCTGCCCACTTCTGCATAGATGTTTGACAAAAGAACATAAGTTGCAGAATTTTTAGAATCCAACTCAAAGAGAAGAGTTGCTGTAAATACTCCTAACCATATATTCTTATGTGTTCTACAGACACGAAGCAAACACGTCCACACAACTACCACAGGTTTAATTGGCATTTTGATGATGAAGTTTAGAGTTTCCTCGAGATAGCCAGCACGGCCAAGAAGGTCAACCATGCACACATAATGATCAATTGTAAGTGTAATACAATAAGAATCACTGATGCAGTTAAAGTATTTACAGCCCTCGTCCACTAAACCTGCATGGTTGCATGCTAATAAAACACAAGCAAAGCTTACATGGTCAGGGTATGTTCTAGACTGTTTCATTAGTTCAAAGAGTTTGAGAGCATCCTTGCAAAAGCCATTTTGTGCATATCCTGCGATCATTGCAGTCCATGAGATGACATTTTTTTGAGGCATTTGGTCAAACAGTTCACGTGCCCTATATATGCTTCCACATTTGGCATACATATCTACCAGGGCATTTGCAACCTCAACTTCTGATAAAAATCCCCTCTCTATTATGCTTTCATGAATAACCACACCCTGCCCTAAAGCTCCCGTTTTGGCACAGGCTGAGAGGATGCTGGCAAAGGTTGTGGAGACTGGTTTTACACCTGCTAATTGCATTTGCTTAAAAGTTTCCAAGGCCATTTCCACAAATCCATTTTGTGTATATCCTGCAATCATTGCAGTCCATGAGACAACATCTCTTTGAGGCATTATATCAAAGAGTTTATGTGCCTTGAGTACGCTTCCACATTTTGCATACATATCTATCAGGGCATTTGCAACTGTAATATCCAAAACAAATCCCCTTTCCATTATACTTTGATGGATGACCATACCCTGTTCTAACACTCCCATTTTGGCACAGGCAGGGAGGATGCTGGCAAAAGTCGTGGAGTTTGGTTTTACACCTGCCAATTGCATTTCCTTAAAAGTGTCCATGGCCTTTTCAACAATCCCATTATGTGCATATCCTGCAATCATAGCATTCCATGAGACAACATTTCTTTGAGGCATTTCTTTGAAAAGACTCAAAGCCTCATCAAGGACACCATTTTGTGCATATCCTGCAATCATTGCAGTCCATGAAACCACATTTTTTTGACACATTTTGTCAAACACATGACGTGCCTTGCGTAGGCTTCCGCATTTTGCATACATATCTATGAGGGCATTTGCCACTACAACATCAGACAAAGATCCCCATTCCATTATTATTTGATGGATGTCCGTACCCTCTTTGAAAGCTCCTATTTTGCCACAAGCCGTGAGAACGCTGGCAAAGGTCATGGAGTTTGGCTTTACACCTTCCAATTGCATTTGCTTAAAAGTTTCCAATGCCTTTCCACAAAACCCATTTTGTACATATCCAGTAATCATTGCAGTCCATGAAACCACATTTTTTTGAGCTATTCTGTCAAACACTTCGCGTGCCTTATGTATGTTTCCACATTTTGCATACATATCTACCAGGGCATTTGCAACTACATCATCTGACAAAAAACCACTTTCTAATATGCTTTGATGGATGTCCATACCCTGTTCCAAAGCGCTTATTTCGGCACAAACTTTGAGTATGGTGGGATAGGTGAACTGATCAGGCCAAACACCTGTAGGTCGCATTTGGTGAAACAGTGTCAATCCCTCGTGAGGATATCCATGTCTTTGGCAAGCTGAAATGATCATATTCCATGAGAAGCCGTCTCGTTCATTCATTTGATCAAACACTTGGCGTGCATCAACTAAACTTCCGCATTTGTCATACATGCGTATAAGCGTATTTTGTAGAGGTTTGCATGTGGCAAACTCAAAATTTCTCTCGTTGATATAAGAGTGGATTTGCTTACCCTCTAAAAGGGCTTTCTTGGAAATGCAGGTCTGCAATAGTTGAATATAAGTCGAAGAATTTGCAGGGGGATTATGTGATGTAAGCAGAATGTGTAGCGCCTCCTTCAATAGACCTTCTCTACATAATGCTGTAAGACTGAGATTGAGATTGGCAGTGGATGGCACTGGCATTGTATGATTATGATTGAAACATAGTCACCATTTTTGTTCTGAAATGTGGTTTTTATGGTCATTTATTTATCAAAAATTTGAATGGTATCTCAATATGTCGATATTGTGCTGGTGTTTCTATCTGGTTTACAGGTGTGAAGTTGCCGAAGCCATTATGATTAAAAATCATCGACTCTCCAGACAGAACCATGTTTCCGTTCACCAAGGAAATTTTGATTTCACTATCAAAATTTTAATGTTATTTTAGTCTCTGTCTATCCGTGCTTAATTTGATGGTCGAAGAGCATTGAATCTTGGATTTCATCAGATCATATATAATTTTTAAAACGATCTCCTAAAATATATAATAAAATTCATACATTATTATAAGAATTATAATATAATATATAATATATCTAATTTAATAATAAATTTATGTTATTATATTCAAATTTTTAATTTTGTATTTCATTTATATGTATGTAATATAAAGCAAGTCATAAGTAATTCATTTTAATTAACACGAGGGACATTATTTTTTTTCATTTTTAAGTTCAATTTGTATAGAAGATGTAAGCAAACAAATTATAATGGGTTGTATAGATTAATAATAACACATCACACAATCTTATCCTCCGTAATAGGAATAGAAAAATTATAGTGCATCTACTTAATATTTGTTATGTGTCCAAATCTTATATTTCGATTTTCTCTCCCTAAAGTTCTTATATCCCAATAATTATTTTTCTTATTGAATTGAATGCTTTATGAATAACACATTGTTACATCACACAAGCATGCAAGACACACTCTTAAGGCTTTCAATTTTACAATCTTTATCTCCACTCAACACACCAACTAGACAATGGTAGAAACTAGATGCAATGTGTCTCTTGCAAGAACTTTGTCCTCTGGGGTGTACGGGTAATGATGTTTTTCCACTAAAAATAAAATTGAGGCAATATTTATTTCTCTACAAAATTATACATTATGATATTTTTTTAAAGCTTTCAATAATTAACTCACAATAAAAAGAGTCATTTTATTCTTTCATGAGTATTAATATCACTATCACCATCTTCACTAAGCCGACCTTCCTAGACCTAAGAAAAACTCCAATGTAGCCTTTCAAAAGTATATAAAATTACATTGGCCTTTATGTTTCCTCTAGGTAGTCATTTTATGAAATAATTAGGCCTACAAAGTGGGCATGTCATTTCCTTAGCTTAACCCACGCACACACGCGCACACACACACACACACACACACACACATTCATGTTAAGTATAATGTGTAGTTCTATTTACATAACGGTAAAATTTGCATACCTTGCATTTTCCCCATTCATTTTAGACTTATTTTGATTTGATTGTCCTTTGAACAATGACACATGTACAAGTGGTAAATTTATGTTAAGAGTTGACACATAATCAAGCCTTACTTGATGCTTATTTTTAATAATTAGTTTCAATCCTCATTTTTTCCATTTCTTAGTCAAGTTCAAATCGACCTAGGTCAATTATGTGATTTTTGAAAATAAACCCCAAACTTTCAAACTTCAAATTCAAATTTTGGGGCTGACCCAACCCTTCCTAATAGTCATTATGTGCTAACTTTCAAACTTCACTTGCCAACTTTGGAGATATTTAAGGATGTGCTCTAACGTATTTTTTACATAAGACCTAGCACTTAGAGCTAATTCTAGTGCATCATAACATTGCCATTCAAAAGAGCATAATCAAAGCATCTTTCTTGTGTTACTTGCTTGCATCAACATCTAGGGCATTCTTTGCATGACTACTTGTTATCTTAAAATCTTTTCAAAATTCATATTATAGGGGTTTGACCAAAGGAGAATAAATCATTTCCTAGTAAACTCTCCAAAGGCATTCCTAAACACTACCAATTAAGTGAAAAAAATCACAAACATCAAGGTGAATTGAAAAGAAAATATTAGAGATTAGCACATACTAGACCTATGCACCAAAGTTCAAATTTGTGGGCCTAGGTCAAATCCACAATTATGTAGATCACTTATGTCATCACAAAAGTGGCCTAAAACAACATACAATCAATTTCCAAATATTGAATCATTTATTTGACCGCTCTTGGTTTTCTTCCATATTGAGAAATCAAGCACATGCATCTTTCATTACATTTTTCATTGATTGGATTCTAATTCGATACCATTTATATATTTATTTATATTTTATATTTGTAACTTTTAGCATTACTCCAAGTAGTTTGACACACCTCATATATCTAGGTAGATTATTTTATTGGTTGTTTTATTTATTCAATTAACCAAGATATTTATATGAGGGGTGTTTTATTCCCTTACATAAAATAGTGAACCCATCCCCCTTACACCACTTAGGGTTTGTATTCTTATTTTTATTATTGATTTTCATAACTAACGATGATTTTATATTTGACATTCACATTACTCTTTCATCCTTGATTTATCATGATTTATCTTTGTAGGGATTTTTTGTGCTAAAATATAATTGAAACCTTAATTTTCCTTTGACAAGTGTTTACCTAACCCTCATATGGCTTCTCATTTTTCTAATTAGGAGACCCCCATTGGTTCTTTCGATGATCATAATCATGATGATCAATCTAATTTTTTTATTATCATGAAACATGTTAATAAACAAGGGATTTATATTGGTCACACACACATTTTAAGAGCTTATTAATGTTAATCTATTACATAATTAGATGAAAATAATCATAATTTATTTCTTGGTTCACCATTGGTTCTATGATTCTTCAAATCTTAGGTGCTAATCTTACCTCTTCTATTTTTTGTATTTTGTATCTCCTCTTCCCACTATTATCACCCTTTCCATATCTAAGGTTTCTCATATTCCTTCATCTTGTGTTATGCACAAAACTTTTACCATCCATTCTTCATTACCTTTCCACATTCCTAGTTACATTTTCTCCTCTTTTCCTACTACTATTCCAACCTACTCTCCCTTTCCACAATCTTAGTACCATTCCTTCCTCCTACCTAGTTAGTGTTACACCTTCCTCTTTTCCTTACAATGTTGCATATCACCACTCTAGTGCCATCTCATTGCCTCTTTCTCCTCAACACCTTTACAATAAATCTATTGCCTCTTGTATTCCTACCACCACTATTCACACTACCACCCTTGATGTACTTATGCAAAAGGGCCGAGAAAAAAGTAAATACCATGCTTGGTACATCAAATACAAATGATTATGTTGAGATATAGAATAATTTATTTGCTTTTGAGATTGTTACTTATCATTTACAAGAGGGTTTTATGACAACTCATTTTGAGATGTATATAAAAAAGGTGGTCATTATACATATTTGAAAGAATTCAAAGCTGCATGTCTCAATTTTTTGTATGAAGATAAATTATTGGCCAAGATATTTCCACACATTTTGAAGAATTATGCTATATAATGGTTCTTTTAATTACATTTTGAATCCATTCACTCCAGTTTCAAGTTGGATTCAAGGATTGTTACTAAAGATTAAGAATAATTTATATCAAAATAGTTAATCTCCCTTTATTGATTTATGTGCTCAAGTAAAGAACTTGGAAATAAATTTGCATGTTTCTAACGGCTTGAAATATGGGTCCTCCCATACATCTCATATTATTTCTTATCCATCAAATTTTTAAAATTCCAATTCTTTTCAATAGAGTAATTTGATAAGAAAGAAAATAAGCCTAATTCCAATCATTTGGCAGCCATTTCTAGTGCCATTTATTTCAAGCCTTAGATGGCTAGAAAGTTCACAATATTGAGTGAACCTCTACATAATATGCTCCAATTATCAATGAATTCTAGTTACATTGCCTTTCCTCCCATGGCATGTCTTTTGTCACTATCACAAGGTTAATTACCATCACACAAATTTGTATGGATCTAAAGGATAAAGTAGAATATTAGATAGATAATAATGTAATACTTGTTGATTATGAGGGAAATATTCTATTGATCTACCTAGTCAATTTTTTTAGATTTATACAAATCATATTCCTTTGCATACTCAATCTAACAATCTAGACTTTCAACAGGTTCTCAAGCATCTACATACTAGCATGACACATGCACATGGATAGAGAGGTCAACCAACATGTTGGTTCCTATTCACATTTACAAGTGGATAATTTTATAGGCATGGCTTAGGAAATAATTCCTCCTCCTCCTAGGTACTGCTCTTGTTATTTCATTTTATCACAAGGAAATCCCTTAGAGCAATTATTATGGACCACTTTATGTTCAAGGAACTATTTGTAACCATTTATGTGATGGAATTACCATATATCTAAATAAACCATTTAAAATTTATATGGATACAATTTATATGATCATTATCTACAACAATACAATTATTCTCATTTTGGTATTTTGTTGAAAATGACTAATGGTATAATTATTGATGCATTATGATGCAATGTTTTTCCTCTCCAAGTGAGGCTTAAATAAGCTGATTTTTTTATATTTCAAGTTATTCTTTCTTTATCACTTAGAGGGACTTGGATTGAGCAACCAAGGGTGGTTCCTTCCATGATACATTAATGTCTATAGTATGCTCATGATGAAAAAATTTTCAAGGTAAAAAATGATGCATATGAGCTTATTTATTTCACTCACTTTGGAATCACATATAAAAATTACTAAAGAAATTTCATACGAGAATAAAGATAAGATCCATTACATATAATATGGTTCTACATGGAAAAGGATAACCAAAAAAGGAGTTACAAAACAACATATGGAGAAAATAGAGATCTCTTTTAAATTACCTCCATCACAAGATGATCAAGAACTACACCCTAAAGTACCTAAAGTTCACATTTAAGCCCTCTCAAGAGCCTGATGGTATTAATATTTGTGTGCTCCTTTATCGAAAAAGGGATTATTAACTTCCATAGGTACTTTCCAAAGAAAAAAGAAAAAAAAAAGTATAATTCTTCTCATCCACCACAAGAAAAATAATAGGTATTTATCATTCTCTATATGTACCAAAACAAGGAAGGTTACATCCTTATCAACAAGTAAGGAAAACTATATTCAATTATATAGTTGCTACTTGAGTGCCAAGAGAATTAATGCCAAGCAAGATCCATAAACTAAGTCACAAAAGTATTGGATTTAAAAAGGGAAATAATCTATTCCACATAGTTCAAGTAATTTTACTAAAAGTACAATATCCTCTCATGATGAAAGACACCTCCTAGAGGGTTGTTTCCCAAAAACACAATGGGGTGAATATTATTTAATTAATATTTTCATTCCAACATTATTGTTTTATATTTAGATCTTCCAACCTCTACATATTGTAATTCTTAGTGTAAATAGTGTCATTATCTACCTAGTTAGCTAATCACCTATCTAGGATTGGCCTATTCACACCTAGATTAAGTTTAAGTTCAGGTTTATTATTCTTTTTGTCTCACTTCATAGCATTGAGACATGTGTCCTCATGACTTGAGACACCTGTTGACACTTTCTCACCCACTTGTCAAGTGAGATCACAAGTGTCCCACCTATAGAGGGGTAGTCAGTAGTTTAGTCCTACCTTCCTACCACCTCATCCTTTCCTATATATGAAAGGCTTGATCATTGTATCATACACTCTTCTTCAATTCATATTTGATAGACATAATATTTTGCATATTTTATTCACTTGTGGAAGTTGTTTCATGCTCTCCTTGATCTTGGAATTCTCCAATAGTAATGTATATTATAAAATACTCTATCCAAAGGAAAATTGTGTTAGATTGCATGTGTATATCAATTAAAAATATTGTGTGCACACAAACTTTAGATTAATTTATCCATACATGAGAGATAGGAACATGTTAAAAAGAAACCAAATTTATGTTAACATAGAGAAATATTTTTTTATGATGAAAATATGGATGTCAAATTAGGAATTGGTCACAAAAGGTGAAATATATCTTGTCATGAATAAAAAATGATATCACAAGTATAATAGAGACTATCCTTCTATGGAGGCATTTGATAATATGTAAAAAATATATTTGTATCATATAACAATTGGTAATTTGATAAGGCTCACTCATATGATAATGGTAATAAGACAATGTAGGAGATATATATGATCACACAACACAAGAGATGTTTGTGGGCCAAGATGCCCCAATATCCAATATGTATAGAAATAAAAAAAACCATCTCTAAGAGACCCCTAATGCAATATCGTACTCAACACATATCCTTATAATGATATTTACCTTCTTTATATATATCTCCTAATAATATAATGGATGAGTAGCATTATCCCAATGAAGGCATACTCATCACCTAATATAATTGATTACACAAGTTTTCTACATGACCTAGCATAACTAACTTAAGCTATGCATTCCATATGCCAACATATCCATACACATAAATACATCATAATATCATATACCTAGGTACACAACATAATCTATAAAATATATACAAAAAAAGCCAAATATCTTATATTAAGATATACAACAATAATATAAATCTTAGGGAAATAATTGTGAAACATTTATAATAAAAAACCAATGATGAAATGCTACACCTAGACAATAAAACCTCATGATAATATAGGTCTAGGACAAGAAAAATGGTTAATGTTGCAAGCAACTTTCCAATGTGGTTAGAAACCTATTTAAACCTTTTGGCTTCAATGAGAAACCATTAATAATAGTGTGTATACTTAGCCTAAGTGTGTTTAGGACTAAGAGTTGAAATGAATTGTAATTAATATAAATACAAATAGTAAAATTTACAGAGATGTACTATTACTATTGTGTGCAAAAGGAGAATAAGGAGATGGGTCTTACTGGTATTGTTAAAGGAGAGAATAAGAAATATGGTTACTAAAATATGGAAAGAGAATGGAAGAGAGTTTTAGAGATATACACCTAAAGGAATGATAGAGAGAAAACCTTGAAGATATTTTCCAATTAAATATGAATGGATATAGGAAGTTTCTTCAAGAGAATATGAGAATAATGTGTTGGAGTAGAATAGGATGATGAAATGCATAAGGAGGAAGTGCAAATAGAGAAAAAATAGCCCAATTCGGATGTTGATACAAATGGCGAACAAAGAAAGGAAGGCAAGAAAGATAACTTGGAGAATTCAAAACCACAAAAAATTGAAAATTTGAATCTCCTAGAAGATAAAGAGTCTGGAAAACAAGAGAAGAATGGTAAGGGGTAAACCCACAAAACTAGTTTACAATTCCAGTGAGGAAGGAAAATTGCAAAAACGCCCCCATGGATTTTTTTTTGGTTTTTGGGGGTTCAAATGAACATTTGGTTTGAGTGAACCTAAAGGGGGTTCGCTAGAACCCTGCTTTGAGTGAACCCATTAAATGTTGGGTCCCACATTTCTTGAGAAAAAAAACAAAACAAAAGTTTGTGGAAAGGGGGTTCACTTGAACCCAAGTTCGAGTGAACCCAGGTTTGAGCAAACCTCCAAGAGGAGTTTGCTTGAACCTAGGTTTGCTCAAATGCCCCTTTTCCCCCCTTCTCCCCCTCTGGCACCAAAATCTCCAAAAAATTTCCCTTCGAAGTTCGAGTTGAGGATGAAAATGGAGGAGACTTCATAGACAAGCAACTGGATGATGGTAGTTCTCAGAACAATCTATCCAACAAATATAATTTTAATATGTTTTGGTTTTATTATGTATTTGTTTTTTTAGTTTGATTAAACATAGGTTTTTCACTAAAAATCAAGCTCTTTGTTTTGCACATGTGGAAAAATAGTAGATTATCAATTTTTTTTTTGAAAAAATTAGTGCACTAGATATTGAAGTCCTTGATCCAACAAAAAAAAGAATTTTGATACATACAAAAACTTATGTTGCATACGGTCGGCCTATGTATGAGTTGTAATTGGTTTGACTTCGAAGCTTGATTAAGGAAAAAATATTCAATAAAACACTATGAAACCAAATGAAAGCACTAGATATCGTAGATACAAATCTAAATTCAAAAAAATAGAATTTATCCGTCATGGAAAAAAAGTTATGTTGTATATGGTGAGCACCACTCCTTAAAAATGGTGTTTACTGAAACAACTAGTTTTCAAAGGAGATGGAAAAAGAGGTGCAATATGATTCCAATTTTTTTGAAAAAGTATATTTAGAATCTACAAAAAAAATCTCACAAATCACTAGTTTGCATCATCTTCAAATTCCTCACGGTTTAGCCGCTATAGGTGCCCAAAAGTGAAGATTTAGTTAGAAAAAAATAGTTCAGTGTCTAGTTCGGCCAAAAATTGTAAACTAGTATTGTGGGATCACCCTAAGGTAGACTCCATCATTGGTGACAAGGAAAAAGATGACATGAAACTAATTGAAGAGAAGGAAATTGAGAAAGAATCCAACAGTACAGACAAGGAGCAAAATGTTGATGGAGAATGCATTGGTGACAAGGAAAAGGCCAATGAGAAAAATGAAGAGGAAATCATAAAGGTGGTTAGTGAATCCTTCGGTGATTCACTCAAGGCTCTATTAGACATGCAATTGAAATTTGAGCCTATTGTATCTACAAAATTGCTGCAACTACCTTTAATGCACGGTCAAGTGGACATGGGAAAAAACTATCCCCTACAGAAGCTTCAAATTGGTGATGTGTTTCATTCTTTCGCAAGGAAGGAAATTATTTTCACTCACTAGAAGAGCACTACGTTAATTGAAGAAGCAATCAAGGTATTGCAAGAAGGAGTTTCTAGTGCTACAATTGATGAGTCTCTATCCAGTGTTGAAAAAAATGAAACTGCTATTGGATTCCTTTAAGGATTACTCCTCCGGTTTAGAAGAAAGGTTAGAGAAAGAGGTGACCAAGAAGGTGAATAGCAAGAAATTGACTGAGATATCAAAAAAGTGTAGTGTGGCACACCATAAATTATAAGAGAACTTGAAAGATGTCTATAAGTGTTTGGGTGAAGCACAAGTTTTGTTTCAATTTTATTTGAAATGGACTAATTCTATAAAGAGCATTAAGAACCAAATGGACTCAATAGAGTCACAAGTTGCTCGGGCATCTGGTGTCTATGATTTGATAAGAGATGTAGATGGTACAACAAGGATGGGTATTAAAAATCTGCATGAACATTTATTTCAATTGCAAGAACATAAAGATAAAATTATTGTACAGTATGGTTAGCCTAGGGACTTGGTAAGTGCAAGGTTTATAGCCTTGACCTGTGTGTTAGCAAATGCACAAGAGTTGGCACAAAATAGTCTGACACCCAATATCCCAGATGAAGGAGAAGATCTCCTTATGCATCTTGAAAGTCAGTGTAGTCTACTTGCCTTCACTAAGAAGGATTGGGAATCAGGAAAGGAGTGTGAGGCACACCTTGCAAAAATGTAAGTGTCCTCTTCTAGTTGATTGTGTACATTTTTATTCTATTTATGAAATTTCAGATTTCATTGTATATATGGAAGATAGTGGATAGTATAGCAGTGCAAATTTTGATTATCTTTGGTGGATAACATTGTAAGGGGGAGTTTCCTTTATTTTTGAAGAAGTCTATTGAGTTACTCTCATATTTGTATATACATATATATTAGTTAAGGGGAGTAAGTATGTATGCATGAACAATGCGCCCTTTTCCATTGATGTCAAAGGGGGAGAATAGTTGAAAAAATAGTTGATTGGAGAGTATTTTGGAGAAGAGTTTTGTGCATGTTGCCATCAATGACAAAGGGGGAGATTCTTGGAGGTTTGAGGAGATTGTTGGAAGTTTTCTTGTCATTGATATGGTTGTTGGTGACATGACCATGATTATATACAATGCTGTCATTGATTTCAATATTTTGGATTGATGTCAACATTGAAGTCTACATTGAGGTGCAATTGATTGGTGAAGCATGAGTGAGTATGGTGATGGTAATCCATTTTATAAGTGTAAGAGTTTTGATCTGGTGCATAAAAAATGTGTTGATATTTGTCTAAGTCACATAATATAATTTTTAGTGTACAAAGTATTAGTTTTTAGGTCCACATTGCTTTGCATTGAAGAATCTACATCTGCAGTTCTAAGGAAATTTTGGTATATGTTGGAGAATCTTAAATCTTAAGTTTCATGTATTGATGTCCTCCGGTGTAAAATTTATGATTGATAGAGTATCAGGTCTACTAGTGATAGTGTTACCAATATAGAGTACATGTTTAGAATGGTTCGCATTCCACTGTAGAATAATATTGGGGTGTTGGCAAGAAGTTGAGTCCATTTTTTGGCCATTTAGTGGAAGTGTTTTCCCTGATTTTCAGACTTTGACACATTTGACCTTAAAATTTGAAGCACTTAGAGATGGAATTTTGGAAAAAGTCACTAATCATAAAATGTAGTACTCAGAGTCTAGTTTCTAGATATGTAACTTATTTCAATACCCAGATGATACAAATTGACTTTCAATAGGCATTTTTAAAAACCACTGTTTAAAAGTCATTTTTTTTACCATACCATGCATGTGTACATCATCCATATTTTGGCCTAAATAATCATATTTTTCTAAATCCTTTTGAGAAAATATTTGTAACTCATTGAAGCACGCTTTTCATATTTTTTTGTAATTTTTTATTGAATATTTTTTTTTTGTTAATTTTTTATTGGCCATATTTGGTGTTTTAAAAATCGTTGTGTACGTCACGCATAAGATGACCTAAACTTATGATTTTTTGAATTTTTTTTTAAATTGAAAAGAATTGTTTGAAGTACGCTTTCGTGCAATCCGTTCGTAAAAATGTTATGTTGATAAAAAGTTATTAAAATACTAAAAACCATTGATAATTCAAGTTTATAGACCTGTTTAATCAAAAATTAAATGAAAAGTTAAAAACTAATCCAATTGTAAAAAAAATTACATATTTGGAATCTACACTATCTAATCTATAATGGGTTTTAATTTCGTCAAAAAACTCTACAAAGAAAGCCTTGAAACATATGCCCAAAGTCTGTATTTTTTTGTGACATTGCTAGGACCTTCAATTTGTAGGTCAAACCAGGTCTAGGGCTTAGGTTCAGATCCCCAAACCATTTCCCAAACTTTTCAACAAAGCAAAAACCCGACCTACATTTGAAATTTTAAAAAAAGGGATCCCGTTCTAAAATGGGATCCCGTTTTATAATTTTTTTTTATGCTTTTACAAAACGGGATCTATTTTGAAAATTGCAAAATGGAAATTTGAAACTTCCGTTTTGAAAACTTTCCAAAAATGGGAAATTTTCAGAACGGGATCTCATTTTTTGAAAAGCAGGTCCCTGTTTTTTAAAAACAGGATCCCATTTTTAAAAAATAGGATCCCGTTTTAAACAAGATCCTATTTTTTGATTTTAGGCTCGAGATCCCGAGCCTAAACGAGATCCCGTTTTTGCAATGTCGATTTCATTTTTTTTGGCTAAGGCAAAAACTTCCACGTTTTGTGGACTCAACTTCTTGCACTTACCCATTGGGTTATGTAGTTTTATGGGAGTGTTTACAAGTGTTAGTAGTATCTATGATCCAAGTGGCGAGTGTTTTGGAGGTCTGAGTGTAAGTTTGTGGATGATCAGTTGGTGTATTTTAGTGTTACTTCATCAGCAGTGCCAACCTAATGAGCTTGGGGTTTTGTAGAGTAAAAGGAAGTGTTGATCAGTCTTATGGGAGTTATTATAGGTCCCTTTTGACGTATTTGGATGTGTTACAAGTTTTGAATTATGGTGTGAAGCGTGTTTGTTTGAATCTTGAGCCGACAAGTTATTATATTACACATTTAATCTAATTAGGTTGACCTAATTGATGTTGTAGGTGTTTGCGGAAGTAATACATATAAATATAAGTTCATTTCGGTGTTGTAGATATGAGATGTGTATAATGTAATGCAAATTTTGTAAATACAATGTGAATGTGATGCAAACATAAGCAGATCAAAGTGTGGAAGTGGTGTAGTAAGAAGTGTGTTGATTCGGTATTTTGAGCTCTAGTGGAATTGTATCTCCTGCCTATTATAGATGCATTATAAGCAATTCAACTCTTAGCAGTGAGTCGTGCCCCTCTTTTCTATTTTCTTTGATTCTTTGGACAATGAGTCCAAAAGGTAGTGAACCATTCTACAATATGTATGACTAGTTATAATATATTGTGAGCTAATCCTCATTGTGGTTTTTCCCTTTTTGGGTTTTCCATGTAAAAAATATGGTGTTCATGTGTTATGTGATTTGATGATTACTTTCATGGTTTCTTTCCTTATTGTAAACTAAATATGATGTTTCAAATGAATGTTTAAATGTTTAAGTGGTTTCAGAGAATACTAATTCACCCCCACTCTCAATATTCTGGGTGTTCAACATAATGTTATTATCTATCTAAGGAGGGATGTTATAATAACATAGAGGTAGTTAAGAAGAAAGAGGATGTTATAATAACATAGAGGTAGTTAAGAAGAAAGAGGATTTTATAATAACTTTATTTATTTTAGTTTACTTTATTTATGTTATGTTATTGGGTGATCCCACAATAGTGGCTTACAATTTTTGGCCAAACTAGACACTAAAATTATTATTTTTAACTAAATCTTCACATTCGGGCACCTATAGCGGTTAAACCATGAGGAATTTGAAGATGATGCAAACTAGAGTCTCATCACATTTTGTTTGTAAATTCTAAAAATATTTGTTTTGAAAATTTTTGGAATCAGATTGCACTTCTTTTTCCATCTCCCACGAAAACTGGTTTTTTTCAAAAAACAACATTTTTAAAAAGTGATGCTCACCGTATACAACATAAATTTTTTTGTATGAAGGATAAAATTCTAATTTTTTCAAATTTATATTTGTAACTACGATATCTAGCACTTTCATTTGGTCTCATAGTTTTTTATTGAATTGTTTTTCCTTAATCAAGTTTCAAAGTCAAACCAATTGCAATTTAGACATAGGTGGACTGTATACAACATAAATTTTTCTGTATGTATCGAAATTCAATTTTTTTTTTTAATGGATCAAGGACATCAATACCCAACACAAACATATTTAAAAAAAAATTATTTTGATAATCTGCTATTTTTCAACATGTGCAAAACAAAGAGCTTGATTTTCGGTGAAAAAACCTATGTTTAATAAAACTAAAAAAACACATAAATAATAAAACCAAAACATATTAAAATTATATTCATTGGATAGATTTTTTTGAGGAATACCATCTTCCAGTTGGGTCTGTTAAGTCTCCTCCATTTTCATCCTCAACCCGAGCTTCGAAGGAAAAAATCTGCTAAAATTTGGTGGAAGAGGGGTAGAAGGGCAAAAAAGGGTGGTTCAAGTGAACCCCCCTTCGAACGAATCCCCCTTCACTCAAAAGGGGGATAACCCCCCTTCTTTTTGAATTTTCCATTCATTTCTATGAAGAAACGTGACATCATAGGGTTCGAGCGAACCCACCATGCAAAAGGGGGTTCGCTCGAACTAGGGGTTCGACCGAACCCCTCTTTTGGGTTCGTGTGAACCCCCTAGTTCGAGATAACCCTTTAAAACATGAAATTTTGAATGTGTGAGCATCTTTTACAAAAATCCTTCCTCATCAAAATTGTAAACCACTATTATGGGTTTACCCTATTCTCTATTATTTTCTTGCATTTCTAAAGTTTTCAGCAGTTAGAATAGAAGTAGCCACTAAGTTTTTTTTTGGGATATTCTCAATTTCTAGTCTGTATGAGACACCAGCACGCGTCTGTGACACCAACATGTTGCACTGCCATCCTTTGAGTAGGAATTCATCAGTTTTCCAGAAAACTTTTGTGTCTTATTCATTTTGATTCTGGAACTCTTTCCTTTTTACCAGGCATCATTTGAGAATTATTCCTTGAGGTAGTTTAGGATAGTTCATTCCATGGGACTTTCATGAGAATAAAGAGACTTGTGAGAAGTGAATCCCCCTTCTCTACAATTCCACCCTTAAAAGATGGAGGACAACTCATCACTTTATCCCCTAGTTATTAATTTACTAACTCACTTTATTATCCTAAGAAAGATTAATAAATGTGTAGGAAAAACCTATAACTAAGGGAAAATTAAATATCCCACTAGAAAATAAAAACCTACACTAATACCCCCTTAATCACAACTTAGGAGGATGAAAAAGATGATGGGTCTTGGCAAATGAGGTCGTGATAGGCACCCATGTACAAATCAAATTTACCCCCCCAAAGAAGAAGCCCCCCAAAATAGAGAGAGAGTAGAGAGAAGGAATAAGTAGCCCTCTGAAGATGACACCAATTGCACCCCAAGAAAATCTTGCAAATGAAGGAGCTTGCTCTCAGTGAAGGGTTTGGTGAAGATTTCTACAATCTAATTTGATGTTGGAAAGTGCTTTAGATCAATGACCTTTAAATGAATCAGGTCTTGAATGTAGTGCATGTGTATCTCAATGTGCTTGGTTCTCTAATGATGAACTATATTGTGAGAGATCTAAATAGAGTTTTGGTTGTCACAATAGATGACTGTGGGCTTCCAAAAGAGAAATCTAAACTCAATGAGAATGTTTTGAAGCTAGATGACCTTAGTAGTAGCATTGACCATTCTATGATACTCAACCTCTATAGATGAAAGAGAAATAGTAGACTGCTTCTTGCTTGACCAAAAAACTAAACTAGATCCTAGGGAGAAGCAATACCCTAAAGTAGACTTACGATTCTAAGAATTACCCACCCAATTTGAATTTATGTCTCCCACCAAGTTAGAATCCACACATGCTACATAATAAATCCCATAATTATGAGTACCCTTGATGTAGTGAATATTTAGTTTAGTTTCCTTTCAATGCAAATCATGTGGCTCTTACATAAATCGAGAGACCATGCCTACTGCATATGAAATGTCAGGCCTTGTATGAGTTAGATAGATGAGACTACCAACAAGTTGTCGATACAAATTTCCATCCACCGAGGTTGAAGAAAGAAAGACATGTGGAGCATCTTGAAACTATGATCTTGTTCTCCTATGATCTGAATGATCCTCTACCCAATACCCTACTGATTGCACTATCTTTCGAGCCCAAAGAGACCCTATGATTGGATAAGGAGGAGAGCCCAGAGGAGAATCATCATCCTCGAAAGGTGGATCATGTGCACCCTCATCAATATTTTCATCATTTGAAGTGGAGGAAGAGGACCCATCATCAAGATCAGAAGAAGTATGATCCTCTAAAGAACTATCAACATGGTACAAGGACTCCAATTTGATGGTGGCTGGGGAACTGTTGAGAGAAGAACTAGAAGGACTCTCCTCAAAATGAACACTCCTCTCAATGAAAAACTCATGTGTGGTAGGATGAAGAAGCCTATAGCCTTTGGCATCATTTGAGTAACCAAGAAATATACAAGCCTTTCTCTGTGGATCTATAGCCTTACATTTTTTTGTTGGAATGTGGGCCCATACACTAGAGACAAACACTTGAAATTTCTTAACTAACAATTTTTGACTCTTCCAAGCCTAAAAAGGTGTTACCCCCTTCACAACTTTGTGAGGAACGTGATTTTGGATATAACACACAGTTAATGGCTTCTACTCGAAAAGGTGGTGCCAAAGACTTCGAGTGAATCATACAATTGGCAATCTCTTTCAAGGATTGATTCTTTTGTTCCACAAATCCATTTTGCTAAGGATTGTAGAGAACTATATACTACAAATCAATGCCCTTTGAAGCACAATACTGCACAAACCTATGGTTGACATATCCCCCTCATTATTTGTACTCAAAACTTTGATAGATTTTCCAATTTGTTTCTCTACAAAATATTTGTACTCCAAGAATGAATCAAAAGACATCAAACTTCATCTTAATAAAGTATACAATGGTGTACCTAGAAAATTCATCAATGAAGCTCAAAACATATTGAGCTCTACTAAAAGATGGCTATGGAAATGGCCCTACCAAATCACTGTGTACCAACTACAAAAGATCTGAGGCTCTCCAAGATTTTCCTTTGTTAAAATTCTCTTCAAGATGATTGCTAAGAATGCATCCTTGACAAACATCATCAACAAAGTGAACTATAGGAAATCCTATAATCATATCTTATTGACTGAGTTTCTGCAAGTAGTAGTAGTTTAAGTGCCAAACTGTTGATGCCACAAATTACTCAAATTATCTGAATGGGTGAGTAGACTAGATGAAGGTGAATCAAGAACAAAGTGAGAGAAAAAATAAGGCCAAGAAGGATGATCTACTCTCCCAATTGCAACTGTGGAGTCACTATGTAGTTCACGAATCACCATTGAATTAGGAGCTAACTCAACTCGCTTGCCTGAACCTGAGTGAGTGATCTAATAGATGGATAGGAGATTAGTTGACAATGAGGGAACAAAAAGAACATCTTAAAATGTTCCTTCCAACATATCAACAAACCCTCTCCCACACACCTCAATTGGAGTGTTGTCACCCATCAAAATGGAAGGCATGTTACATGGAGCTCCAAAGATGCAATCTTGTCCTTAGAAGAAGCCATGTAGTGTAAAGTACTTGAATCAAGAACCCATGTGGATGATAGAGAAGTGAATGCAAAAATATCCTTTCCATTTCCTTTCCCCTTGTTATCTTTGGCCTTGTGAGACCACTCATTTGAATACTGTTTGACTGAATCAAGAACACTAAGATTATTCTTCTTAAGAATGTGCGTCAAGTGATCAACTTGTTTCTTCAAACATTTGCCCCATCATGTCTAGGTCGCTTGCAATATCATACTTGAAATTTTACCTCTTAGGCTTGCCACCTTTCAAAGATGAGGTCTCATTGGCTGCCTTTGGATCAACTGATTTATGATCCCATTTCTCCTTGCTATTCTTCTATTTCTTATCCTTATTGCTAATTTTTCCTCACTATTCATTTGTGCCATGGTTAACTGCCAAGGAATGTGATTTAGAAGACTTGAGAGTGCCCATCTAGATTATCCTATCCTGTTCCGTGTGAGAGTTTTAGCAAAATCATCCAATGATGGCATGGTAAATGTAGAACCAAGTGCATTCTTAGCAGCATAAAAGGTGGAAAAAAATATTGAATATTTAGAAGCTATCTTAGAGAGAATGTTGAGGATCACTTGCTCATATTTCTTATCAATTATACATTGTTGTAGCTATAAGGAATTAGTGATTTCAATTTGGTGAAAAAATCCTGAATTGTGTTGAAGTTGCTTGGACTTAAAATGATTAGTTTTTTATGCAACATATGAACCCTCATTGAATATTGAGTGCTAAAAAGAGTTTATAGATTTTTATATATTTCATTTGGAGTATTCAAAGACTCAATATGAAAGAGAAAATTGAGAGATACAAAAAAATATAATGCACCATATTCTTTATCACATCTGTTAAACCACATAGGTTTTTCTTCATCTTTAGTAGGTCCAGTCTCTAATCCTATTGTTATTCTAGGAAACCCAAGACTTCTCAAGTGAATTTTAATTTTAGACTTCCACTCAAAATAGTTGAATGCAGTTAGAATATAAACTATTGTTGAATCCATAATAAAGAAATGTAGGAAGAAAATGCAGAAAGAAAGTGAGCACAAGAATTCCAAGAACATCCCCACCTCTTTCAATAGTATCAAAAATCACCCAGGCCCAAATATCATAAGGTTGACACTTTATAATTCAATGCATTTGTAACAAAGCCTTTTCCAAGATAGGAATCAAATGATAGATTTAGGAATTGATTGAAAAGGGGAACATTTGACAAAGTGCCTCACCATATGAAAATTAATTACTCTTTTTAAGAAGAGGGATAAAAATTGATTCCTCTACATCGACATATGAGCTTTGAAAAAGATCATTGTAATGAATAGGTATCCAACTCCTTGCATTGAAGGCCCCTTGGATCAAATTAAGGGGGATAATTTCTTCACTATATATTAGGTACCACCAAGTTATGATTCAATCATTAGATGTGTGAAATAATACCTTCAAATCCAAATGGATTTTTCAAATAGCTAGCTTTTCTCTTTGGCTTGACCAATACACTTGTCACCTTCATGTGAGTGATGAATGATGCACTCAGTCTTCTCACTATTTTCTTTATTAATTTTTCTATTTAGATAACATACTCATATTAATCAATACATAGGAGGAACATCTACATCATGTTCTCAATAGATACTTTCAACTCTACAACAACATGGGATTTATGATAACAACTTATAAAATTATTCCTTTAGTATGGAAATGATTTAGTACCTTAGATACATTATGAAAAAGGGTTATTTTTATTTGGACCCTAAAAAGATAGAGATAATTAGAGATTGGCCATCTCATAAAAATATCATAGAATATTATAAAAATTTAGGATTCTCCAAATTTAATTACAATTTTGTGTAACTGGGATTCTCACACTTGGCATGATTTATGAAACAAGAATTCATGTGAGAGTAAAATAAAAGCTTTCTTGGATGGAGAGACTATAACAACCATTCAGAAAATTGAAGTAGAGACTTTATTTAAGACCTACACTAGTTCTTATTGATTTGAAATAGTCCTTTAAAATCAAGGTTGATGACTCCAAATATTCACTTGGATTAGTTTTGAATCAATGTGGTCATCTAATTTCCTAACATATAGCGATATTTTATATCTTTAATGCTATGTATAGACACCCATTCTATGACAAGGAGTTATATACATTGTTCGAGCTGGCAAATAACATGGAATTACTATATCTTGGAGAAATAATTTTTTATTCACTTAGATCATAAGCCTCTTAAATTTTTATAAATATAAGAAATTGTTTAGAATGAACAAAACCAAAAGTGGTTTAATTACCTCATATATTTTCATCTCAACATTCTTCATAAGAAAGAAGAACAAATAAAAGTTGAAAACTAATGGGTAGGCTTCCAATGAATAACCTTGATAACTATGTTGGACTCTTGTGAACACTCCATAAAACATTAGTCTCCATTATATTCAACATTAATCTTATTTGTAACTACCAATCGATTTTCCTAAGCTCTGTGCTCTCCCCCTTTTGGGTCCTAGAGTTCATTTTATAGGATGCGGGTGTGCTACTGGTTGAGGAGTGCTCTGCTTTTTCTTCTTTGCTCTAGTTTATTATTTTTCCAAAGAATGTTATGGTGTTCTTTACTATGGGTGTAGCTACTACCCTTCATTTTTTCCAGCTATGGTCTTCTTTGGAGGTGGAGACTGCTCCTTCGGAGGTGGAGCCCTCTTCTATTGAGGTGGAGAGGTGTGCTATGGATTGGGTGGAAATTTCTATTTTTTGTGGTTTTGGGACTCATTTCATCCTCTCCTATTGAGGTGGAGGTCGGGTTGGTGCTATGGGTTGACTAGTGTTGTGTGTTTGCTGAGACTCTTTAGTGTTTTAATCTGATTCCCAACTCTCCTATTGAGGTGGGGAGGCTGGTTTCATTGGATGGTGCTGAGAAGTGTTATGCTGATGTTTGGCTGGTTCAAACTGATGGTTACTTGGCCATCTCTGGTTGTTCGCCGCTGGTTGGTGTTGTTATGTGTTGTGCTACAGTTTGGCTGATTTAGGCTAATGGTTTCCTGGCCATCTCAGGTTGTTCTTGGATTCAAGTTCTTTTGTAATTATTGGTTGCATTGGTTCAGATTTAAGCTTTCACGCTTATATTTTATAATCTGCTTTTGGTTCATTTTTGGTTATCTTTGTTATATTCTATTACAACTTGGTCTTTTTGTGTGGGTTTTGGGTCCCCATCAAAATTTTCCTGTTAATGGTTTCAAGCCCATTCAAAACCTGTTATTAATGGTTTCGGGTCCATTCAAAACTTGTTTTTCCCCCTTAATCAAAACATTAATCTTATTTGTTGATATCTATCCACCAAAGACTCAAATGATAGATAAGCCCTTTATTAATGTATGTAAGATAAAATCCTCTATCACATAATTCACATATATATCCCTATATACACCCTCAACCTTATACCCTCCACTATAAATCCTATAGCCTCGACCCTATACCCAATACCCTCAACCTTAACCATAAAATCTATACCAGGTATACACTCAACCTTATACCCTCAACCCTAAACATCATCCCTCAATTCTAGGCCCTAAAGCCTATATGCTAAACCCTCAACCCTAAACCCTAACCCATAAAACCTATACCCTCGAACCTATCCTCAATACCATCAACCCTCAAATCTATACCCTCAACCCTACACCCTAAACCCTACACCTTATACCATAAACCCTAAACTTTATACCTTATACCCTAACCCATAAACCCTAGATACCCTTGACACCATTTTTTAGTTGTAGGTATTTTCTTTTGCACTTTCAAATGGTGTTTCTTCTCCTTCATGCACTACATGATGACACATAGTTTTAGTGGACTTGACATGCCTTTCCCTTGTTAGCATTATGGGGGTATCATATTGTTCATGCTAATGCTTCCTTGGTTTCCCTTTAAAGTGAGTTATGTATTTAGTATTTGTTCCTATGTACTAGGTAGATACAATGGATAGTTACCCATTCATTTCAATGAGATGGGACACTTACCACATAGACACTATTGCATTCTTGTTTTGTGGAGGTGACTTTAAATTCTTAGTTGATCAATATTATTCAAAATATTGGCACTTTTATTTTCATCTTGTTGTTTACTCTTGCGATGGTTGAGTAGTGTCATTGGGGTCACTCATGTAGATTCATGTGCCATTTGTATCTTTGATTGTTAGGTTTTTTCCCTTTGTTTTCCATCTAGTCATTGTTTGAGTAGTGTCTTTGGGGGCAATCATGAAAATGGCTGTCTTCTTGATCCTAATTCAAAAGAGGTTCTTCATTTTCAACACTATAGTAATCATCTTTCTCCTACTAGGGTTTTCTCCTTTTCTCCATTTATGAGAGATTGTTTTGTACATGGGTACCTCATCAGGCCTTGTCGTTGAGATCCATCTTTTACATCTTTGCATTGGATTATTCCTTCCTAATTTATACTTAAGGGGGGAGGTGGTGGGTGTTGGTGTGAATAAGGTACTTCTACCTAACTTGTTCACCTAGTAGGTCTTATTCACATGCTAGTTTTACTTAGGTTTTAGGAAATTTTCTAGAAGTCTTAGTCATCATGATATCTTATCTTATCTTATCTTATTTACTTCTCATGTCTTAGGTAACTCAAGGGTATCAGCACAAAGCCATGTCACACTTTCGGCCAACTTATCAACACATGTGAATTTAAGTATTTTTAACTGAAAATTAATTTTGGTCAAACATATGATCTTGTAAGGTTCATTCTAGCTAAGTTATATATGTCTACAAATTTTCCAACTAAAATTATTGGCTAACTGCATATTTAGCACCACTTTGAGTCCAATTTACCAAAAAAATAAAATTATTTGAAAAACTTGATGTTTCAACAACTAAACTATTCGTGTAAAAAACATTTTTTAAAAACTATAAAAAATACCCTTTTGTAGATCCATAAGTTTAGTTTTAAAAAATGTATATATTTTAATAGTTTAATTATTATTTGCATTTTTCTTTTTATTTTTACTAAATGTAGGTTATTAGCCCGAAACTTTAGGTTGAATACCATGTCAAGGAAAATAGTAAAACTTTTAAAAAAATTGAAAAAAATACAATGCCCTAGATAACATAATCTATATCAAGATGGTACAATTTTTTTTCTATTTTAGATAAGTAATTAATATGAAAGTTGACGTCTAGTGGAAACAACTAATATTTAATACACACACATATTAATATTTATTTAAAAATATGTATTTATCAAAATTGGAAAAAAAATCCATGCCTAAAGTTTCAAGTTATAAATATACACAAAAAAATTGAAGGAAAAAAAAATTTACTATATAAAGATTGACGTCCCATGTAACTTCATTTTTTCAGCATTTTATCAGCAACTAAATTATAGTGTTAATTTATAAAAAAACTATATTCAAATAATTTTTTAATTTTTTTCAAAAAAATAAAAACATAAAATATACTAAAAAAGAAATATTTTATTAGTTTACATCATTTCAAAATTCAAAACATATAAATTTTTAGTGATTCAAGTTTAAAAGTTGGATCAGTATTGATGGTTTCCTTTATAAAATTGTGACATAGCTTTGTACTTTTACCCTCAATATTTTTTGTCTCATGTCATAGGATTAAGACACTTGTCATGATCTTGTCTAATCCTATCTATCACCTTTCCTATATAAAAAGCTCCTCCTATACATTGTAGTCATAGGGTTTTGCACACTTTGCATCAATATCAAGCAATCAATTATCTTGTTATACCCTCTTGTGAAAGGTTATTTGGTTTTGCGAGTGATTTTGGGTTATTGGAGTTCACTATCAATTTCTACATAAGAGACTTTCAACATATATTTTCTCAATGTGGCTTGTAATTACTTTTTTTCTTGTGTTGTATACATTTTCTTTTAATATTTTTTATTTAGTATTTTTATTATGGACTCATGTTTTGTGTTCCTTATTCATCATTTCATCCATTATATTTTATATTTTAGAAAGAGGCCTTTCTATTGTGTCATATTTGTGTGAATTTCTTATTTTAATGGGTTTATATTCTCATTTCATCTTCTATATTATGTCTTGTTATGTTTTTCCTCTATATCATGTTTCCCTAGTTGGGTGAGTCTCCCTTATGTTAATTGTCTTAATTTACCCAAGTGGTAATGTTATACCCACATGCTTACCTTATGCTTCACACTATTCTAAATGTCTACATCTTATGGTGATTGTTCTTGATTATATTCTTACTCTATTCTTGTCTTATGATTATATTACATATTCACTTATTCTTTTTATGATTGCATCTTATAATCTAATTCTTGTGTGTATGATTATCGTATTTACATATTAAGATCACATATTTATTAAAGGATTAAACTTTTTTTAAGCTTAACATTATGTCATTTTCCATTTATATGCTTACACATGTTTCTTATCTAGTATTCATGGATTTTAGAAATTTTTATTTTTTCTCATTTAGGACAACATTGTGGGGTACCTTCCTTCCTCAAGAGTTCATATATTCTTTCATGATCACATATTACTATGTTGTTATATCTTTATCACGTGATGGCATCTTTAAATTTTTACATGTTTATGCACCTTTAAAAGATCATAACTTTTTCTTGTATTCTTGCATCCCTTATATGCAATTATAATCACATTTCTTTTCTAGCACCAAATAGAGATCTTATTTCCATTCCAAGCAAAGTCACCTTTTCTTTTTTACTTTTACCTTTTTTTCATAACAAATTTTAGTAGTTGTGTTTATGTCTTTTTTAAATGTTTGAGAAATGTTGCTCACTGAATTTATTCTTTTATTTCTAGAGGTTTTGAGATGGCATGTTCATTGTGAGAAAGTGTGCATAATTGTCATCCTTATTTGTATCATTTATATGAATATGTTTAAAAATTTACCTTCATATAGGCTACATGTTTTACTTTGACATGTATATTCATAGTAGTTCATGTGAAATTTAAAGTGGGGCACAATATAATGGTGAAAATGCACACCTTACACATTTCCTTTTGTTTTTGACCCATTTGGAGCCATTTGTCTCTACTGTAATGACTAGTATATAAAACAAGTTATTTAGCATGAAAGTTGAAAATCACTAATCCTAACTTGATTCCATCTTCACACATCATTAGGACCTACCTTGAGGTTTATTTTATCCATTCATTATCTTAAGACAAATTTGTAGGCGAGAATACTATCCCTTTCCAACTAAATATTATGAACTTATAAAAGTGCAAAATATTTCAAATTGTATATTAGATTGTTGTATGAAAGAACAAAATTTAATTTATGTCAAAAGATTAAGATAATATCCATAATCTCCCATTTCTATTTTTGTGATCATTCAAGGGGTGTCACAGAGCATAATCACTGCATCATTATCTTACATCAACATCTTAACATTGCTACATATTTACTTTCTGTTTTCAAATACTTTCTACAAACCATTGAATTGATATGAAAGTTTTAATCAAATCAGAATAATCCTAACTTAACAAGATCCTAAACAATGTTGATTGATTCCACCTATTTGTAGAAGTTGTAGAATCCAAATATCTATTTTGATTGAGATCAAATTGCACTTACAAAATCTAAATCTAAAATCAAACTTCAATTTTGTAGGTATGAAACTAAAATAGAAAATTTACCAATATAGAGACATTTACCCAATCATTTCCAAAGCATTGATAATTTAACAAACTATTTAATGAGATCTATCACAATTTTTGTTTGAGAAATTACATGATCAAAACAATATTGTGAAGTTTGAGTATTTGCTAAGCTTTACAAATAGGAAAACAAAAGGCACCCCCCAATTACAGAACTTTTTCAAATCTGGAGTTTATTTGTTGTTTGGATTGCCAATTCTATTTAATTGTTGCTTTTATTTCCGTTCTTACAGTGCAAGATAAAGATGTGTGTTGATCAGACTGGCTGGTGGGACACTTCTCCATATTCTTACCAAATGTTCAACATTAATACTGTGAGCAACATGATGAATTATCTGGTAAGATAAAATTCACAAATATTTGATGCTTAGTTTGCAGCCTATTAGTTAAGTGGAATATCATGAGAGGAAAAACTTCAACAATATCTTTAAATTTCAGAATGAAACAATCATATCTTTAAAGATCATATATTAATTTGTTGTTTACTTCGCATTCTATATAGATTACTTATGTTATCCATATTTATTGAAACTTTTTTCTATAAAGATATAAGGCAAGCCATATTTTTATATTTCAAAATTACACATCCATAGCTGAATACTTAAGAGAGAGTCACTCTTTGGCTCATTATTACAAAAGAAACACACATATTCTTTTCTTTTTCTTATTAACTGGGGGGAGGCTACTATTGGGGAGCCAGACTCTGCCTGGAATCTGAGCCAGCATTGAGAAAGTCTCAAAGCTTTACTGTTGGGCCCAGTCCACAGGCATGGGACACATATTCTTATCAGCATGAGATAAACACATGTACTTATTGAGCAAGTGGAGCTCTACCATTTAGAAAGAGGGGGATCTTGATGGTTTAGCAGTATAAAGTGGGATTGGAGATAAGGTATTCCTCCACCATTTTGAACAAACCAGTGCTGTTGGCCTTGATCTCCTCAAGTTTGGCTTCATCATGGGGAACACCAGGGAGGGTGTCATAGTTGCAGGTAGAGGTGGTAATGGATCCACCCCCTGCTTTGGGGGTAAATTTAATCTTGTAGCTTACTGAGGCCACTTTTGTCCCCAAACCTCCTCCTTCCACATGACTGAAACCATAAACCAGGTTGGCCTCATCAACCAATTCCACTTTCTCTTTCACAAAGCTAAAATCCTTGTTGGCTGCAATAACAATTTCATATAATATTAGAACAATATCTCTATGTTATTATCTAACCCTCTTTCGATTCATAGCTCTATTCAAGAATGTTTATCTAATAAAAAACAGTATCTTTAAGTGTTATTATGATCCGTATAACTTAAACATCACGGAAATTTACAATTATACACCTTTAAAAAATCTTATTGATGGGACCTATTCTTAGACCAAAATAAAATAAAATAAAATAAAATAAAAAATCTAAGAATTGAAAGTAGACAACTGACACATTATATTTATAATCAAAATCTTACCTTCAGTGAAGTTGACTAGTCGAATGGTGCCAACTCCTCCATCTCCTTGAAGAACTGTGATGCCTGATATGAGCCCTGGGGCTTGCTTTGGCAATACGTTGTGGGAGTCCTTCGTAGTTGCATTCCACAGCCTTTTTGCCTCCACTGGAGACTCTATTTCAATACTGAAGCTTCCAGCCACCATCTTCTCTTATCTCAAGATTTCTACAACTACTCTTCTTAGAAATGCTTCCCTTGTTTGGGGTGAATTGGTGTAGTGTATGAGGGAATGCATGGTATTTATAGGGTGAATAACAAGAGCTATTCATCTTCTGCTACCCTTTCGTATGAACGATGTTTTCTGAGTCAAAGAAAACTCTAAACGATAAATGCGGCCTCTCTCAATCGTTTATTTAATGTTGACTGACTTTAGATTAAAGTAATTAGACTTTCTTGGCAAGGCTCTGTGAAAGAAGGCACAGAAAACAAAAGATGTACATATGCTTTCTTATTCCATTGAGCGGATGCTTATCCTCTACTGGGAAAGTCATGAGGGTGGTCACATGCTTTGAATGTTTGGTAATGGTCATAAGCAATCCATTTTCATTACTTATCTCTTGTCAAACTGTTTTAGAAGCTTCCTGGACCCACTCTGATTAAAATCCATATTATGATGTATATGGAAAACGAAATGGATATAAATGTATCAAGATATTTATCTTGAAATGTACGTAGGCAGGCAAATGAATATTTGTATTGACTTGACTACTTGTTTTTGGGATTAGGGTTTGGATTGCATCATCTATTTGGTATGATGGGAATTGAAATTTTCTGGCACCCAAATCAGTAGGCAATAGTTAGATTTTAGAAATGTCAATTTTGGAATGTAAATTTGAAAGTAGGGTTAAAGAATGTATCAGTGATTCTATTAAAGGTGAGTGGATGGTTGGAAATTGGATTAAAGTTATAGAGGGGTTTGAATGATAGATTAATTTTTGGGTTGGTGAAGACTCTTTTTAAATATTATTTATTTCTACAGTTAAAAGTCAATTTTGATCAATAAAATATGACAAAATTTAGTATATTGTAATGAGGTGTAAAATTATTATTGAAGTTTGATAATGATGTTTAAGAAGAGTAGTTGGGGAGTGCCAAAATAGTCAAATCATCTATCCAAGAAATCAATTCAAGGTAACTTGAAAAAATGTAAGGATGTGCACTTGTTTTTCTACACTTGATCTAACGCTTGGATTTTTACATCTTAAACATTATTTGAGAAGGTAAATTTGACTAAATAATTTTATTATTATAAAATTAAAAATGTAAGTTCTAGAATGAAGTATTGTCTAGCAATAGATTGTCATAATTCAGACACATTCTTTTGAAAAATGAACATTAATCAAACAAAGTATAGTCTCATAAATCATTAGAATTAAAAATAATTACATATTATTAATGAATTTCTCACATTAATTTTCTTAAAATTTATGCTTTAGAATTGTTTATAAATAATTTAAAATTTAAATAATAATATAAATAAAAAAATTAAAATATAATCTATAGACCATGTCTAGCCTTTAATATACTAATATATGTTTAAAGGTTATTATTAGCACTTGCACTTTTAGAAGTGTAATAGATAAGTTGATATCAACTAAACTTGTGGGAGTTTAGGTAGTGAGATGTTACATTAAAGTGTGCATCTTACGCATCAATCAATTTGAATTCTTTTAGTGAACAATTTCAATAAAATAGTTGAAATTAAAAATAATATATAATAAGAATAAAAAATTAAAAAATTAAACAATAATAGAAAATAATTTTTACATAGACGTTCATATAAGAGATCTATAAACTAATAATAATTATTATTAATGTCCCTGAATACTTTTAATATGAAACCTTATTAATCATGTATTGGTTGGTGTTCCAATCTAAAACCTATCCTCTTCTTTTACTAGTTCACTATGCTTTATATTATTTGTCTCATCCAATATTTACTATATAAATTAATTTGATTATTAAGTGTATATTAAAAAAAAATAATTAAAATGAAAGACATCTATATCATTAATATAAATCATAAAAACATCTTCAAACGATTTAAAATATAAATAAAAATCTTTAGATTATTAATGTGATTATTATTGTAGACATTTTATGTGTTGTTATTGTAGAATTTTTATTTTTAATTTACAATTATTTTTTATTTGATTAATGTATTGTATGTATATTTATAATCATGATTTAATTACATATTTATACCTTTTCTTTTATGTTTTAGGTTTATAATAATTAAGTTATTTTTAAATATATCAATTAGTGTGTAGAATGGTTTGAATTTCCAATGATTAAGTTATCTTTAAATGGATTGATTAGTGAGTAAAATGTTTTTTTTTGTATTGAAGTTGGTGAACACCCTTGTGCATTCTTGATCTTGACATTATGCATCTCCATACATCCATCTCATGCCTTTATTTTACACGTCTCATGCCTTAATTTTACCACTCACTAACTTGGCGCAGGGCCACAAATGAAGAACTAATCTAGATCACTTTTATGCCTACATGTTAAACTACATATTTTAAAATTCAAATTCAAATTCAAACAAATTTCCTACTTTTTTACTAGTTATTATGAGTCAAGTGTGAATTACATTAAATTACATGTTAGGATGATGTATTTATAGACTAACTTTGATTAGAATGAATCATCAATCACCTATGTCCATATAACATAATTAGAGAGAACACTTGTGGGTTAGATTACAAATAGATTACTTTATCAAATAATCTTAGGATCATTGCATTCTTACTTGCTATCCTCAAACTTTCCATTTAGAGTAAATTCAATCCATTAAGGATTTTATTAAGGAGAACATGACCCTAATGATTCAATAGATTCCTTAAAGGTGTTTATAAACATTGGTTGTACCTACCATATTCAAATACCAAATGACAAGGCAAAATGGGTTGTAGAGTGTGAAGATTTATATTATCATCTCTACAAATAATAGATTCCTATCTATACACAAGTCCATGTTTGCACACATGGAGAGCAAGTTTGCACATGAGGTTTGAACCTAGAAAAAGTGTATAGTTAGATTCATAGGTCAAGGACAAAGCACAAAATTATAGAATATTGATGTATTGATTTAGGAAACCTGAATAAAGACTTCTGGAAAAATTAGCTCACTAAGTACCTATGCAATTGATTTATTTAATTTCTTGTGCATTTAAAATTTGTGAATTTCAAATATCAGTCCCAAATCATTTAATCTAGGTTAGTTGATTTTTATTTGGTCACATTTACTTAATGATCTAAATCATTTTATATAAGGATATTTTACCTCTATATTTTAGTGAAATTGGCATGAAGTGAATTACATCATATTCATGGGTGCAAACTTGAGCTGAGTCACTTTTTTGGGCATGGATTTGAACCTTTCACTTTTAAAGTTGAAAATTTACATTCTCACCTTGTTGACCTTTTCACTAGCCATTAAGAACTTACTTATTGTACATTATGTTGATTTGTTCTATTAATAAAAATTGCATACTCATGCCATGCCTTTTTCCATTATGTTTTGTATCTATTGTGATTAGAGTTTCATAGATATAGTAGTTTTGGATCATGAAATCCCATAACCTAATTCCCTCCATCATTAATGCTTAGATTTGTATTCCTCATTTATAAGAGTATTATTCATCATCCTATCTTAAATCCATAGGTGTTGACTTGACCAAAGTGATTTCTATGGGTGTAGATATAAACTCTACAATTTTAAAATATTTTTTTTAAATTTTTGCCTTGTTTCAAACTTTTTATTAGTTTTTATAAGTTGAATTAATAGATCTATTTTAATTTGTGTTCTTAGTTGTTGTATTTAAGGATATTTATTCACTCAATTGAAAATAATCCAAGACATCAAAAAGAATTCTAATCTAGCACATCTAGATTCTAATTGAATTTGGAGAATGGAAAATAATATAGTAGCATTTGTATTAGAGTGTATCATCTTAGGATTACTGCATGCTTGCTTGTTGTCTATTATTTCACTTGAAACCAAAAATCTAGTTCACTAGGCGTTTGACTAAGGAGAACATGAATCTCATAATCTAACAACTTTTCCAAAGGTATTTTTTAGCATCATCTATCCTTATTAAGGAGAACATGAATCTCATAATCCAAAAAAAAAAAGAAGATGTTTTTGAACATTATCTATGTTTACAAGTAGAAATAAGAGATTTGACAAGTGAATTACATCAATACATCTCCTATTAATTTAAGCCTATGCATAACAGTTTAATTCTACACCAATATATGATCCATGCACATAGAAATTAGATCTACACTCATAAAGGTGAACTCGAATGAAGATTAATAAATTTGTAAAATTGAAAATAGAAAATCTGCACATATACCTAATCATTTCCAAAGCACTGACAATCGACAAACTATTTAATGAGATCTATGAGAAATTAGATAATCAAAACAAATCTAATGCTTTCTGATCATTATTATGAAGCTTGAGTATATATTAAGCTTTACAAATAGAAAAATAAAAGACACCCACCAATTACATATTTTCCTCAGATAAAAGACACCCACCAATTACATAATTTCCTCAGATCTGGAGCTTATTTGTTGTTGGGAGCTCAGAATTTTGGCATCATGCCGGATTTCCAGTTCTATTTAATGGTCGCTTTTATTTCCCTTCTTGGGTTTTATTCTTCTTTGTTAGTGAAATTGAATATGTTTAAAATTCTTCGAGTGCAAGATAAAGATGTGGTTTGATCAGACTGGCTGGTGGGACACTTCTCCACATTCTTACCAAATGTTTAACATTAATACTGTGAGCAACATGATGAATTATCTGGTAAGATAGAATTCACAAATATCTGATGCTTAGTTTGCAGCCTATCAGGTAAGTGGAATATCAGGAGAGGAAAATCTACAACAATATCTTTAAATTTCAAAATGAAACAATCATATCTTTAAATTTCAGAATGAAACAACCAAGTAGCATATATAAGTAGGTAAAAGTTTATTACAGAGCTAGGCAGCCCAGTCAACTGCTGACCATTTATTTTAAGGCTATTTTACATTAGCTTACAACAGACACACATACATATATTGAGCTAGATTTGAGTGGTGGTGCAGGCACTGGTATAGATGAGGGTCTTAGCATCTTTAGGAGTACAAAGTGGGATTGGCGATGAGATATGCCTCAACCAGCTTAAGAAATTTAGTGTTGTGGCTCTTAATCTCTTCAATTTTGGCTTCATCTTGGAGAATACCAGGGAGGGTGTCATAGTTGCATGTATATATCGCAATGGATCCACCCCCTGCTTTGGGGCTGAATTTCACCTCGTAGCTTATTGAAGCCAGTTTTGTCCCCACCACTCCTCCTTCCACATGACTGAAACCATAAACCAAGTTGTCCTCATCAACCTTATCCACACGGTGTTTTAGATAGCTGAATTCCTGGTTGGCTTCATCAACAGTTCCATATCAGATTAGCAACATACCTGTCAATGCTACTCTACATTATTTGACAGTATACAAAGAACTGACTCGGTTGAAAGTAATGGGCTGTGTTTAAACATCTTGTATGCTAGAATTCTGATTGGTAACAATATTAGACTGTTGCCTATTTAATATAAACTTCAGTGACTATAAAACATATGGTGACTGCATAGAGTTCAGGTTAATAACACACTATATATAAATAGATGTGGTTTACCGTTGACACACTTTCTGCTCTTCAAACATGCATGATGTTCAAGCGAGAAAGTTTAAACAACGTATTCTAAGTTTTGATTTTTTTTAAATATGACTTATTTAAAATCAGTTAGCATTTTCAATTAGATCAATCTATCAGATGAACCACTTAAACGAAAATGTGCTGTCAAAATCAAAACTAAATGATCAAAAGCATACCTGACGTGAAATCAAACTGAACAATGGTGCCCACACCTCCATCGCCTTGGAGAACTGTGGCACCTGCAATGATCTCAGGCGCTTGCTTTGGCAGGATGGTTTGGAAGTCGTTTACAGATGCTTTCCACAGTCTCTTTGCCTCGACAGAAGACTCAATTTCCACACTAAAGCTTCCCGCCACCATCTTATCTTTATATTTCCACTACAACTCTTCTATTCTTCTCTTGGTGGTGTAGTGTGAGAGGAGGATGGATGGTATTTATAGAGTTACCAAGAGCGTCTAAATATGAACAGAAATGCAGATACAGTCCTTGGTCGATTGTTTATTGAAAAAATTCCCGATTTTCTTCCTGAGCTGAATACAAAATATCGCCAGATACTTTGTTATTCAATTGATTTCGAAGCTTCCGATCCCCACTTTGTGGAATTTCATGTTATGATGCAAGTTTTTAATTTTTAATCTTGTCTTTTATGGATGCATGTCGTCGTTCTAGGTGTTGTTTATTATTTATTAGCGTGACCAGAGAGTCGTGGTGTCATTATAATGAAGAAAATTGTGTATTTATGATTGTGAAAGTTATATGTCTAGGTATGTTATTTTTTATATATTTTGATATTATTTTCAAGATAAAGAAGGTGAAAAAGAGGTTTTTGAAAGGATCTCAATCCTTTACAAATAAATATAGTGGTCTATGATTAGAGTTAATTTATAATAATTAGTGAAGTAGTTGATAAGGTGGAATTTTGAATTTTAAAAGTTTAGAGGTTACATTCGGGATTGTAGAAGTGACATAGGTCAAGTCTACACTTACAAATTTGATATAGGGTGATGAATAATAGGTCTCTAGATCAAGAATACAAATATATATATTATTGTTATAGGGATGGGGATATGAAATATAATGGGCCAAATTTACATAAGGATATGCCATTTCTAACTAATTATTATATTTACAACATTCTAAGATTAGTGTTAAATGAATGGGGATGTAAAATATTATGGGTCAAATTTACATAAGAACATGTCACGTATAGATGAATTAAAACATTTACAAATTTGAAATCAATGAGCATGCAATTAAACATCTAAGGGGCATTCCTTAGATAGATTGAAATGAGGGGTAGGTCAAGTAGTCATTTTTTATTAATAAAAGTCATCTATAATGCAATTTTATCCCAAATCTGCAAATTAATCAAATCATGTTCACAACATGTCCCCGAGGGGAATGGACATGCACATTTTTCGGGCATCAATAGAAGGTTTGATCTATAAGTGACATATTCTTATGCAAATTTGGCCCATAATATTTCATATCCCCAATGCCCTTAACACTAATCTCTATATTTGTATTCTTGATCCCTAGACCTACTATTCATCACCCTAAATCAAATTTGTAGGTGTAGACTTGAATTGGGTCGATTCTATTATAGCATAGGTTATCATAGGTTAGATTCATCTACAAAGAGTCCTTGTAAGAATATGTTATCTACAACCTTTAGTTGTGGTGATATTTGGTGAAGTTACAAATGTTGTGATACAATGGATAGTGATTTACATATGATATTGATGTAGTAGTTGTTGGATACATTATGTATATGTTTGTTCATATGTGTTGATGTTGTGGTAGTAACTACAAGAAATTTGAAGAAGAACTCACAATCTCATGTATTTAATTTTGTTGGAGCAGGAATGGTGATGTAGGAGCACATGCAACAACACTAGAGTTCATGCGACATGATATGAGGGAAGAATAATATCCTATAAGTTGACACTAGATATCACAAGCAATCTAGAGTACTATTATGTTGGCATGACCTACCATAAGCAAGTAGCTACTAGTAGTGGCTATACCAAAAACATGTATTCATATCAATGATATAAAGGTTGTAACTACTAATTCATAGTGTGTGGTAGTAATAGAGTATATAAGATGTTCATCCATATGGAGGTGTCATTTTTTATGTTATTTACATTATTTTGACATCTTGTATTCTCAATTCATCATTACATGATTCTTGGTATTCCATGGGTTGGTTATGCATTTGTGTGATTTTTTTTATCATGAATCTATTTATATATTAGCATATGTGAATGTGCTAAGGTTAGAAACTAAAGGTCCATTTGTATGATGTTGGTGTGTAAAAAGTAGAGTGTTCATAGAAGCAAGGTATGATGTAGATTAAGAATTTGTAAAAGGTTTCCAAATGCCTTGGTATATTGAGTTGGTGTTGATTTTGAATAATGAAATTGTGAACATATTTGGTGGTGGGTTTTCTCTCAAAAATATTTCCCACATAAAAATATTTGTTTGCTGTATAATCTTGTGATTGTATACTATGAACATGAATAAAATGTAGATCAAATACACCTAGAATCAACTAAGAAACCAAACATTCAACCTAATTAACCCATATTCCCAATGAAATTATTGAAATGCTAACCAAGAATCCATTAAAAACATGAAATAACATGAAATTGATCAAGGAAACCTAATTAAATACTAAAACCTCATCCCATTGGGGGATTAGTGCTGACTTGATGTGGAGGGATCAACTCTTTCCTAACCCCATTGATGCAAAGCTTTGATTTGATATGTTGATGAAGATTGAATCACAAAATTTCTCACAAATGATGAAAATGGATATGAATTCCTGTAGCATAAGAGTACTCAAATGATTTGTAGATGAATTACTCATAGAAATGAGGGCTATTTATAGGATTTTCAGTTGAATTAATGGCTAAGATTTATTTGATTAATCAATGGATGAAATTGAACGATAGAGTATGGCATGGATCAAGGATTCCAACCCATGGATGAGATTGAATATTGACATGGATCAATGATTCTAGAATCAAGCGCTCCAATTGAGTTAGAATGTGCAAGTCTCTTAATTTTAGGAAGAATGTTGGAAGATATTTTCATTTGGAAGGAAATATTTGAATTTGAATTGGACGAATATTCCTTAGAATATTCTCTTGCAAGTTGGAGAAGTTGGAGGAATTAGAAGATATTAGTCAATTAAATAATTAAGATATTATTTAATTGTACAAGATGAAAGAATTTAAGATTTTAATTGAACAATTAGCTCATTTAATTAAAAATGTGGGACTAATGACAATCAAGTAATTGAGATTATTTAATCAAATGAGAAGAATTAAGGGATTTAACCAAATAATTTGCATTATTTAATCAAATGGGATGAAAATTAGCATGAAAGAGGCAAATTAACCCAATAATATTATTTATCGGATTAATCGAAGAAAATTATGAATTTAATTAAAAAATAGGATTATTTAATTAAATAGACAGTGATCAAATCAAGATGAAAATGGTGTTAGTAAATCAAATCAAATGCGTGATATTGATCAAGACAATTTTAAGTGTCTACATATACTATTTCATTACTTTATATGTGTTATTAATTAGATTTATAAATTTTGTTGAATATTAACTAAACATATAATGTTAAGATTCCATCATCTTAATATATTAGTCTTTTACAACAAGGATTAAAATACCCAACAAAGGTATTAGAGTGTAAGGTTGGTTGTGTGGGTGGTGACTATTATGGTGGAGTGAAAATCCTAGCATGTGTGGTGGATTAACAATACAATGGTTAATAGGGTACAATTAGTGTATAATTTTAGAATAAAATGAATTATTTAAATCATTTTGTGATAAAATAAAATAACTTTAAATCTATGGTGAATAGATTGTTGTCTAAAATTGATAAATTTAATGGTCAAAACTTTAAACTATAGAAGTTAAATATGGATGATCTTCTATTGGGGGGAGATTAATGGGTTGCAATAACTACTTAAAGTAAACCTACATATGTGTCTAATGGACTAGATAAAATTGGATAAGAAATCTAGAAGAATAATCCAATTATCCCTACTAAAATCTATGTCAATGAATGTGTCTCAGGAGAAGACAATAATTTTTTTGTGAAGGAATCTAGGTACATATAGTAGTCCAATAGCCTAGTTAATAAACTTGTTTGAAAAAATAAGCTATTTTCTTATAAAATGGGGGAGGGTGGTTGTGTAACTAATCATTTGAATTTCATTAGTATGATATTAATTCAAATTGTGTCAATATGATTCAAGATGGATGAAGAAGACAAATGCATTTTGTTACTTTATTGCTTACCAAATTTATGGGATAACCTTGTAATGTCTATAAAAAATAATTATACAACACTTAAACTAAAAAAAATTGTTGACATTTTGTTAAGTGAACAAACTAGGAAAGGTCCATGGATAGTAAATCTTCTCATATGTCCTTATTGTAATAGGTGAGTCAAAAGAGAAGAAAGGTAAGAAGAGGATAGGAGATAATAAGTCTAATCGAAAATACATTTCTAAATATCTGGGTAATACTAAAGTAAACTATCAAAAAATTAGCAAGAAGAGTCACATAAAGAAGAGGTGTAAGTCCAAGAAGAAGAATGATTCCTTGAATAAATCCTCTTATAATGATGTGTATATTACATCATTCCTTTTTCTATACTAACATTTTTTGTGACGATTCCTAGTTGATTGTCTTACCTGTGCTTCTTTTCATATGACACCTCACAAGGATTGGTACTTGAATTATACGAAAATTAATGAAGGGAAAGTGTTTCTTAATGAAAATATCTCTTTTAATATTGTTGGGCAAGGAAAGGTGAGGGTTAATTTAATGGATGCTAGAGTACATGTACTCTTAAATGTGCTACACACACTAAGATTGACAAGAAACTTAATCCATTTTTTTCTAGAATGGTTGAATCAACAATTCATGTCACTTTTGATAAGAAAGGGCCCACATTAGCTATATGTATTTTTATGCTTGAAAAAGAGGTGTGGAATGCTACTTTGTTTAGGTAAAATACATTAGATTATCTATATTTGTTAATGCTACTACATTTGAATCGAGAATTATATGGAATTTGAGGTTGGGTGATTTGAGTGAAAATGGATTAAGAATATTGGTAAGAATATGGTGATAGTTCCCGTTTCTTGTTATGTCAATGTTAAATTTTGTGAGCACTATGTGTTGAGTAAATAGAATAGAGTGTGGTTCAACTCTAGAAGCACTGGAGTAGAGGAGATTTTGGAGGTGATATATAGTGATGTGTTTGATCCTCTAGATATCCCATCTATTAATAGGTATTTATACTAATTATCATCCATTGATTATTATTCTACGTATATGCTTGGATATATTTTCTTACGAACAATTCTAAGGTGTTTCTCAATATTAAAGAGTTCAAAGATCTTGTTGAGAATTAAACCAATAAGAAAATAAAGGTTCAAAGGATAAATAATGGTTGTGAATGTTTCTTTAAGGAGTTTGATGTATTCTATAAGCATGCTAGATTTATGAAACAAAGGACTACCCAATATACACTATTGTTGTACAGACAGTTTTCATTGCACCAAAAGATCGACCTATTAGTGCTTGATACAAAAGGTTGGCCTCCATAACATAGTATTATATTTGTAAGAGGTGGCCTAAAAAAGATATGTGGATAAATAGAAAATTATTAATACAAGTTGTGATGGACATAACACAAAAGAGGTGGCCTAAAAAACATACTTGGATAAACATAAAAGTATCACATCAATAGTTGTGCCAAGTTTAAGTATGAAATTTTGGTGTAATCCAATAGATCCTTAATCTCCTTTCAAGAAAATATTCCGCTCAATTCCAAAATGCTAGGCTTAAATACATGTTTGAAACCCAAAAATCCTAGTGTTAAAAGGAGGGAAAGCTAGAATCCTCTTTCATATTTCTTAGACCAATTTCTAAGAGTTCACTTAAATATTCAAACTTAAATTATCTTATTAATGACTCTCTTAATACTGAAAAAATATCATATGATCCAATAAATCTCTTTGTTGACTTGCAAATTACTTAAAAATATCAATCTATAAATCCATCTACAAGAAATTTGGTAATAAACCCTACTATAATCTTAGTAAATCTATTTTCATGTCAATTTGTAACAAATACACAATAAATTAAGGTCTAAAGTCCACCTAATGGCTTGGAATAAATAATTTTTTCAATGTAGGAGTCCTAGGACATAACCTACCTACCAATTATGACAAGTTCATACCTAAGTTTTAATTTATCAAAGTCAAGATAGTGTAAGAACACATTTATGCCTATAAATATACTTTGATTTATGCATAGAATTATGAAGAAGATGTGGCATGTTTTATACTTCCTTACACTATTGATGAGGTTTCCTAAAATTTATATTTAACCTCAATCCCTAGGTCAATCACTTCATGGAAAGGACTTCAATATATGCATCTTTCATTCATTTTAGGATACATGTTGATCCTACTATGTTTTATCTTAATTTTGGAACTTATAAGAGAGACCAATGAGTCTTTAAGCATGTTCAACATAAGGTTCCATTGAATATAAATGAGGTTATTAGCCCCCTATAAGCCTATGAAAATTATGATATTATTCAAATGTATTTTGTGGCCCTAGATCTTATTACTTCTATGTTTGTGAGAGGTCATCTTCCTAAAATATATTTTTGTAAATTGTATAAATGGAACTCATGATGGTAGAAAGAAAATTCACCCCACAAGTCTATGTGATAGGACCATTCCCTTCTCTTAGAAAACTAGAAGAATACAACCAAATATCAATGATTAATAAAGACCTCACTTGACATACACCATTCCTTAATCCAATTTTGAGAGTCCCCAATCAACTTCAACACCAACCATACAATCAAACCCAAGTCTTCAACCCTAATTAGGAAATAAACTTACCTATAATATAATAGCTTATACAAACTCCATAGTTGAGTGCAAATCCCTATTTGAATAATTAATTTCCTCAACTTAATGCAACTAATTACCAAGAAAACCTCTTAGGGAATCGACAAAGTGTTTCATTATACTTAAGAAATTAGGCACCTATCAACAACCTTCAAACTCAAATCAAAGTGATCCTATAAAATCAACCTTCTACATCAAATATACACATAGATTGCATGCAAAGGATGGTCCAAAAGTTGAATAATGATGTCTGAAATCATCAAAGAATGAATAGAAAAAATCAAGACATTACAAGTTATCAAACAAGAAAATACAATTATAAATTGAATATCAACCTAAATAATGGTGGAATTGATCATTCTCTTAATTCAAAATAATCAAGTAATAATAATTAATCTTGTATACCTTATCCAAACGAATAGATGTAGATTTTACCACTGAAGATCATAATAAATTGATTATCCATAATTATACATGGCATTAGACAAGGATTAGAAAATAATAAACAAATAAATTCCCATTGAAAAAGTTGAAGAAAGATTATACAAATCCTAGGATAACATTTAAAATGGATGCTTATAATTTTCCTATAGAAGAGTAGAATTAGTTGGAGGGAAACACTAATGAAGTTCAATCATTCCAAAAACATCAAAAGGGATGAAACTATGCTTTAATAAATAGGGTTAAAATTAGTCACTAACAACTAATCTATTGAATGTCCTTCAAGCTCTACCTAACCCTAATACAAGTAATTATTAGTGTTAGTTTTTTTTTCTAGCATAGGTTTTTCCTACACATACATTCTCAATGGTAAACTTGCTTCAAAGTTACATAATTTTGTTCATTATGAAAATAATCTTCATAATTTGATGGGTGATCTCACAATAGTGGTTTACAATTTTTGGCCAAACTGGACATTGAAATTATTATTTTTAACTAAATCTTCACATTCGGGCACCTATAGCGGCTAAACCATGAGGAATTTGAAGATGATGCAAAATAGAGTCTCATCACATTTTGTCTGTATATTCTAAAAATATTTTTTTCAAAATTTTTGGAATCAGATTGCACTTCTTTTTTCATCTCCCACGAAAACTGGTTTTTTTCATAAAACAACATTTTAAAAAAGTGATGCACACCGTATAACGCATAAATCTTTTTCCATGAAGGATAAAATTATAATTCTTTTGAATTTAGATTTTTAACTCCAATATCTAGTGCTTCCACTTGGTTAGATAGTTTTTAATTGAATATTTTTTCTTTAATCAAGTTTCGAAGTCAAACCAATTACAATTCAGAGATAGCACGACTGTATAACGTGTAACTTTTTTTGTATATATCGAAATTCAATTTTTTTTTTTGTTGGATCAAGGACTTCAATATCTGGTGCACTCATATTTTTCAATTTTTTTGTTTGATAATCTGCTATTTTTCCACATGTGCAGAACAAAGACTTTCATTTTTGATGAAAAACCTATGTTTAATAAAACTAAAAAAACACATACATAATAAAACCAAAACATATTAAAATTATAGTCGTTGGATAGCTCGTTCCAAGGACTACCTGATTCCAGTTGGGTCTGTGAATTCTCCTCCATTTTCATCCTCAACCCGAGCTTTGAAGGGGAAAAATTTATAGATTTTTGGTGCCAAAGGGGGAGAAGGGGGGAAAAGGGGGGTTCGAGCGAACCCCCCTTGACCCATTCGAGTGAAGAGGGGTTCGCTCGAAGGGGGGTTCACTCAAACCCCCCTTTTCACCTTTGTTTTTAAAAAAATGTGTCGTTTTATGGTTTGAGCGAACCCAACATGGAAAAGGGGCTTCGCTCGAACTAGGGGTTTGAGCGAACTCCCTAGTTCGTTCCAACCCCTTAAAACTCAATTTTTTGATTGTGTGAGTGTTTTTACAATTTTGCTTCCTCAACAAAATTGTAAACCACTATTACAGGTTCACCCTGATATATATATTATTGTTTTAGTAGGTTGATCAATTTTTGTAACATCTAAAGTTATATTTAAACTTGTAGCACCATTGGTTGTTACATAAATTGGTGTTTAAGGAATCTATTCAATATCAAATTGAGATGAAAAGGATGATTTTTAAAATCTAGGATTCAATTTCTTAATTGCACAAATGTGTCTTCTTTGTTCTATTTTCTTTGCATTCTCAACTTCATGCAACTTCAATGTTTGAGTTTTTGGTGAATTTCCTTGGTATGTGTTGATGCCAAAAATTGACAAGGTAACAACCCTTTGTGGGAAACTCAGTTAAAGGTGGGATCTATTGCGCTAAACTGAGTAACCTTCGAATTTTAAAGAAGTTGGATTCTTCTATAACTAGGGTTTTGAATGGGAAAAAGAAGCAGATATAAAATAAAAGATCTAACTAGGGCGATGCACCAAGATTTAGATGTAAGGCACGATAGACCTATCCTGTGGATGCGGTCTAAGGGCCCCTTCAACAATCTTCTATGTCCCGAAATATCAAACATCAAAGAGAAAGACCTGGATAATTAATTTCATGACATAAAATAATTTGCATAGAGATCTACTGAACAAAAAGAGTCAAAGACATGGTTGTAAATCAACATTCTATTCAAATCATTGAAGTTGCAAAAAAACTATTCAGTAACAACACAGTATAATGTTCTCAAATTGCTAAGAAATAGAAAGGCCAAACTACAAGGGCACAGTCTATGAGTCTTTACAATTATCTAACAAAACAAAAGGCTTGGTGTCTTCCTAATTCTTCTATAGATATTTCCAACTCCTTCGAAAGAAGAAGAAATATATATAGCCAAAGGCTTTCACCGCTTGAAGGACTGCAATAGAAAAGATTCCCTATCATGAATGATGATGCTCACAACAATGACTCACCATGACCATTGTAACCGAAATATTCTTGAGCATGAACCCAGTCACTCGTGAGCTAGATGCATCCTCTACAAATGATGGTAGTGGTTCTAGCTTACCCTATGCAAACAAGTGTCGCCTCCCACTGAAGGCAGTTAGAACATGCGACATTATATGGAAGCTTGGCATTCACACCACTCCTTTTAATGAAGACACGCTGAAGGGACACGTGGCGGTATTTCATAGCTTGTGGTTCATCTTCCCCATCCTTTGATGAGAGCTTGCGATGCAAAGACATGTGGTAGCATTCTTACTATTGACACCACTTGAGGGGTTTGCCAAAAATTTGCACAGGTGGAGGCTACATGGCATGCAATCGGGGCCCAAAAAAGAGCTATGTGAAAGTAGGCTCAACATGCTCGATCTATTGACATGTGGGGGCAGAATGGGGCTCAGAAGAGAAGGAAGGGGAAGCTCCCCTTCAATGAGCGATTTGGTGACACGTGGCGACAGTGAGTCGAGACCGCCGAAAGGCTGGCATGGAGGCTTCTAAAATCATTGGGTGTGGTCAAAAGTCAAGCATAATATCAAAAACAACCCGAAGGGAGCATGGCGTATATTAAATAACCACAACTTTTGGAAACTATTAGGGGTGTTTCTCCTGTGGAATGACGAACCCAAAAATCTTTGGTTTTGCAGACTAGGATTTATTCATTGAGCATTGGAGTTAGAGCTTGGAAAAGGTGATCTGCAAGGGAAGCTAGTTGACCTCAGAAGGCATTGATATGGCATGTTGATTCTCATGCACCTCTTGCAGATTGATTACTTCTTTAAAAGGCAACATTGTAGATATTTCAGACCCGACCTTGAGCTGAAAACGTAGTTGTGCGATCTGATGAGTTACACTTTCGATGTCCTCCGCAGTGGGAGGCTGGTTGAAGCTCTAAAAAATGGATAAATCTTACAAGTTCCTCTCCTCAATTTTGGCTACAGTTTGCTCTGCGCTAGCCACCGTTTCATTAGAAAGAAATGGGGAGGGCAAGCCCATCTGGGCCAGTGGGGAAAATCTTTCTCGTACACTATCCATAGTTGGCCCCAATGTGATTAAGCAATGATAAGCATGAAGGGTGGCCTCATGGTAGCGGATAAACTCTTTTGCGATCCTAGTGACTGACCTCCGATTTTTAATCCCCGCTTGTACCGGATCCTCGCTTGGCACTGTGTATAGCTTGCCTAGCAACTTTTTTGCTTCGAGAACCTTTTCCCCTATGAATTATGGGAATTGTTCCATTGTGTCACTAACATCCTTGCATAAATCTGTCACCTTCGCCATAAAATGAAGTGTGGGTTGGAGAGTCGGGCATAAAGCCTTGACCTTCTCCCAGTAGGAAGCATACAGTTGTTGGGCTACTAAGAAGAGGTCCGATTGTGGAGCAGGAGTTTTAGCAATCTTCTTTAAGAGATTAATCTCTGCATCCCTCATCCCAATCTCTTGCATTAGCCCTGCAATTTTTTTGTGGCAGAGGAGAGTTTCTCCTACAGGTCTCTTTGTGCGGCCAACCACCTTTCCGCAGCCTGGCTTTGGGTCATAAAATCTTCCTCTAGGGAAAGCTTGATCTTCTACAGGTCTTCCTAAAATTGAGCCTGTGCCCTCGCCTGACTTGTCTCTTTTTCTTGTATTGCTTGCTCCAACTAAGCGCGTAGTTACTACAATTCTTCATTCTTTTGTCGAACTTCTTCTTTCGATTGGGCTAACCTATCCAATAATTGGACTGGTTCCTTCTTTGCAACTCAACTATTTGATTCGATTCCTAGGATTGGAACCTCTTGAGCTCCCTTTGTAGGCTAGCCTGCTCTTCCTGCACATTCTATGCGAAGCGCGCCTTTTCTGTTTCTCATGCTTTTTCCTTTCCCAACAAGACTTCTACCCTTTTCTTAATGGCCTTGAGCTCGTCCTCTACCTTCTTCAACTTGCGACCAGACTTAAGAAAGTTAGTGGTCACCACCTGTTGTGTCTCCTCCATTAGCTCAACTTTATCTTGTGGTCAGGCAACACACAAGTCTAGTCCGATGGCATGGATGTCGTAATCATCGGGTTGCATTTCTCCCTATAGTTTGGTAACATTGGGATGCATGGTTGTGAAATGCAACGATTATTGAGCCTCATTATAAACTGTCTAGATGCTGGGCTCTGTTGGCTTCCTAGCATCCTTTTCCTTTTGCTTCTGGAGTTAGAGAGCTCGAGCTTGTTTCGTTGCATCGCTATGTGACAAGAATTGAGCCGGTGATCTAATGTGTTCACCTACGAATGGTGCACCGGGAGGGACAACGAAAGGGAATGAGAGGCATGTAACCTTAGATGTTTTCTTCTTTGTAAGGGCAACTGTGAGTGGAGAAAAGGGAGGAATATTCCAAATCCTAGGTGATGAAGGCATGGAGGGACTCATGGGGAATGATGGTGGTAGTGGAGATGCAATGGGCTCCAATTGAGGCAAAGGTTGAGTTGGAATTGACTCAGAGGAGGCAACAGGGATGGTGGATTCAGATACCAAGGGGGCAATAGCCATGGATACAGAAAGGGAAGAAAATGAGGAGGCATATGGGGCTCTGACCAAAGACAAAGTCACTCGAGGGGAAGTGAAAGCCACCTATCTGATATGAGAAAACTTGGAGAAACCTCCCGTAACCATTGTAGCGGGGACAGAGAAAGATGGGCTCACACTTGGAGTGATAGGTGCCATAGAGATCGTGGAAGAAATAAGAGATTGGGAGATGAGAAGAGAGGGAGACAAAGATACCTGAGTGATGGATTCTGTCTCCAACCCTTAGCCTCTCGCAACCTCCTGCGAACCACCTCCTGAAGAAGTATCAGTGCGTTGTCTTTTGCTTGGTGGAGGGTTCTCCACATCTAGTGCCTTTGTTGATTGTTGCGTTACTCCAAGCTTTCCTATGGCCTAGGGTCGAGATTGAGAGGAGTCTTCGACCCTTAGCCTCCTGCAACCTCCCGCGAACCACCTCCTGAAGCAGTATCAGTGTGTTGTCTTTTGCTTGGTGGAGGGTTCTCCACATCTACTACCTTTGTTGATTGTTGCATTACTCCAAGCTTTCCTACGGCCTAGGGTCGAGATTGAGAGGACTCTGCTCACGAAATATTTATCCACACACTCCTAATAGTTATGCAAGGCTATATTAATTGTATCACCTTTTATAACAATATCTTATATAAAACATTTTTTGAAATGAGCTCTGCAACGGCTCTGATGGATCCAACGGCTCCTCCTCCGTCTACTTCAGCTCTACCTCTGGCTTTTGCATTTCCTAGCAGTGGCTTCTCTGTGCCTGCTCTGGTCGGGTGTGGTGCGGTGTCCTGCGGGGCCCCTCTTTTCGGGGGCTCCATCATTCCACCTTTCCTTGCCCCGTCTTGCGCGTAGAGGAAGGTTGCTACCTCCGTGGTGTCCGCTAAGTCATCTGTGGCAGGGCTTGATGGAGGGATTGCAAGCAGGAAGACTGCTGCCTCTATGGACCATGCAACTGCAATGGGGGATTCGTCTGTGGCTGGGCATTTTGTTCTAGCCGCTCGGTTGCCTGTTACTGGGGGATCTTTGGGAATGGCTAGATCCTTCTCTGATGCTACGAGGGTGGGTTCTCGTCCTACTTGTCAGTCTCTACCCTATGCCCGAGATTCCCTTGTGGTAGTTTGTGGTCCTGAGGTCATGGAAAATGAGGATTATTATTCAAAAATTATTGTGGTCTGCAGATTCAATGGCCTGTGGCCCTCCCTCCCAAATCTCCAAGATCAGGTGTCGGGTTCATGGAAGCCTTTGGTCATTGGGGAAATCGAGCTCTACCCCAGTGCTAGGGGTTTCTTTATTGCTACTTTTTCCTCCCCTCTTGAGCAAAATAACATTTTGGACAAGGGGTGGATGTGGGGCATTCATTCTCTGTCCATCAGGCCCTAGTCTCATTCTTTCAACCCCCTTACGGAGCCGTTGAACTCCAGACCTGTATGGGTCCGTCGGCCAAATCTTCCTCTTCAGTTCTTGGAGGAATCATGTTTCGAGGCCATTGGCAATACCATTGGTCATTTCTTAATGGTGGATTCTACAACTGGGGAGTTTGGGCATACTACAGTCACTCAGTTGTTAGTTGATCTGGACATCTCCAAACCTCTTCCTGGGGATGTTGTTTTTCTGGTGGAGGACAGACTTTGGAAGCAGCTCTTGGACTATGAGGGTCTCCCCTTTCAGTGTAGGAGATGATTTTCGGTGGGTCATTTGGCCTCTGCCTGTCCTCATGCCTGCCGCAAGGGCGCTGCGACTTAGTGGAAGGATTCTCTCCTGGATCACCTCACGGTGGGTTCTTCTTTAGATGTTTTTTCTGAGGAGGTCAAACCTCATGTTGTTGCTCCTTTCCCAGACCTCCCTTCCAAGGAACCACTGTTGGACTGATCTGCTGACACTGTTGTGCCTGACCGAACTTCAACCCCTGTTGTCACTGCTCTATCTGACCCTGTCTGCCCTTTGTTGGGAGCCTCTATTATTTCGTTGGTTGATTCGATCTCTGCTACCTCGCTGCTGACTCCCTCATTGCTTGGTGGCTCTTTTGTTATGGTGGCTGGGGTGGAGCCGATCCCCTCACTTTTTTCTTTGATTCCTGATTTCGAGCCTCCCTCGTTGGTTGTTCTTCAGAAGAAGAAATATGTGGCTACTTCTCAGCCTCAGGTTCGTGAAGCCAACTTTGACCCCTCTGTGTCTGGGGTTACTTACTTTCTTTGTTTTTCTACAGCTGTCAGTCAGCTGTTTCTGTAAGTTCCTATAGTTCCAATTCTATTTTGAACTATGTTTTCCTTTGGCCCCTTGGGCCCTTTGTGAAGGGTATATCACCCTGCAAATGTTGCTTATCTTTTTCAAAATCAATTGTGCAAGGCTATGTCATTTTCTATTTTTGCTTCCCCTTGCCAGAGCGTGGTAGGGCATCTTTAGGGTCGGCCTCCTCCGCATAACATTGGGTCATTTTTTTGAATGAGAGGGCATTTTAATGGTTGTAGGCACTCGAAAAATGGTTAGAACAATGGTGAAAGAACTCCCAACATATGTAGATAAATCCAGGCCTCATTTGGGAGCTGAAAAACACCATTTGCAGCACGCATACAACTTCAAAAATCTGCCTCAAAGCCTAAAACGTGAATAGCAGCTTCTCAGCCAAAACTATCTCCTCAAATCCGATTGAAATTCGTGAGACACCTTAATGGAGAGGGAAGTGATTCAATTTTCATTGCAAATGGAACTTGTAGACCAAAAATCACCCACCCAACACTCTCTTCGCACACCTCACAAGCTTCTGCTGCATGAGAATTAACTTGTGCGAGGCTGCGGGGAAGACCTTTTTAATAAAGTTTTAAACTTTATAAAGTTCCTATAATGTTGCCAAATATTTGATGTTTCCCTAAAATTCTTTTATTTCCGTGCATATAATTTGAATAACATTTAAAATATTTGATGTTTGCTCTGCAGGAGCTTGTCTGGCGTTGCCTCTCGGGAAGTGACTTATGTGGATAGGGCTGCGTCTTCTCTGTCTAGTGATGGGGGCGGTGTTGCTGGGGTTCCTTCCTTATTGGGGGATGGTGTGGTCAATGCTCTGCCTGGTGTGGGTATTGTTGGCTCCTCTATCCCCTTGGTGCCATTTGCTCCTTCCTCTGGTGCTCCTATGGGTCGAAAGTCCTTCTCTGAGGCAGTTTCAAAGGTTGGCACTCGGTTTGCTCCTGCTCCCTCTAAGGTTCGTCCTCTGCCTTGTGCTCGGGCTTCCCCTGTGGTTGTTTGTGGTCCGAAAGTTGTTGAAAATGAAGAGTATTATTTGAGGTAGGGTGCGGTTTACAGATTTAATGGCCCCTGGCCCTCCCTTCCAGATCTCCATGAGTGGGTTTCTGTTTCTTGGAAGCCCATTGTCTCAGGACGGATTGAGCTCTACCCCAATGCTCGGGGGTTTTTCTTTGTCACTTTCTCCTCCCCTGCTGATCAGGACTGTGTGATGGATAGGGGTTGGATGTGGGGTGTCCATTCACTGTCCACTAGGTCTTGGTCGCGCTCTTTCAACCTGCTTACTGAGCCGCTGAATATCAGACCTGTTTGGGTCCGTCTCCCAAATCTCCCTCTCCAGTTTTGGGAGCTGTCCTATTTTGAAGCTATTGGTAACTCCATCGGTCATTTCCTCAAGGTGGAATCAACATCTCGTGATCTGGGGCACACTATGGTGGCCCGTATTTTGGTTGATTTGAATATTTCCAAACCCCTCCATGGTGATGTGGTTTTGATGGTGTTGGATAGGCCTTGGCCGCAACAGTTGGACTATGAGGGCCTCCCCTTTCGTTGCAGGAGGTGTTTTTCTACTGGTCATTTGGACTCGAGTTGTCCTCTTGCTCGCCGCAAGGGTACTGCTACTTGGTGGAAGAATGCTCTATCAGATCACCTCACTGTTGATGCTCCCTCTTCAGACTCCTCAGAATCTTTTGATGATTCCTTTGAAGATGGCGATCTTCCTGTCCCTCCTCTGGTGTTTGAGCCTCCCCAGGCTCCTGTTTTGGCTACCTCTTCTACTGGTCCTTTGCTGCCTTGGTCTGCTATTGCTGTGCAGTCATTTCCTGCTCGTCCCTCGCTTATCGACTCGGCTGGTTCGTTGATGTCTTTGGTCTCCTCATCTTCGCTACCGGCGCCCACGTTGTGTGGTGGCTCCTCGCCTGTGGTGGTTATTGGCGATCCTCTCCCCTCGCCTTCTTGGTCGGTTGTGTTGAGAAAGAAGGAGGGACTCCCCAAACCTGTGGCTTCTCCAAGGCCTCGGGTTCAGGTTGTGGGCTTGGTCCCCTCTAGTTCCCAGTCTTTTATTTTCAGTCGCTTTGTGTCTACAGCTATCGGTCAGCTATTTCTATGTGTTTCTATAGTTCATTATGTTTTGAACTATGTTGTCCTTTGGCCCTTTGGGCTCTTTGTGAAGGGTTCGACACCCTGTAAATGCTGCTTACCTTTTCAAAAAAATTTAAAATATATAAAATATTTTAAACATTAGCAACTTTAAACATTAGAAAATAATGAAATTTTAATTTCAACTGTGACCGAAATAGAGAAAATTTATTGTGGGAAAACCAGGACACCTGAAGCTGATGATTTTTGTGTGCAGTCATAATCAATTATTTAGAGAAAACCCATTTTCTCAAACTTTTCCCAGCCATTCAAATTCAGATACCTCCTTTGTAAACTGACCCAAGACGTGTTTGCCGTAACCAAAATATATTAAAATAATGTATCAAATGACCTTCTATCTTGATGAAAGTGCATATGTAGAGGTTTTAGACCAAAATAAGAAATGGGTTTTCAGTAGAATCGCAAAATTTGAAAATTTCTGGAACACCATTTCTGGCCCTGTCGTGATCATAAAACAATTAATTAACCCATCTAAACGCATCTTGAGACCCTGAAAATAGGCAGACATGTAGAAATATGACCCAAAAATGTAGTACAACAAATGGTTCATAGAAATAGATCATGAGACAAAAGTTATTAACTGTCAAAGTTGCTTACTCGAAATTTATGCAACAACTTGTTCTGAACCAATTAAAACTCACCCAATTGTTATTTTGCAAAAAGAGCAAATCAACCCTTGGCGAGCTGCCACTGGACACAATTGATCATTTAAGTACCTTGAGCACGTGTGCGAAAGGGATTTTCTTGAACCATTTCCCATCAAAAGATATTGACACTCAAAGTTGGCCTTTCAGAAAGGTTTCAGAAATTGCAAATGGAAAACTGAAGAAATTGCGTTTGGTTTCGATTTGTTGAAAATAGAAAATCAGCTTATGAGACTCTGAAAACTGACATACGAGCTCATTTGGGTATGAAGAATATAGAACAAAATTCGTTCTCTCATGACAGTCAACTGATTGCAAAATGCAAGCTCAAACATGAGGCAACTTTGCAAAACCGAACATTTGCAAACAATAGAAAAGTGTCAAAACCCTCCAGCTTCACTTTCTGAAACCTTGTCAAAACTTATCGTGGGAAGCTGAAAATTGACATGCTTGCTCACATATGTCTACAAATGGGTTTTGCATGAAAATCAACAGGCTTTAAATTATAAGCCTCTAAAGTGGGTAATTTAGGTAGATTTTCAGGGGTATCTCTGAAAGTGTAAAGGCAAAAATTTGAAATAGGCACTTCAAATTTGCAAAATTTGAGAGTGCCATCAGTGGCTTCGACTGGGGATGTATGCCCCCTATGGGCATAGCAAGATTCCAGATCTCTGGGAAGTAGACCAAATTCAAAGTCCATTGGGTGTCCTCAAACCGCTCCTTTATTCAATTTTCTTTTTCAACTTCATCTGGTGACCCTGGGCCACCAAATGAAAAATGGGGATCAACATTTACCTCTGTCAAACACAATTCTATAAAAAGAGTTGATCCCCCTCAACCCATGCTTGCCTCTGTCAAACCATAACAACATTGGTAATTGCATTTGTGCAAACATAAGCATTAGGCTACCTCTGTGCAAGTGGAAACTTGCTCTCTGTTTGGCATTGTCATCAAGTGGAAACCAAATAAAATATGCCACCTCACTGCCACTCTCTTCATTCTCTGGTTTTATTTCAAGTGGCAACAATTTAAGACAGGGATCAAGACCACATGAAAGCATAGCTTGATCACATTCACTAACTCCTTCATAAGGATCATGTTCAGAGGAGAAATCATGGCCGAAAAATAGCATGCAATCATCTTGTGTGTTGAGCGAAAAATTCTCATACATCTGTATCTCCTCCAACTAGAATACATCACAGGTCAGCTTGTCATCATCCAAACACCACAACCCAAACACATTATCATGTGCTTCAAGATTCTGAAAATCAGATTTGTCAACACCTAAAGTATTTTCATCTTCATTCACATCATGACATTCAACAAAAATGTCAGCATCCTAGACATAAGCAATGCTTTCTATCTCAGGCTCACAAATGATATCCGATTCATTCTTGAGGTCACTATGCAAGTTCATATGGAATGTTTCAAACAAAGATTCAAACAATTCATAATTCAAGCCTGAGCCAAGAATTTCACATTGATTTTTCATATCATGCTCAATGTTTGAATCATTTTGGATGCTATCAACTTCAGGACTAACAGGGTCAACAAATAAAATTTCATGTGCACTAGCAATACTATGTGCACTTTCAGCTGATAAGCACATTGATCCATACATCAAAGACTCATTGTTATTTGGAACTTGTTCATTAGCAATAAAACTTGACTCTTCATTTTCTTTCACATTGATGCATTCCTCATTCAAAGGAAACATATCCATTTGCATACCATGAAGGCGAGAGAGATCATCAAAGAAAGACCCATACTCAATCTCATATTGACTGGCATCATATCCATTGTCATCTGCATCATATGGCTGCTCCATACATTGAACAAAAGGTTTTGCAATGTCCATGCATAATAAGGTTGATCCTAAATCCATGTGACTGTCACTATGCACAACTTGATCATTCAAAAATGAATTCCTTCCTTCATCAATGTGCACTTCATCATCCTTCTCATGTAGAGCTAACACTTTCATTTCTGCTTCATATAAAAAATCAGGGACAACAAAGATATAAGTAGGTTCATCAACATCATTACTTCTGGCAGTGTGTTCATGATCATAAAATTGAGCATACACATGCTTATCTCCAAATTCTTCATTATCATCATGCTCCATTGATGTCGAACCCGACTCACATTCCAAATCTGCATCAAATGCAATTAGATCATTCACTTGTGGACAAGTGATTTCATGAGCATTGATGTCTTTACATTCTTGATGTGAAGAAAATATCTCTATATCATCCTTATGAGAGCATTCATAATCATCATAATCACAATCAGTTTGACTTACACCATCATCCTTATCACAAGAAGATTCATCACCACATAGATCATGCTCAGATCCTTCAGACTGAGTGCTTGAACTTTCATCTTCAATATCTTGGTCACTAACTTGAGAAGAAATGTCATCAGCAATTGTATCATCTTTACTAACCAAAGCATGACATGGAATGATGTATTTCATCTCTTCTATTTCTTTCATCATTCAAGGTATTGCAAGAGAAATTTTCATGCATATCCATTTCCTCATCATACCATGTATCTTCATCTTCATCACTGCTGCAATGATCTACACATGTGCTGATTGTGAGCTGATTACAATTAAAGTCCTCATCCACACAATATGAACCTTCATTTTTTGATGTACACCTTTCAATATGGAGTTCATTAGGACCTGCACATGATGATGGAGAAATTAGAGCAACAACATTAGCCTTATTTCGACAAGCACTTCTATTATCTGGTCCATGAGTTCTATTTGCATGAGGTGTGTTAGGATGACCAACATTCACAACACTATGTCCTTTCATCATTGAGTATCTCAAATTGTTCTCAATGTCTTTAGCAATTTCATATGCTTGGTGCAGAGTTGTAGGCTCTTTATCCCTCAACAGATAATTTAGCTTTTTTTTCAAATGCTCCTAAGTACACGACCAAACATTCAACATCATTTGGCTTTATGTTCTCATGGATTTCTCTTATGATCTTTGAAAATATGAGATTAAAAGATGGGACTAACTCATCTTTCCCTTTCTCCATGTTCATGAACTTTTTCCTGATCAAAGCAGGGTCAATCCTTTCTCCAAATTTCTCCATGAACACTATCTTGAACTCTTCCCATGAATGAATGGAAGATGTTGGTAAATAAGAGAACCATTCTCTTGCATCTCCCCTTAAGGATTGAAAAAATAGTCTCATGATCACATCTTCAAAATCAATCTCATAATCATCCATCACATTACTGAATTCTTGGAGATTTTTATTTGCTGATTCAAACCTATCACTAATGAATCTTGGTAACTCATTTCTGACTTTAGCTGGAATGTCATTTGGGTAACCACCGATGTCGCTGAAATTGATGGCTTTGTGCCTTCCAATGCTGAAACCTCTTTGACATTCTGGATGGGACTGATCACAAACCATAGTTCCATCCAGAACTATACTAGGGTACATGTATCGAGGCATTTTGATATGTCTTTTTCAAATTTCACATATCAACTCTACAATTGATCAATCATTGCCCTATTTCTATCTTTCTTCCTGACTGGAAATATTTGTAGATCTGGAACTTTCTTCAAATTTTCAATAGGTTCTATTAATAGAGTTGCCACCTCTTTTCACAAAGGACTGTACTTCAAATATTATGAAACTCTTTCACATTTAAACTTCTTTCTGAGTTCCTTCCACCAACAAAGCACCACAAATCATAGAATCTTCAGGTTCACTGCAACAAATCTACCTCCAGGTTTGAAATCCTTCAATATTTAAACTACATTCAGAATGGTAAATCATTTGACTATATGCAATGACTCTTAAGGCTAGATTATGAAATCAAAATTTTCTCAAATTCTCTCCAGTAGGGTCGCCATTCTATTGGTGTTTTATTTTTCCAGCTAAGCTTTGAAACTCTCTAAGAGGTAGCCAACCTCTATGTTTAAGAATTCTCAAAGTTAGTGGCCAATTGATAAGATTCAATCAAAGACTAATTTCTCCTACACTTTTGGCTCTGCAGGACCAAGGTGGGTAAACCTATACAATGCCTAAAACTTAATTCACTTATACACCGACATTGCTTTTTAAAGCAGATAATTCCCAATGAAAATACACTAAGGGAAACATTGACAACCTCAAACTTGGCTGCATTCTCAGTAACTCAACCCTCTCTCACCCATTCAGAAGCATGACATACAACAAACCAAACAGTAAGATTAAGAATGATTTTTCATTTATAAAATGTTTCTGAGATGCATAAAACTAAATAATAGATCAGTGTCAATTTTGGGCCATGAAATCAAACACATAAAATGAGTTCATCAGCAAACAAATTTCAACCAATGGATTTAAATTGCTAATGCTTTGCATGAACTGTTAGTGTCTTGCACCAACAATCCCTCTTTTATTATCAATCAAATTCTCCTTATCAAATCCCATCTGCACACCTGAAATCACAATCATCTGCTCAAAGTATTTTAACCATTTCTTTGAAATAAAATAATGAACAATAAAACAATCTCATGAAGTTTGAGATGACAAACTCAAAGATACTTTGTATTATCTGGTGATGGCGCCCTCATCTTCATATACATTTTCTTGCAATGCAAGTTGTTCAAAATGGTGATAACATTGGGTCGTTTTTTTGAATGAGAGGGCATTTTAATGGTTGCAGGCACCCGAAAAATGGCCAAAATAATGGTGAAAGCATTCCCAACATATGTAGATAAATCCAAGCCTCATTTGGGAGGTGAAAAATACCATTTGCAGCACGCATACAGTTTCCAAAATCTGCCTCAAAGCCAAAAACGTGAATAGCAACTTCTGAGCTAAAACTATCTCCTCAAATCCGACTAAAATCCATGAGACACTTTAATGGAGAGGGAAGCACTTCAATCTTCTTTGCAAATGGAACTTGCAAACCAAAAATCACCCACTCAACACTCTCCTTGCACACCTCGCAAGCTTCTCTCTCATGAGAATTAACCTGTGAGAATTAACTTGTACGAGGCTGCAGGGAAGACTTTTTTAATAAAGTTTTAAACTTTATAAAGTTCCTATGATGTTGCCAAATATTTGATGTTGACCTAAAATTCCTTTATTCCCGTGCATATCATTTGAATAACATTTAAAATATATAAAATATTTTAAACATTAGCAACTTCAAACATTAAAAAAATATATATATACATATTTTTTAATAAAGTTTTAAACTTTATAAAGTTCCTATAATGTTGCCAAATATTTGATGTTACCCTAAAATTCCTTTATTCCCGTGCATATCATTTGAATAACATTTAAAATATATAAAATATTTTAAACATTAGCAACTTCAAACATTAGAAAATAATGAAATTTTAATTTCGGCTGCGGTCGAAATAGAGAAAATTTATTGTGGGCAAACCAGGAAACCTGAAGCCGAGATTTTTTGTGTGCAGTCATAATCAATTATTTAGAGAAAACCCATTTTCTCAAACTTTACCCAGCCATTCAAATTCAGATACCTCCTTTGTAAACTGACCCGTGTTTGTCGTAACCAAAATATATTAAAATAATGTATCAAATGACCTTCGATCTTGATGAAAGTGCATATGTAGAGTTTTAGACAAAAATAAGAAACGGGTTGTCATTAGAATCACAAAATTTTAAAATTTACGAAACACCATTTCTAGCCCTGTCGTGATCAAAAAACAATTAATTAACCCATCTAAACTCATCTTGAGACCCTGAAACTAAGCAAACATGTAGAGATATGACCCGAGAATAAAGTACAATAAACGGTTTGGAGAAATAGATCATGAAACAAAATTTATTAACTTTCCAAGTTGCTTACTTGAACTTTCTGCAACAACAGCTTGTTCTGAAACAATTAAAACTCACCCAATTGTCATTTTGCAAAAATAACAAATCAACCCTTGACAAGTTGCCACTGGATACAATAGATCATTTAGGTACTTTGAGCACGTGTGCAAAAGGGATTTTCTTGAACTATCTCCCATCAAAAGATATTGACACTCAAAGTTGGCCTTTCATAAAGGTTTCAAAAACTGCAAATGCAAAACTGAAGAAATTATGTTTGGTTTCGATTTGTTAAAAATAACAAATCGGCTTATGAGGCTCTGAAAACTGACATACGAGCTCATTTAGGTATGGAGAATACAAAACACTATTTTATCTCTCGTGACAGTCAACTGATTGCAAAATGCAAGCTCAAATTTGAGGCAACTTTGCAAAACCAAACGTTTGCAAACAACAGAAAAGTGTCAAAACCCTCTAGCTTTACTTCCTGAAACCCTGTCAAAAATTATCATGGGAAGCTGAAAATTGACATGCTTGCTCAGATATGTCAATTGAATATGTCTACAATTTTTTTTGTATGAAAATGAATAGGCTTTAAATTACAAGCCTCCAAAGTGGGTAATTTAGGTAGATTTTCAGGGGTATCTTTGAAAGTTTAGAGGCAAAAATTTGAAATAGGCACTTCAAATTTACAAAATTTGAGAGTGCCATCAGCGTCGATGCTTGACATTCAAATTTCCAAGCCGCTTATCATCTATCTGGTAACATATATTTTTCCAAAGTATTTGAATGGCCTCGGGGAGGTGGTGGCAAATGCTGCATTTGGTAGAGGAATCTCGACTGCAAGTGACCTTCAAAATTTTATTGAACATGATGTGATCGTCCTATGGTTGTCATTCTTGAGTGGTTTCCACCTCCAGTCGCAGGAAGTACATTGTCAAAAGGTCACTCACACCTGCCACTTTCTCTTCTCAATCTACAACGTGGTGCCGTTCTATGATATTGACTGGTATACCGATTCCATGAATCTGGTGTTCCCTCCACCACCTACCATTGCTTCTCTAGATGGTGTCGCTTGTCCAGTTGCTACTGCCGAGGATGACATGGTTCCAAATGTTGTTGTTGTTGTTGCTTCTCCCCACGACTGAAGATTTCCTCCCTTTTATGCTTTTAAGACTGAAAATCGTTAGCCTTTTTGTATATAGCCTGGAAAAGGCCTTATGATATAGAAACATATATAAGTATATACTTTTAAAAGTGTGGCCTCTGAGCCATTTTGATACTGTACTTATCAAAGTATATAAATATAATGAAGATATGACTTATGTTTAAAATTTCTGCTTTGTTGCATTTTTCTTATCCCTTCTGGCATATGTGTTATTTTTTGTATCATAATGTAAATCTCTGCTACATCATGGATTAGGAAGACCGATCGAACAAACACAATAACAAAGAGGAAAAAAACCACAATAATTACATATTTACATGGTAGAATTATTTAATCGAGCTTTATAGAAATTCTAAGGTGAATTCCCCTGACGGGAACCCCCTATCACTTTTTACTCTAGGATTTCTAGTTTAAATACTTCATATCACCTATACTGAATTATTATGAACGAACCCTCCCACAAACTTTGAGATTTCTCGTGTTGGTTGGGTCTTGCTATCTACTAATTGAATTTTAACATTAGGCCCTTACCATCTAGTCCCTAGTTCAAAAAGGCGTTCAACAGAGAAAACACACCTGAACCTGCTACGTTGTGTACAATTGATCCCATGGCGAGTAGCAGGTGATGATTTCTTGGTGATGCTCGATTTAGGTTGCGGAAATCGATGCATAGGCGGATATCTCCATTCTTCTTTCAGATTGGGACAAAGTTGAATACACACATGTGTTAGGATCAACTTTGAAGACAATCCATGACTGAACTACCTTTGTTAACCTTTGCACCATCATTGCTTCAATCTTGGGACTCGCTGGCCTTTGTTTTGGCAAGCTAATTCAGCCTCTTTTTTTGGTTCTATTACAGGCTGGATGATGTCGAGATCATATCCTCTAAGGTTATCATATGACCAGGCCACCATCCCCTCATCATTCTCCTTTGAAAAGTGGACAAGCCTTTCTTCACCTTGATGTAGGACGTCATTTTTGACTTTAAGATTACTTGCATCCGTGATCTATAAATCCGTATAATCGCCTTAATTTTCTACGAGCTTCCTCTTATTATTTCTAGTATTGACAGAAAAGGGGCTTTCGGGATTGACCAAACTCTGTGGAAGCTTATGGAATCCTTGTTGAATGTCTTATGCACGGTTGGTTTTGGCGACCCTTGATTGGAATTGGTCAGTAAGTTCTCCTGATTGCAAATTGAACAAGGCGATGTGTTCGTCACCGTCAAATACTTGCCAGCTATGACCATCATCTGGAGTTGTTGGTCAGAATATCATTCGCACAGAGTGTCAGTTATGCATTGGGTTGGAAGCTAGTTTGAATTGGGATCCAATTTCAGCCATGCGATTCGCATCAACATTCTGTTCTCGAGGAACAACTTGAATATTGAATGTTTCAAAGCTCTCGCTTAGGTCCCAGACTTTATCTCCATAGGATCTCATACTGGCATCCTTTATGGTATTGATATTTCGAACTTGATTGACGATTAGCTCGAAAGACCCAAACACCTTTATTTGCTTGATGCCCATTTGCTCCACTAGGCTTAAACCTAGTATGAGGCCTTCATATTCAGCCTCGTTGCTGGGATAGGAAACTTGGGATCCGAAGGATCTGACCATCTTCTCACCACTCGGGGAAGTTAGACATATTTTAGCTCTTGCACTGATCTTGCATTTAGCACCATCGAAGTGTAGTGATCATAGATCTGTGGTCAAAATTCTTGTTGAGAAATGATGCCTCAATTACCAGCTTGAATCTCTGTCAGAAAAAGACTTGGCAAAAAAATTTCATTTTCTTCTTTTACCGGCATACCGCGGCAGTCTTCTTTTCTGTTCTGGCAGTACCGCAGTGAAGGGTTTGGTGGTTACCTCGTTATCACGTGCTGTCTCCTTCCTCACTGCGGTAATAGTCTTTTCACCTGGCTAGCGGTTACCGCCATACCGCGGTATGACCGCCAGTGGCCTGGCTGACAGTTACCGCCATACCGTAGTCAGTCAAATGACTGATCGCGGTGGCTGTGGTAAGACTGCCTGCGGCCTGGTTGGCAGTTACCGCCATACCGCGGTCAGTCAAATGACTGATCGTGGTGGCCGCGGTAAGACAGCCAGTGGTCAGCCAGGACGGCTATCGCCATATCATGGTGAGTCTTCATGCCAGCTGCGGTAGCATGGTAGGAAGAAAGGGCAGAACTCGGTGAAGTCGGGGTGAGCTCGATCGAGCTCACCACCATACCGTAGGTTGAACTCGGCAAGGCTGTGGTAGCGCGGTAAGGACTTTGGAGAGCTCGAATGAGCTCATTGACTGGGTTGACCAAGTTGGATTCAGTGGCAGAAGCGGTAGATGAATGGGATGCAGACACGTGCCTCAGTGTCAGAGCGATAATTGGCTAGAAGCCAAAGTCGTAGCAGCAGTTATTGCAGGTCAACTCAGGGTGGTGGACAGGACCCAATTTGGGTAAAGAAGTTATTGCCTGGGTGGCTCGATGCAAGAATATCTGTATGGGAAGATCATTGGTGCGATTGGATCAGAGATGATTGTACCTGATAGTCAGTGGTTGGTTGATAGAATTGAATGCAACGTATGACTTATGTAAATCGAGTACATGATTGGAAGGGAGAGGGTTTTTCTTTTTGACTCTATGTTGCATGAACATTGTAACAGTGAGATAATTCTGTAAGTGCTGCTGTGAGCTAAACAGAAGCAAGACTATGATTTGTATGTAATATTGTTATTACTGTAATACAAAATATTCTTTACTTGGTGTGGTGGGGTTTTTCACTTGGAAAGGTTTTCCCACGTTAAATACCTGTGTCATCTATGAATGCTCAATTGATGCAATCTTTTCTTTGCTGCATGTATTTTATCTCAAGTATTTTAGATGCTATTGAAACCTGTTTATGCTCTTCTCCTCTGTTGTATTAGTGTTAAGGGAATGTATTCTGCACTTTAGGGTCATTTGTTGATCCTTGTTTTTCCCTTCAAGTGGTATCAGAGCCTGGCCAGTTGTGTTATCCTTGTAGGAAAGATCAGTTTTTTGTGCTAATACTGGTTCAGTGGGAGTCTTGCATTGTTAAAACTTATTTTCTATTTGAGATGGCAAGTACATCTAGTAGAGTAGAGATTGAGAAGTTTAATGGTAGTAACTTTGAGTTATGAAAACTCAAGATAGAAGACTTGCTTGTGGATAGAGACCTCTGGATTGTAGTGTCTAGAACTAAGCCACAAAGTATGATACAAGAAGCTTGGGATCTTGCTGATAGAAAAGCAAGAGGTTTGATAAGACTAAGTCTAGCCGATTCTGTACTCCTGAATGTCCATGACGAGGAGTCTGCAGCTTCATTATGGAAGAATCTTGGTGATATTTATCAAGGAAAGTCTCTGGTAAATAAGTTATTCCTGAGAAAGAAGTTGTACTCCATGAAGATGGAAGAAGGTGCATCTGTTACAGACCATCTGAACTCGTTTAACATGAGTGTTACTCAGCTGGCATCTGTAGGTTTAAACATAGAGGAGGAGGATCATTGCATGCTCCTGTTGTGTTTGTTACCTAACAGTTGGGATCATCTTGTGATGGCCATTGGAAGCACTACTATTGCTTTCAAGATGGAAGACGTTGTTGCCTCATTGCTATCTGAAGAGATGCGGAGGAAGTCTTCAGAGATGGCCAAAGAGTCTCTTGCTATTCGAGGTAGACCAAAGGAGAAATGCAAGAAGAAGGATAGGAAGTCGAAATCCAAATCTACAAGGAGATCAAAGTCTCTTGGAAAAAGGTTCAAGGTGAGATGCTGGAACTGTGGGCAACCTAAACATATTCGGAAGGACTGCAAGGAGAAGAAGAAGAAGAATGCTTCTAACAATGAATATTCTCAAAGTGACGCAAATGCCTTCATTGTAGCAGCCTTGACAACTTAGGCATCAGATGATATTTGGTTGGTTGACTCAGGTGCATCTTTTCACATGATGTCCAATAGAGAATGGTTCTCTAAATACGAGAAGTATGACGGTGGAAATGTATACTTGGCAAGTGGTTCAACATTGGAGATAGTTGGCAGAGGAAGAGTCAGAATTCAGTTTCCTAATGGGAGAGACAAAGGTATTGGTGGCGTACTTCACATACCAGGTCTGGCTCGAAATATTCTTTCTATTAGTAAGTTAAATGATGCTGGTGTAGAAGCTTCTTTCTCAAGTAGGGGATGTAAAATAGCTAGAGGTGCAATGGTGCTAGCTAATGGTGTTCGTACTGGCACTCTGTACAAGCTGGATGCATGACCTGTTCTTTGTAACAGTGCCTCTGTAAAGTCAAGCAATGCTGCATCTGTAGAGAGAGATGAAGACACTTCTTTGGCTGCAAATGCTATGGAGATAAAACTCCCAGCTGAGAAGACTATGCTATGGCATCATAGACTTGGTCACATTGGTGAGAAAGGTTTAAAAACCTTGAAGAATAAAAATCTTGTAGAAGGGCTTGATGATTGTAACCTTGAGTTCTATTTTTGCGAACATTGTATCTATGGAAAACAACACCGTGTTTCATTTTATTCTAGTCCTCACAAATCTTCTGGTATACTAGATTATGTTCATTCTGATGTGTTTGGTCTAATTAATGTTCCTTCATTATCGAAGTCTAAATATTATGTTTCTTTTATTGATGAATTTTTGAGAAGGGAATTTTTATACTTTATTAAAGTAAATCAGAAGTGTTCAGCCGGTTTAAAGAATTTAAATCTTTGGTAGAGAATCAAACTGGAAGGAAAATCAAATGTTTGAGGACAGACAATGGTGGTGAATTTTGTTTTACAGATTTTGAAAGGTATTGCATTGATCATGGAATTAAAAGGCATAAGACAATGCCTTACACTCCATAGCAAAATGGAGTTGTTGAAAGGTTGAACAGGATGCTGATGGAAAAGGTAAGGAGTATGTTGAGCGGTGCTGGTCTGGAACAGAAGTTCTGGGCTGAGGCTGTGGCTACAACATGTTATCCAATAAATAGATCTCCTTGTTTAGCTCTTGTTGACAAGATGCCTTTGGAAGCATAGTCTAGTAAGAAGCCCTCTCCGAGGCATGTCCGTGTGTTTGGCTATGAGGCATATGTTTATTTGCCAAATGAAAAGAGATCTAAATTGGATAACAAGGCTATCAAATGTATTCTCATCAACTATCGAGTTGGTGTGAAAGGATACAAGCTTTGGAACCCTGTTATTGAAAAGGTTTTGTACAAAAGGAGCGTGATATTTCATGAGCTAAAACCTTCAGTAAGCGATTGACAACTTGGGACAGATCAGAGTGACAAGAAGAAGGATGCAGTTGAGATTCCTTAAACTCCAGAAAGGGAAGAGCTGCATGGTGTACCTGAGACTGAGGAGAGCTCAAGCAGCTCTGGAAGTTCTGATGATGAAGAACAACCTCAGCCTGTAAGATCTACACAAGAAAAAAGGCAACCTGAAAGGTATGGTTTCTCTATGTTAGAAACTTAGATTCAAACTGTGTCTATGCTTTAATTACCAGCATTGATGAGCCTAGGACTGTAAAAGAAGCAATCAACATAGCTGATTCAAATTCTTGGCTGGAAGCCATGAATGAAGAGATGGATTCTTTAAAAAAGAATGAAACCTGGAATTTGGTACCACTGCCTAAAGGGTGAAAGCCTGTTGGCTGTAAGTGGATATTCAAAAAGAAGACAAGACTTGATGACAGTGTTGAGAAGTATAAGGCATGACTGGTTGTAAAGGGATTTTCTCAAATTGAGGGAATTGATTATGGAGAGATTTTTTCCCTTGTAGCAAAGCTGACATCCATCAGATTTTTATTGTCATTGGTAGCTATGTATGATTTTGAAATTGAGCAGATGGATGTGAAGACAACGTTTCTCCATGGTGAGCTGGAAGAAGAAATCTACATGTCCCATCCTGAGCATTTTGTTGAAAGAGGTAAAAAAAATCTGGTCTGTAAGTTAAATAAATCTCTCTATGGTTTAAAACAATATCCTAGAATGTGGTACTAGAAATTTGACACGTTTGTGTTGTCAATTGGATTTGTGAAATCAAAATCCGATCATTGCATTTATTATAAATCTAAGAATGATCGTGTGCTTGTTATTACCCTATATGTGGATGATATGTTATTCATTGGAAATAGCAAGGCTATGATTTCTGATCTTAAATCTCAGTTGTCTGCAAAGTTTGAAATGAAAGATCTTTGTGCAGCAAGGTACATTCTTGGAATGGAGATTACCAGGGATAGAACAAGCAGAGAACTTTGGGCCAGTCAGAGTAAGTATGTGAAGATAGTTCTGGAGAGGTTTAGCATGGATGATTGCAAGCAGCTTGTTGTTCCAATCATGCATGGAACTAAGCTGTCTGTTGAAGACTGTCCAAAGTCTGCTACTGAGATGGAGGACATGACCAATGTGCCTTATACAAGTGCTATTGGTAGTTTGATGTATGCTATGGTCTGTACAAGACCAGACATTGCCCAAGCAGTGGGAGTTTTAAGCCGATTTATGAAAAAATCGGGAAGATCACATTGGGATGCTGTGAAGAGAGTATTTAGGTATTTGAAGGGGACTTTAGATTATGCATTATGTTACCATGGCAGTATGGTTGCATCACATAAATCTATCAGCATCCAAGGTTATGTTAATTCAGATTGGGTAGGGGACATTGATAGCAGGCGATCCACTAGTGGATACACGTTCATGCTTAATGGTGGAGCAATCAGTTGGATGAGCAAGTGACAGGTGGTAGTTGCTTTATCCACGACAGAGGTAGAGTACATGGCTGCAACTCACACCTGTAAAGAGGTTGTTTGGTTAAACCATTTGTGTTCAAACACTAGATTTAATGTTGGGCAGATTTCAATCTACTGTGATAGTCAAAGTGCCATTTGTTTGGCAAAGAATCTTACTTTTCATGCGAGGACCAAGCACATTGATGTGCAGTATCACTTCGTGAGGGATATGGTTGAAGATGGCAAGGTCAATGTGGAAAAGGTTGACACCTTAAAAAATCTTGTAGACGCTTTGACAAAGCCGGTTAGCACAGACAAGTTCAGGTGTTGCGCAGAATTGATGGGCCTTGGGGCCCATGACCGTCAGTAATTTTTCAGAGTCTATGAGGAAGCTGGGAATGTTCGTCATGTGGGAGCTTGTTGAGGAAGGATGCCTCAATTACTAGCTTGAACCTCTGTCAGAAAAAGACTTGGCAAAAAATTCTCATTTTCTGCTTTTACCGCCATACCGCGGTAGTCTTCTTTTCTATTCTGGAGGTACCGCAGTGAAGGGTTTGGTGGTTACCTCATTACTGTGTGTTGTCTCCTTCCTCACCATGGTGGCCATGGTAACAGTCTTTCCACCTAGCTGGTGGTTACCGCCATACCGCAATTAGTCAAATGATTGACCATGGTGGCCGCGGTATGACCACCAGTGGCTTGGCTGGCGGTTACCACCATACCGTGGTTAGTCAAATGACTGACTGCGGTGGCTGTGGTAAGACCGCCTGCGGCTTGGCTGGCGGTTAGTGCCATACCGTGGTAAGACCTCCAGTGGTCAACCAGGATAGCTACTGCCATACCGTGGTGAGTCTTGATGCCGGTTTCGGTAGCGCGGTAGGAAGGAAGGGAAAAACTCGGTGAAGTTGGGGTGAGCTCGGTCGAGCTCACTGCCATATCACAGGCCAAACTCGGTAGGGCTGCGGTAGCACGGTAAGGACTTTGGAGAGCTCAGAAGAGCTCGTTGACTAGGTTGATCGAGTTGGACTCGATGGCAGAAGCGATAGATGAATGGGATGCAGACACGTGGCTCAGTGTCAGAGCGATAATTGGCTAGAAGCCAAGGTCGTAGGAGCAGTTATTGCAGGTCGACTCAGGGTGGTGGACAAGACCCAATTTGGGTAAAGAAGTTATTGCTTGGGTGGATCGATGTAGGAAGATCGGTATGGGCAAATCATTAGTGCGATTGGATCAGAGATGATTGTACCTGATAGTCAGCGGTTGGTTGACAGAATTGAATGCAACGTATGACTTATGTAAATCGAGTACTTGATTGCAAGGGAGAGGGTTTTTCTTTTCGAACTGTATGTTGCATGAACATTGTAATAGTGAGATAATTCTATAAGTGCTGCTGTGAGCTAAATAGAAGAAAAACTGTGATTTGTATGTAATATTGTTATTACTGTAATACAAAATATTCTTTGCTTGGTGTGGTGGGTTTTTTAGCTGGAAAGGTTTTCCCACATTAAATACCTGTGTCATCTGTGAATGCTCAATTGATGCAATCTTTTCTTTGCTGCATGTATTTTATCTCAAGTATTTTAGATGCTATTGAAACCTATTTATGCTCTTCTCCTCTATTTGATTAGTGTTAAGGGAATGTATTCCACACTTTAGGGTCATTTGTTGATCCTTGTTTTTCCCCTCAATGCCTTTGAGCTCTTGTGTCACCTTTGGGATGGATTGGTCTTCATCATAAGAGACATAAGTTCCTAGTCCAGTAGCTTGATAATTGTCGAAAGGGTCTTTATCAATGAACTCGCTCAGGAGAACCTCCTCTTGATTGGTCTGATCTCCAGTGATTTCCTCATCTTCTAGAAGCTCAGTGTAGTACATCTCCTCCTTGGTGACGGAGGTGTGAGAGGGCTCAAATACTATCTTAGCTTCGTCTGCAACATATTCTAAATGCAAAGGTTCAGACATCAGCTTCATTTTGGATCCATGTTTGGTCGTTATGATCAGGTGCAACCAATCTAAGGAAAGGTATCCACCTAGTTTGGAAGTGAATTCCTTGGATATGCACAGACTAAATATTGGAGGAATATCAATGATCACGGTGTCTTATTTGACCATGATATTGGGGCAGGAAAAAAAAGTTAATGGAAGGTCCTTAATGATCCCCATAGTATAACCATATTCCCATCTAATTTCATGACTCCTTTATTCAAAGGTTCGTAGCTCATTCCTAGGGCTTCAACTATTTGTTTGGGCATGACTGTGGTGTTGGCGCCAGAGTCAATCATGGAGTTATGCAGTAATTTCTTACCCATAATAAGGGTTAGCAAAAATGGCTTCGGTTTTGGTTTACCTTCGGTGACTTTGATTGTGGATTCTTCCTCTTCTTGATTAATAGAGGCCTTTTCTACAGTATTCACAAGAAATTTTTCCAGAGGTGATTGATCAATAGCCTCCCCTTGAAGTGATTGCTCCTTTAGTTATGTGATCAGGTCTTCTTGGAGAGCCCTTTGTAGCAATGTCTTATACTCTGGTATGGCTAAGATATCCCACAGGGACATGCTAGCAGATGATTTTTTCAATTGTTCCACTACATCAAATGGTGGTGGATTTGGAGGCTTTTTCTCGTTAGCTCTTGTTGTTATGATCCCCCTTTGTGACAGACATTGTGGTACCACTGCAGAGTCACTAGGCTTGTGGTTGGGAGCACTTTTTAGTTGTGGACTGACTAATTGTGAGATGATTGTTTCTCCCGTGAATCTCCCTTTGGAGCGAGTGTTGTAATTAGACTGCACTTGAGGGGTATCTAAAGTGGATGCTTTGAATGTGAACATCGCTTCCTCTCCTTCCATCCATGAGAAGAGGGCGTGGTTGGGGGCTATATCATTCTCTTGTTCTAGAGACATCCCTTGCATTTGAGTGGTGAGTATCACGTTTTCCATTTGCAGAGAGGTATATGCATAATCGTCGTTGTCTGACGTCATGCCTCAGTTGCACTGCTCTGCCACCTTCTATTGTAGATTGTCACACGGGCAATTTTGGGGCATATGTGAATCACTGCAAGGGAAACACTAGGGGTTGTCGTCGTTGACCAAATTATTTTACCCCATAGTTAGCTCTTTGTTAGAGCTTAGGTTGGCATTCTGCGACGGAGTGGGTACCAGTACTATTTGACTTGTCATTTCTACCTGAGCATTTGTGTGAGCGCGTCCTTGGAACTAGTTTTGTTGGTAAGAGGACCTTTCGCCCTGATAATTTTTCTAGGTCGGCTTTGGAGGAGCGGCCTAGTTGTGCTTGATGATAGTTATCTCATTGGCCATAGTCCACAACATTTCCTTTATGTCACTCATCTCATCCTTTGAGGAACCAGGTGTGACGTTCTGTGGTACGCTCGCGTATGTGTACATGGATTGAGGAGGAGCAGCTACAGTGTTGGGCAACGCCGCTCGGGCAAAAATCGGTAGCTTGGGGAATATAGGCATGATGGGCCAAGGCAAAAAATTTCCAATGTCAATCAAATTATTCTCTACTTTAATTGCGATGCTATATGCATTTGGTAGAGTGGTTCCGCCGAGTGACAGGATCATCATTGAGATATTGGAATTGATGGACTTTAGGTAGAACATGAATGCCAAGCCAGGTGGCGGGTGGATCACAACATGAATTATTTGCCAAGTTATGTGAAACCGAGTGTTGAAGTCAGTCAAGTCTACATATGGAGCCCTCTTGATGATCTCTAGCTGGTGATACTAGCAAGACCTATCTTTGTCGTTCGAGAATCTTTCATAAAAGGGATCCCCAAGCTGATCCCAAGTGTTGATAGAGTTAGTCGGCAAAGTGTGATACCATTATGATGCTTTTCCTCTGAAAGAAGCTACGAGCAACCTCAGTGCTACATTCTGGTCTATAATTCTGTGTACCAAACATACGTCTGCCACATCTTGCAAATGTTTGGATGGTGTTCTTGAGCCATCTCTGGTAAAATCTGGAATAGATTTGAGAGTAGAGACCAGGATGGGGGCCCAAAGGATAGGTGTTATTGGTGTTCTAAGAGGACTTCTAGCATCCCATGCCACATAGTTTCGGTTAGTGATAGGTAACATGGATGGTGGAGGAGTCGGGAGGTTTACATGATGGGTTCTAGTTGGTACTGTTCCTAGCGGCGGTACCAACAAACCAAGGTTATTTGCTATTTGGGATATTGTGACAAGTCGATGGCTCATATACTTGCTTAAGGCTTAAGCACATTTAGAAGGTCCCACCAGGTGTGTTAGGAAAAAGAAAAACTATTAATGCCAAAAATTGACAAGGTAACAACCCTTTGTGGGAAACTCAGTTAAAGGTGTGACCTATTGCGTTAAATTGAGTAAACTCTGGATTTTAAAGAAGTCGACTTCTTCTATAATTGGGGTTTTGAATGGGAAAATAAAACAGATATAAAATAAAATATCTAACTAGGGCGATGTGCCAAGATTTAGATGTAAGTCATGATAGATCTATCCTGTGGATGCGGTCTAAGGGCCTGTTCAACAATCCGCTATGTCTCGAAATATCAAACATCAAAGAGAAAGACCTAGATAATTCATTTCATGACATAAAATAATTTGCATAGAGATCTACTAAATAGAAAGAGTTGGAGACATGGTTCTAAATCAACATTCTATTCAAATAATTGAAGTTGCAAACAAACTATTTAGTAACAACATAGTATAATGTTCTCAAATTGCTAAGAAATAGAAAGGCTAAATTACAAGGGAACAGTCTGTGAGTCTTTACAATTATCTAACAAAACAAAAGGCTTGATGTCTTCCTAATTCTTCTATAGATATTTCCAACTCCTTCTTTGAAAGAAGAAGCAATATATATAGCCAGAGGCTTCCACCGCTTGAAGGACTATAACAGAAAAAATTCCCTATCATGAATGATGATGCTTGCAACAATGACTCACCATGGCCGTTGTAACAGAAATATTTCTGAGCATGAACCCAGTCACTCGTGAGATAGATGCATCCTCTGAAAATGATGACAGTGGTCTTGGCTTACCCTATGCAAACATGTGTCGTGTCCCAGCAAAGGAAGTTAGAACACGCGACATTACATGGAAGCTTGGCGTTCGCACCACTCCTTTTAATGAAGACCCGCTGAAGGGACACGTGGTGGTATTTCATAGCTTGTGGTTCATCTTCTCCATCCTTTGATGAGAGCTTGCGATGCAAAGACTTGTGGTAAAATTTTTACTATTGACACCACTTGAGGGGTTTGCCAAAAATTTGCATAGGCGGAGGCTACATGGCATGCAGTCGGGGCCCAAAAAAGAGCTATGTGAAAGCAAGCTCAACAGGCCTGATCTATTGACATGTGGGAGAAGAATGGGGCTTGGAAGAGAAGGAAGGGGAAGCTCCCCTTTGATGAGCGATCTGGTGACACGCGGTGATAGTGAGTCGAGACCGCCAAAAGGCTGACATGGAGGCTTCTAAAATCATCGGGTGCAGTCGGAAGTCGAGCATAATATCAAAAACAACCCGAAGGGAGCATGGGTTATATTAAATATCCACAATATGATGTTGAATTCTATTTGAATTAACTATATTAGTCAAAATAACAATAATAATTTATAATTTTAAATTTTAAATAAAGTATGAAATTAATGATTCAAATTGTTTAAAGCATGAAAAGTATCATTCAAATTCTTTAAAAAATGAAAGTAATGATTGATACTATCAAGTTCAATTTAAAAACATGCAATTTCAATACTTTACACAAATAGAAGAACATGTGATAGATTAGTCAAAAAATGATTGTAATTCCTCAAAACATTGAAAATTATGTTTGTTTGTTAGATAACATGTAGTTTGTAAGAAAAATAGAGCATGTTGGTCCAAAATCATGGGATTCTTCTAGGATGCATCTGCACAGGTAGAGGTTAATGGAGTACTTACCCATGCTATCTCACTTGGGAGATCGATAAGACAAGGTTGCCCACTGGCTTCAACTCTATTTGAATTGCCTCATATCCACTTCACTATGTCTTAAGGGATAACTCATTGGTACCAAAAGTGAGAGGTATTAGGCTACTTGATAATAATGAACTCATTAACCTTTAGTTTGCTGATGATACTTGTATCCTTCTGAACATAGAAGAGGACAATCTTGCAAATTTAATGGGTAAGTTGGAAACCTTTTGTCTTGCTTCGGGGGCCAAAGTTTCCCCTACAAAGTCTTGCCTTTTGGGTTGGAAGGAGAAGCCTCTAGATTGGGTAAACAAATATGGCATCCAATGGGGGGGACCCTAGAAGTTGGTGAGATACTTGGGTATCCCATTTGCAGTTGAACCCAACCTAAAAGAGATGTGGTGCTGGATTAGAGACAAGATTGAGAAGAAGTTGGCCAAGTGGAACAAACAGTACCTATCATTGGCTAGGAGGTTCCAAATCTGTCAAAAAATATTGTCTTCTTACATCATTTACTTTGCCTCGGTGTGGTTTTTCAAATCCTACCAAATTAATGCTATTAAAAAAAGAATAAGAGAGTTTCTTTGGTCAGATGGTAAAGGGAAAAGGAAAATGCATTTAGTTAAATGGGAGTGGTGCACCATATCAAAACATAAGGGTGGTATCAGTTTGAAAGATCTAAGGATTCAAGGTGTTTCTCTGGCAACAAAATGGGTGATTGGAGCCATGGATGGTGAGGAACCATGGAAAGTGCTAATCAGGAAAAAGATTGCCAATATTTTCCTAAACAAGACAAATCATGGAAGTCTCTACCCTTCAATGATATCCTTAGTAGCGAATGGCCTATGTCACATGCAAGATCCAATGTATTTAGAACCATATGGAAGTCTTGGGAAACAATAAAAATAATCTATCCAACTACCACTTCACCAAGGGAGATAATAGGGTCATCCTAACTAATAGATCTATATGGTGGAATTTGAAACACAAAGGAAGGCCTCTAGCCTTAATTCAAGGTTGTTCTACAAAAAACTAGGCTCAAAAAGGGATAAAATGCTTTAGTGAAGTCCTGAAAGATGGGAAAATAAAAGATTGGAATGATCTAAGCTCATAATATAATATCCCCCTCAGTAACTAGAGGACATATACAGTGCTAAGAGAGGCCTATAGCCATCTAAAACTCCAAATTGAAACTAAAAATGATCCCTTTCAATTTAAAGAATTTCAATGGAAAAATGGTAACAAAGTAATGAAGTCTAAAGTAAGAGAAATCTATGCAATGTTAACAAAGCAGGTGGATTTAACAAACCATATGAATAAATGCTAGAAAACGAACCTAAACCAAGCCAAGTGGCATAAAATATTTCTAAAAAACTAGCAGAAAGATGTGAAAGCCAAAAAATATTGCTTTAGATGGCTCTTGATAATTTAGAAACTCTCTTTTAAAAGAAAAATGGATGATATTGATATTTGCAGTTTGTGTAGAAAGCCTGAATCAATTAATCATATCTTATTTGATTGTATTTTTGATAAGGAAATATGGAATATATTTTTCAATTCACAAAATATATGGGGAAATAATGGGGATCCACTCCCTGAGAAAATTCTTTTCAATCAAAATATCAAAATGAGATTGGTGCATTATTTTGGCATATTCTTTCAACTAACATTTTGTGGGAAATTTGGAAGGCTCGAAATGAAGACAGGTTTCAAGGAAGGAAGAGATTGCTTAATGCTCATCCTATAAGGGACTTATCTTTTACAATGTTGCAATGTAGGTCTTCACCACAGTGGAGCTTACGAAGGACAAATTTTGGAAATATTTGGAAAACAAAGAAATAACCATTGATATCTTGCAAGCTAGATATGGGCATATGTGGCAAGAAGTTCATCCTGGGTAGACATATTCCTAAGGGCTCTGGAAGCCTTTAGGGAGGAACTAAAAGAAGATCAAAAGAGAAAACCTAACAAGTGCAAAACAAATAGATTGTAATTGTACTGATGGAAGGGAAAAGTAGCAGAGATCCTGGGCCTTTAGTGGATGAGATGACTACAACAAAGACACTAGTGACACTTGGAGACTCATGCAATACAATACAATCCCTCTAGGAACCAGCCTTGGAATATTTTTTATTCTCTTTTTGGTTTATAATGGTAACAAGACTGGTACATATGCTACATAGATGTCAACACTATACAGATGCACATATGTAACTACATGCTACAAGTATATATGCAAATATTTTGTAGAAGATACTTGGAACATTATTAATATCTGATGATATATTCAATGTATTAGGGTAGAGTGGGGATATGTATATTTTGTAACTAGGGGAATTGGATGATATAGCATAAGCAGGGCTACCTAGAGGCTTGATTCTGATGTAAATGCATTGATGCTCTATGTAATGATCTCTCTATACTTAATACAAAAAAATCATGGGATGTACATGGTTTTAGACCATTTTTTGCATACAAAGAAATGAGAGTACATTATAAATTTCCTTGGAAACTACCAAAACTTAGGGTTGGATTTACCTTGGGAATCTAACCTAAAGAGTTGTACTTACATGTCAATGACCAAAGTGTTGGGAGTTTAGCTAGCCGTTATTTCCAAAAGGTCGACCTATCAGGAATCCACTACCATCCTAGATTAAGGATCCACAGGAGGTTGTGAAACCATGTTGCGAATCACGTGGTTAGTGATGAATAATGGGTGGAAGCATTGACCTTCCAACACAAATATGTATTTTCTATTAAATATAGAAAAATAACTAAATGGCAAGTGTGCTCTCCATCAAGTTTGCACATTCTTTTATTTTTATCTAAAAATTACCACAATAACATATATCTCTTCCTTACCTTTTTAACCATCTATTTTTTCATACATTTTAAATATGTTAAGGTTTTGATCTTCAATTTATTTTGCTAGTGTCTTCCTTTTTATGAAAAATATATCATATTTTTGTGTCAATTTTTGACTATTCGTTCAAATTTGAAACAAATTATAGTTTTACATTCTAAATTCTATTCTATACACATTCAAAAAAAAAAATTTAACTTTCAATTATTTTTCAAAATAATGTGTTGGAGAATGCCAAGATCAAGAGCATGAAATAACTTCCACAAGTGAAAAAAATATGCACAATAGTATGTATATCAAATATAAAATGAAGAGTGTGTAATAAAATGATCACACCTTGCATATATAGACAACGATGAGGAGGTGAGAAGGTAGGAGTGAAACTCCGCCTTCCCTTCCATATGTGGAACACTTGTGAGATCACTTGACAAGTGTGTGAGAAATTGCTAATAGGTGTCTCAATTCATGAGGACACATGCCTCAACCATATGAAGTGAGACAAAAGGAAAATAAACCTAAGTAAACTTAAGACAGGCGTGAATAGGTTAATCCCAGAAAGGTGATTAGCTAACTAGGTATGATAATAACTCTATTTACACTAACACCCCCTTAAGTCAAACTTAGGGAGAAATGTATGGACCAATGATGAGTCTTGGCTACTAGGCCATGTTAGGTACTCGTGTACAAATATCTCATAAAGTGGAGTAAAGGAGAAAAACCTAGTGAAAAATAAAAACCCCTCTCCAAAGAGAAATGATGCAATGAAATGAAATGTACAATTGAAAAAGAAGTGATAGATGGAGAACTAATGGTGAGCCCCCAAGGATTAATTCTCACATAAGTATAAGAATTTTCTCCCCATAGGAGAGAAAAGACAAAAGGTCATGCGACCCCCCTACCCCAAAATGTAAAGTGATGAGCTCCATGTGAGAAAATGCCTCCTCCCAAAACTGATCATAAACCATTTAGCCTCCCCTAAAAATGATGCTTGTAGTGCTAATAGATGCTCAAAATTGGATGTTGAAGATGATCCACAAATGTTGAAAAATATTTCTCTCCTTGTGAAGAAATAACACCATAAATGTGTGCAAAATGACTTCCCATTCTTGATAGGAATATGCAAAAAGTAAGGTGAATGTCTCTGAATGATGCACTTTATTGGCAACATATAAAGGGCTATGAGACACCTCATATATTTATTTGGGTCATTTATAGACCACATATCAATTATATACCGCTTAAATAGCCATAAAACACCTTTAATATGCCTAAATAAGCTATAAAAGTGTAAAATATTAAAAAAAGAAGGTAAATTCATTAGAATAAGATAATTAAGTGTTATTATGAAATGATATAATGGAAAAAAATTATGAAAGGGTATTAAGAGGCTATATATAAAGAAGGGAAATGTGAGAGATAAGAGTGTGAGAGAATGTGGAATCAATGGATTAAATATATATGAGAATAAGGAAGTGTGGAAGATATATATATGGATGAAACATGACGAATAAATTCTAAGACATGTATAAGACATTAAAGTATATGAATATATTATGTAATGGATGTATATATTAATGTGTATAATTTATTATAATTTGGGCTATAATTCTTGCATATCTAAGTTCTCCCTTTTTATTGTGTCATGTCAAGGTTGACTACATATAACAAAATATTAAACCTTAGACACTAAACAAGGTTTTTCTGTCAACACATGATTCAAAAACTAAAATGATGTCAATGATACCTTCAAAATATGCTCAAATATCTCCTAGTCAATGTCGATGTGCGACATATGCTAATAAGATAGATCAACTACCATAGGTGATTATGGAACAAGAACCATGGATATTTGGTTATGCTTGCACCAATGTGAATCTGATAGTGTTGTAGATGATGATAAATCATGAATGTTTGTACAATCTATATCATGATAGAAGTTTGTTGAGAAGATGTTGACTTGGAATTGTTGTCATTGATGTCAAAACCTTGGATCCAGAAGGTTGTGCTCGAGATGATATACAAAAATGATCTATCCTATTGTATGCTATGATGTTGCATAGTATGGATGTTATTCTTGATCCAGATATGGTAGTACTTCTTTTTGGGACATCTGTGGAAGAAAGTTAATTTAGAATAATGAAGATTAATATTTTGATACCGGTTGTTGTGTCTAAAACTTATTCTAGGTATCCTTGCTATTTGGACATTCATGTAGCATGTTACAAGTTTTGGTATGTCTAATTTAATTCCTTCAGTTGCTACTGAAGTTGACATTGATCAAGATTTGGTCTTGGTTGTGGCATTCCCATCGGCACCATAGTATATCTCATGTAATTCAAGGTTTTCTATCTTTTGGTAATAATGCTATATCTTATGTATGACCTATTTATGGGTCTCGTGGTAACATGGTAAGAATATCTTTATGTGCGACCTATCCTTTGGGTCTAGTGCTAGTGTGCCAAGCCTTATTGAATATTTCAAGGTTGTTCTTCAAGTCAACATGCTTTACTAGGCTGACTCATTTTGTTCTTCGGGTGTATATATATGCATATATTTGGAGCATATTTTTGGTATCTGAACAAGAAGTGGGGTATGTGTGAACAGTGATAAGGGTGCGAAGGATTGTATGAAAAGAAATAGATAAGGAAGTGAAGAAATTATCAAGAAGAAGCAATCTATATTTCAAATGTTGTGCAAGAAAGGTGTGCAGAAGATTCTTCACTGGATCTGCTGCAATCAAATATTATGCTCTTAACTGGAACTAAATTCATGCATATGTAGATGCAATTTCATCAGTTCATGTTTTATCTATTTTGAAATCATATATTTTTGTATTAATCAGGCAATGAGCCCACCGATAGTGAGCCTTTGTAAAAATCACCTTAATTGGTGATTTATAATTGAGAATTAGCATTCTTTGTGGTTTTTCTGATCTTGGGTTTCCACGTAAATTCTGGTGTTCATTGTACATGGTGTTGTTAAGTGCTTTCATGTTCATATCTATTTTAATTAATATATGACTGGTTTAAGATTGTTCCAGATTAATTAAAGAAAGTAAAAGTGTTTTGTGCTAACTAATTCACCTCCCCTCTCAGTTATCCAATCTATTCAACAATTGGTATTTGAGCTTTGTCCCTTGCAGATAGAGCTTAACTGCTTGAGGGAGATCTTGGCAGTTTGAAAAAATGGTCGGAGATTATTACTTTGAGGAAGAACTAAAGTCAATATTAAGTGATATGGAAAGTACAAAATCTGAGAATGAGGAATTGAAATAAAACATCAAGGAGGAAAATGCTTGCATCTCAAAGCTAAGGGAGAAAAGCCAAAAATTCAAAGCAAGACACAAAGAGGTCAACGAGGAATTAAAGAAGTCAAAGGAAAGTGTTGTAAATCTAAAGCTTCAGCTAGATGAATACAAGAAGATAGAAGAAATTCTCAAGGACACCATCAAACAAAAAATGGAAGAATGGAAGAAGACTAAAGAAAATCTCAAAGATACCATCAAATGAAAAGTAGAAGAAAATGAGAAGTTAGATCAAGAGTTAAGAAGGCTGAAATCAGAAGTAAGAGAATGTGAAAGCAACATGATTCTAGATCAACTCTTGTCCCTACAAACATTTCACAAGGATAAGGAAGGACTTGGCTTCTCAAGTGAAAACTCAAATCAGAATACTGAGGGTAAAGAAAATGCAGTTGAAGCTGAAGCAAGATCTGTTGTAACAAGCAAGGTTCAAAACTTTAGAACATCTACAAAAAGACTTCTAGTGAGGCAACCAAATGCTCAAAGGTAGTTATCATTTAATTCTCATTGTTTTCTATGAAAAAAATTTAGACACAAGGTTGTAGAATGTAGAAGCAGGAAGGAACCGAGTATTCAATGCTTTAACTATCACAAGTTCAGTCATAAAGCAAGTCATTGCAGAAGTTAATTATCTAATCTGGCTAGACGGAATGGAATGAATAATCTCTTTCATGGTTATTGCTACTTATATCATGGTTATGGTCACAAAGCTAATCAGTGTAGATCTAGGGTTCACTCAGTTAAGTTTGGGCAAAGATGTTACAAGTGCAATGAATCCGTACATTATGCTATACCGAGTTATATATGGCAACAAGATAAACATCAAACCGTCATTGTCAAAAAATCCCACTGAAACATGTAACCAAGATATACATGACATCATGATAACCATCTCCTAAATCAAGATCATACATGGCCTCAACACAATCAAAGAATCAGATGTTAATGATACAACTCACAAAACATCAAGCATAACCATAATCTCTAAACCAAGAAGATTAAAACACACTTATTTTACAAATATTTAATATCACAATAGTGCAAGCTCCCACTATAGCCAAAAAACCTTCAAAATTTTGAGAGAAAGGTGTTCCAAACTCTACCCAACTGTTAGCTCTGATACCAAATGTAGACATGCAAAATTGACATCATGCATCTAATATTAAATAAATCAAATTTATTTAATTAAATTACTAATTCATCAAATTCTTCCCATTTGATTTAAATAAATCCAAGTATCTAATTCAAGAGTCAAAATCAGCTAATCTTCATCTTAATTAATCAAATCATGATTAATGCTAATCATAATCACTCCAATTCTCTAGATTTTTCCACTTGCACAATAAATCAATTTATTTGATTTATTATTTCTTCTAATTACTTTCAAAAGGGCATGAAGATGGAATATTCTTCCAAATTTGAAAATCCCTCCAAATGACTTGTCCACTCTGACTTGGCATTAACTCCTCTTACATTGTCTCTTACATGTCTCCCACTTGGCATTTAAGACTATTTCTTCTCCCTCCAACAAGCCAACTTTCAAAATTTCCAAATCCACCTAATATCATTTATTATGCACATTCATCAAAATATGCTCAAGCTTCCTACATTCACATCTTGACAAGTGGCACTTGGCCATTGGATATTGAATGATCCCACATTCCTCCTATCTTTCATTCTTCTATCCTTCTATTCTATAAATAGGGGATTTTTCTATTGATTTATGGACACAACTGGATCTACAATCTCAAGAATTTTATTATCATCACTTGTATCTTGGCATCAATATCATTTTGATCTTATCAGGGGGTGGGAAAGGTCATCCTTTTCACATCATAAGGAGCACCACTCCCACAATAGGATAGGGTTTGACCATGTCTTCATGTGGTTTCATTTAGTTTTTTTGATTTCTTATTTCCTTGTTTGCATATGTAACATGATGAAGTATCTCATAGGAGTACCTAGTTTTCTTTGTTTAATTTGACATAAATGTTTGTTTAAGTTTAACATTTTGCAGGTTGAGTGCTCACATTTGGCGCTAGAAGGAGGGCTTGAACCTCTGATAGTTTAAACATTAGATTCAAGTTTTAGCATTCAGATTTAGATTGAGTTTCTCTGATATGATAATTTAAGCATTAGATTTCATTTGCTAAAAATAAAAAATTCTAAAAACTAACAGGCTTTAGATATGCTTCCACTAGAAAGTTTCTAAAAGTTAATGAGCTTTGTCTATGATGTCTTTTATCTTATTCTTTGTGTAGGAGTTGAAAAATTGTTTAGAAATGCAATTGATTCTTGTTATAAATATATGTAATCAATTTTGGTGCTCTATTTTTTTCTATAATTGAATTCTTCCATTCTATTAATGAATCTCCTTTTTCCATACCTTACTGCACTTGTCTTCATGTTTTGTGGTCTTCTTGTGAATTCCCAGATTTGAAACCTTGTCCAACTGAACCTATCAGTGCAAAATCTTTGTTTCTATTCAGAATATCTCTTCAATCTATTGCATTTCTTTATGCTTTGAGGAATGTTCAAAATAGAAATTCAAACTTATCTGCGTCCCAATACTTCACTAGTCGATCTTTTCCTACACTGAACATATAATGTGTGTTGCACACAAGATGAACTACCATGACATTTTCAGCAGGAGCAAAGAGAGATTTATGAAAATCACCAAAATCTAGTTCCCAAATCTTCAAATTTTTGTCTGTTGAACCACTGATAAGCAGATCATCATATGAAGAAATATCCATGCAAAGAACATCCCGTTTGTGGCCATATAGAGACAAGGAAAACTTCAAAGTATCAATGAAAAATGCCTTGATTGTAGAATCTAACAAAGCAACATCAACGTGTTTTCTAGTAGGAATAAGACTAACCATAAGTACATCTTCTATCATTTTTGAAGTCCTTACATTTCGTGCAGTTAGCATCCAGTAAATGCTATCTTTAGTTCTTTTTTATGTTTCTAGATTTCTTTAATGATTCACGAGGTCGGCTAACTGGATATCGACAGTGTACAGTCTTTAAAATATATGATGCCTTTAAATATCTCTGTAAATCTACTTCCATAGATTTGCTGACTCACCAATGTTAGCAGTTCTATCAATCTGACACATCTTCTATGCATTGCTTGTTTTCTGAAGACTCCATTTATCTTCTCTTTTGCTTCAAACTTTGATATGTAGTTGTCGGTGCCATTGATGCTATTGTTACCTCGGTTCTCTTTACTGGCATCATTGTCTCTAACTCCGAAGCTCACTAGAGCGTCTGAAACTCCTTTGATAATTTTCTCATCTGATAAGCATTAAAGCTCCAGTGCTTCTTCGCCCATGAACCAAGTGAGAAGAATGTTAGAAGTTCTATAAATGGTGCTCATAATCAAGAAATGGTTTTCCTCATGCACCAGGGGGCCTTGCTAACCCCGAATCAACTCAGGCATTAGAAAATGTTTGGGCATGGATGTAGCACTGATACCAGTTGAAGGATCCTCCTCCTTCTAGGAAGATAATCAATGTGATTCATTTCTTGTATTTGTGGGTTTCTTTAACTTACTACATTTATTCATCATTGTATCAGATAAGTGTGTTGACTAAAGAAAGTAGTTGAGATTTCCAATATCTGCATTAAATCACTACTACACATCTGCTCAAAGATTAGTTTACAATGGATATGACCATTTAGCGCCCTCACACCAATGTATCCTTATCGATAATTTATTATCATAGTTGTCCATCTGGGATCGAGCCTTCCAAACCAGATCCTCTGTCTATCAAATCCTAGGAATTTATTGAATACGTTACTACCTAACTCATTTTTGAACAATATCTCCTGCAAAAATGTGTTATTCGGGTACATGTATTGTTGCTATCTCAATTTTATTTCAGTTGCATTTGTTGAATCTGTTGTTTGGCACCAAGGATAGTGATCATGCAACTAAACTTTGTCATAAGGTCCCTATCATGCACCTAACCTCTTCTTTAACGTCCCTTTCCATGTCTAGCCTTTATTGACTTCCAAAGCTATGCTATCGAACAATTATTGTTTTTGAAGAAGACGTCTAAATCATTGAGTAAATGCTAGCAGATGCAATCATTCAAGCTTTGAATGTTGCGAATATGATGGCATTTTTTTCAGTCACTTGATTTACTTTCATTTTGGGTGGATATTTTGAACCATATTCACTACATTTATGATGGCATTTTTCATCAGATATTGCATTGGTTCAAAAGTTGTTAGTTTTTTAAAAATTGATCTTCTATTAGTTTTGTGATCTAAAGTGGTTTACATTTATTGATTTATATGACAGAATCTTAAATAGTCAAGAACAAATTTAATAGATCTTAAAGTCTATCCTTTTAACTATTGAGCAATGGGGAATAAAAAGGACAATATTTTTCAAACGTCTGAACCAACTACTTGATTGTTTGAGTCCTTTATTACGTGTTCTGGACTAAAATTTCTGATATCTTCTCAAACTTTATTGAGGATTGATACCACCCTTCAATTAGTTGCATATGTTATTACATTTTAGTCAATGTGTTTTTGAACAAGCTTTATTACTTTTACAAAAATGATTTATGGATCTTTCTTGTTGCAAATGGATACTTCCCTTGAATATTTATCCACATTGGGAATTATTCCCAAAATTTGTTTTCATTAAGTGTGGGATTAGCAACCTAACGAATTAGCAAACGATCACTTCTTAACATCTTTTTAAAGTGATCTATTTTTAGATGTTTCTTGAATATATCAATATTGGTTTACATATTTGAATATGTCGATAACTGATTTGCAGATTTCTCGAAGATAACAAAAGCAACAAGGTGGAGAAAATCCAGAATATCATAAGCAAATTCAAATTGGAAGTGGGCATAAAAACTTGAAAAAAGAATTTCTTAATGCTTATTGTAATAACCTAGGGCCTTCAATTCCTGCTTTTGTTTTTTGTTTTAGGACAACTCACTTCATATTTTGGGCTGAAAATTAACCCTCAATTCAAGATTTTTCAAAATTGGATTAAAATTGAACTTAGAAACTCACTAAAATTTCAATTTGGTATAAAACTGAACAATCAACTTCACACTTGGATTTTGGTGCTTAAAAAAAACTCACCATTGCTTTGGGGATTGAAACGAACTTGTGATTTCCTTTTTTTGTAATCTTTTTCTCAATTCATGTCACTTGAATGCATATGCACTTCTCTTGTGCTTCACGACAATCTTGACAACCAGAAGCATCCTAGTGACATTGATTGCCTAAAACGTTGCCTCCACATTTCAATTTGGGTTTAAAATTGAACGAAGTTTGAGAGTGTGAGTCAAGTACATCGCGAGTGTTCTCTCTTTATTTCTCAACAAATATTGATCGAACTACGGATGTGCTTGCTCACTTTTGTTTATCCATAGAGGGCCTGCCTGGTGGGAAAAATTAATCACCCCAGGGAACGACCCAACTGGTAACACGCTAAAGCCAAGTGACTTCCAGCCGGTATATAAGTGTGGGTACTCGAGGAAAGTTTGAGTATCACGAGGATCATTCTGACAAGAAGGGTAGCAATGGTCTCTTGCCGCATGGATGGTTCCCCATGAATGGAATGATTGCATTAAAACCCCTATTTAGAAAGGCCAAAATCCTAAACTATTTGTTGATGCAAGAACAGTCATTCTGAAGCCACCCCACATTCTTACGACTACTAGTAGAGATGAGAAGTATGCCATGGGAGATTCATGGGTATTGATGCTTGGCTGACCCGAGAAGTGAGTGCATTGTAAGGGGGAGTCTCTGTGATCAAGCATCTAATCATCCACTAATATTAAGCGTAGATGGATTCATCCAAGTGGGAACTCAACAAATATTTCCTCTTTTATCCTAGGATTTTGCATCACCTTGAAATCAAAACACTTTGCTTGGATACAAAACACTTGAAAATAAACATTCACCAATTTCTCAAAATTCCAAGCCCTTTATGGGGAACGAATACCTTTGACAAGTCCAGGTGCTCATGCTTGCCCTAGGGATTTCATCCTCAAAGGCTTCTAAGTATTTGGACTCAATCATAATTCATTCTTACTAAAGTCAACACTAGGAATTTTTTCCCCTAATTTCCTTGATTTCCACATAATGGACCTTGTGGGATGAAAAGAAAATAGGACATTAGGCATTTAGCTTGAAACATAAGAAAGAAAGTGTTTTTGGTAAAAAGAACCAAATCTAAGGAAGATAACTAAAAATTGAACCCCACAGAGTGCTTGGTATCTTTTGGTCATATGGTTTTTCATGCAAACATTGGTCTTTTGGTTTGAACTACTCTTAGAGAAAAGAATATTCTTCACTATCTTGGTCTTGTAAACAAGTCTCTCTTAGGTTCATCTAGGATCAAATCAAACACTTCATCCATCCCAAACATTTATCATCTTCATCCTACCAAACAACTTTTAGAGCTTTGGAAACACCATTATCTATACTTGGGTACATCGTTAAACCAAATCAGAATCACCTTGTTTAGTTAGGAGTGTGAAATTGCATCCTTTCTCATAACTCTAGTTAAATTAGCACCTCTTTGAACAAGTTCATCCTAAGGTCACATCCAACATCTTATGGTTTACAAAGTTCATTATCCAAATCAAACCAAACACAATCAAATCCTAAAAGTCTAGCATTGATCCAACGTTCCTAGAAGTTCAAACACCCATATCACTCACCCTTTCATCTTTCATCCCATCATTGGTCCTAAAAACCTTAGAGGTTCACTTTTGCAACAAGGTCAAAACACAAGAAAAAATGGAATATAAACTTGATTCATACATCATGAGTGGTCTAAATCAACCAAACTATCCAAGCCTTACAATACCAATTGGTTATCAAAGCTCACATTTATGTAATCCATACATGGTATCATTATCTCCTACAAACCTCAAAGATACAACAAGTGTGAGTATGCCCAATCTAAATTTTGGAACACCTTTTCCTATGGTAGATTTATAACAAAGCCAAAACTTACAAATCTATCAACCAAACAATCAAGGCATGAATCTTCCAAACAACATTATACCACCAAATTTGTACATGCCAAGTGTGACTGTGCCAAATCCACTCTTACCAAACATGGACATATCAAATACACACTTGGTGAACTTTGGGATATATATGTTTACAAATACCACCAATGTTGCTCAAAATCTAGGCAATATGTTGACAACTCCATGTATTGATCAAAGTCAAGGTAACCCCATACAAAATCAAAGTTACCTAAATCAAAGCAATATGATTCCCAACCTCAAAAATGTTCAATTTCAACCTATAATGCCAAATATAAACAAAATACCAAATCAAAAAATTGTTCAAGATCAATCCTTCCATGATCTCATGGAAAAACCACAAGCATACCTCCCAAATATGCTTGCTCAACAACCAAGTCAACGATATCAAGAATGTCAAGGTCATATTTTTGCGAAACAAAATTGCACACTTAAAAAACTCATTGATTCGTATCACCAAGAGACATCTCCACACCAAAATCAATGCATTATTCCATTGGTTAAACCATGTCATCAAAGCATTGAGTTTTATCCACAAACATTTCAAGAACAATATCTCCAATATCAAGAGGTTGGATATCAACAACATCAACAACAAACCAAATCACCCCATCTTGAAGATCAATCATCACATCTCAAAGATCAATCACAACTACGCATCAATGAGCACCTTTAAGATGTTTCCATCTCCCCCGATGATCAAATCAACATATTTCAAGAGTCACTTTTCAATCAAGATGAAAACCCAACAATGATCCAATTCAAGAAACACCAACATCATTTGATCTTATGGTTGAAAATATTGACGATCTCTCCACCATACCTGCTGAGGACAATGATCAAAACCAATCCATCAATGAGCACTGGGAAGATATGTCTACCCCATCCAATGATCAAATCAACATTCATCAAGAGCCACTTTTTAGTGATCTATTTCAAGATGTGTTAACATTATTTGATCCTATTGACATAATCCATGGTCCATCCACCAATGATCATGTTGAAAATTTCTAGATACATCACCTAATGAATTAGAGGACATAACTCAAGAATGTATTCCAAAGCATGATCAACACCTTCCACTAAGGTCCAACAATGGTCCTTCCCAAGATATATTGACATCCTTTGACCTCATGGATACAAATACTAAAGTGATCCATAATTCAACAATTGATCCAAGTCCATTCAAAGATCAAAAAGATATTGAACTACCTCCCATGCCTAATGACAAGGTCCAAAAATCCTCTATAAGCAATCCAATATCCTTTGAAACTGAACCATGTCAAGAACTTGACCCAAAGCATGTTGAAAGCAATTCCAAAATTAATCAATATCAATAATTTTTATCACCAAGATACTACAGTGATCTAATGGGCACTCTCCTATCTATACAAGATGTCGCAAATGATGATCACATCCATATAGCACATACTCCTCCATCTACCCATGAGATTATTTCTTTGGATGGACACGTAGATGATCTTTATTCAAAACAATAGTCTCATACTCTTGACATCATTACCAAGGAACAAGAGTCTCCTACTCTTAACATTTGAACATAAGACCCAGATGTAGAAAAATCTAGAGACATATAAAAAATGGATCATGAAGAAGGCTTCTACAGAAGTTGTGAATCAAAAAATTCATGTAAAACCATATCAAGAATGAATCATGAGGAAGAATTTTACGTAGATAGTGAATCATCAACACCTCTTGAAGAAGCATTAAAATGTAATATTTCACAAGATCAAGCCAAAGTTATCAATCAGAAAGTTATCCCACATATGGAGGATGTGATCACTTATAAACTTGGATCACTTACCTTTTTTAGGGCAAGCTATATTATCAATAAAGAATTTATCACCTTTGAAGATCCACAACAAAGCAGAGAAGGATTAGCACCTTGTTTCCAAAGTAAATCATATCCTATTGCAAATATTTTTTTTGAACAAATGAATTATCAAGGCAGAGGATTAGGCCTACATGAATAGGGTATCCTAGAACCAGTGTAGATTATTGGCAATCCTATGTATCAAGGTCTTGGTTATGCGATAAGTAAGGGCTTTAAACATATTAGTGATACCTCTATAAAATTGGGGGCAACTTCATCTCAAGCAAACGTCAACATAGGGAGCATGAAGAATCCTTACGATGAAACCAATGCCAATACTACAACCATCCACGTCATGAATCTTCATCCACCCATCACCCCATCCATGAATTGGGACCAACATCAAAAGAAAGATTTGAATGAAAACACAAAGAATTTTATCAAAGAAAAAGAAGCTGCGAAGTATAATGGGCAAATCAAATACACATGGATACCAAAAAGTACAAAGAAAGACTATCCCTATCAAACTCCATTATTCAAAGAAACTATGGGGAAAAATAAAAAAGGGAAAACTATCCATCAAAGATGTCCACAAAGAAAAAAGCACACTTCTCAAGCAACATACAAAGTATATTGAGCGATTGGTCCTAATTCCATGCACACTCTGTATCCACCCATCGTTGCTCATCTTCTTAATTTTGGAGAGTCAAAGGTTCCAAACTATCAACCAATCCATCTTTTATTCTTAAACACACTCCATCCATGCCTCCACACATGATATCCAATTCTCACATTGACCATGTGCTGGCAACGACCCTTCATCATAAGGATTCAAAAGGCACTCTATCACGATGTGCTCACAAAGACAAAGTTAACTTCGGTATCGGCAAAGTAGATCATGAATCTGAAAAGTTTCTTTCAAGTTCACGTATCTTGGAAAAGAAAATTCTTCAAACAAGATATCGATGGCACATTATGACATAAGCATCAATGTCAATAGTACCATGTGGTTCAACATGAACTTAAATCTTTTAGCAAAAAATCCAAAAAAATCAAAAAAATATAAAATCCAAAAAAGGAATTGAAAATAGTAAAGAGAAAAATTGTCCTCTAGTGAAAATCACTTCGATGGGACTTTGCGCAAGTACCATGATAAAAACTTGGCAAACAGGCATCATGTGTAGATTTGAGCATCAACGTGCGCCAGTTCAGTTGGAAGCATCTCATCCCATCCATAATAAATCCAACATTGCCACCATCTTATCCATAATAAATCCATTCATCCACAAACCATTTATCCAATCCATCTTCATCTATTTACATCCATAGTCCAAATTATCTTGATCTTGACAAAGTTTGGTGCACACTTTACACTTGCTTACGGTAAACATCTTGACATGGGTCATTTTCATTGATCCTATCCTACCCAATGATATCTGATCCTTGAAGCACTATCCAAATGAGCATCCTATGATTGAACACCTTATCATGTCACAAGAGAATCCTTGGCATCCTTTGCATGCTTACCATATCCATCCATCCATGCATCTACCAAGAATCCATCCATGGCCTTTCAAACATTGCTAGAAACTGGGGGAAAATATTTGCATCTTCCTTCGGGAATAAATTTTGATCTATATCCTCCAGTTTTTATGTGGTGATCCAAACATTGGAAAATGTAAAATCAAATTGGTTAAGCATTTATGAGTCAAAATCCAAATCACTAGCCCATGACATTTTTTTTGACAAGATGATGTTCCTTATCAAGCTTTATCTTTCTTCAAACATCAATCCAAAAAAAAATAATATTAGTTGCATCTAATGTCTACTTCAGCGTTAGCATCACAATTTTGTTCCAAATCAAGCTTCAAAATCCTGATCAATCAAATCCAATCAATTGGATCATCATCTCAGGATATCCTTCCCAATCCTTGTGTTACTTAACACTATCCTTGCATTGTTGTGTATCCTCAACAATGTTATCATCATCAATCTTGATCAATCAAATCTAGTCAATCCATCATCATCTTGGGATATCCTTCCCAATCCTTGTGTTTCTAAACACTATCCTTGCATTGTTGTGTATCTTCAACAATGTTATCATCATCAATCCATCAACCAGATCAATCAACCTTAGCTTGGTTTTCAACAAAATCCCAAAACAAGGCACTGATATCATATCCATATCCAAATCATCAAAATCATGCGAAAATCCAAAAAAATAAAAATCATATTAAAATCCAAAAACATTCAAAAAACACAAAATCCAAAAACATTCATAAAATCTCATAAAACCCAAAAAAATCAGAAAATTCGTATAAAAATATCAAAATCCCAAAAAATAGCCTCAAAACATTCAAAAAATACCAAAAATATTCAAAATATTTGAAAAAACCCAAAATTGTGCACCTGTCTCATCTCATTCTCACCCACAATAATCATCATTCCTAATAAATCAATCGCCATTTTAATCCTATGGTAAGTCAGTCGGAAGCAAGTATAGCAGGTTTAAAAGTAAAAGCTCAATCATCATTTTCATCCTTTGGTAAGTTAGTCGGAAGCAAGTCTAGTAGGTTTAAAAGTAAAAGCTCAATCGCCAAAGTCTCAAGTCTAGGTCAGTAAGTCAACAAGTTGGTCAACTCTTGGTATCAATATCTTATCATCTAGTCAAATCTCATCATCACCTGATCCCAACATGTCCTATGATGCATCCTTCCTATAATGGACATCAACATCAGGCATCATTGTAGTTTAGTCTTGGCTAGCAATATGAAGAACATTAGTGTTGATGGTAAAAATGACACAAACAGTGTTAAACAGAATATTTCTATTCTATTTCTCCTGAAAAAGAAAGACAACATATAGTAGCCTAACTCCCAAGGTCCTGGTAGTTGGTTCTCAACTGTCTAGTGTCACTCAATCGGTCCATGCAACTGTAATATTCAAGGGGCCTTTGCTGTTAATAAGGAATGCAAGCAATGACTTATCCATCGAACTATCTTTAATGAAAAGGGGGTTTTTAAATAAAAGAAAAAGATAGATCAGGGCGTACATCAATAAACATGAATAAAACTTATCTAATATCCGGAAATATATCTTCAACAACGAATGTTCTTCCAACAGATCAAGAAAACTATAGCATGATACAATTTACATAATAGTCCATACTATTGCATGCATCTAAGGTGCTTAATTTAACATCACAAACACACATCATAAATATTTCAAAGATAAAAGAACACACTCTCATTCATTGCCAAGACCATAGATCAACAGACTTCAATAAATTCAATTCATAGATAATCTGATGAAATAATCCTTAAATTTGGTTTCTTCTAAGGATTTTCATCACAAAATAAACTCTTATGCTTCAGCACAATCACTGGCATACAGATAGACTATAATTCATCAACCTTATCCAATAAAACTCAATTTCAACTCCATATTACGTAAAAACCTATAATTATATTCAATTGTAAATAAAGTAACAATGTATCTGTGTAAAAAAAAACTACAAAAAATTGTATCTCCTACTATCAGGTGGCTAATCTTATTCTCATTAGCCGACCCTTAGAATATGATACCTCACAGGTATTTATAGATATACAAAAATCTGAAGTTCTTTCTATTTTAGGTCAATCCACCTTTTTCAGGAATTAAGTCTTCTTGGAAACTTAGATCAATTTGATCTCTAGTTCCCACCTTGATCATTTAGTTAAACTAGAGAGAAGAAGATAGAAGAGAAAAGAAATCCATGCGCCTCTAAAATTGTTAGTCATGCATGTAGAGAAGAGAAGAAAGCCATGCATGCATGAGATTTATCAATTATGCATGCAAATTTTGCTCTGCACTGTACTCGTCATAACTGGAGAAGACTTGTTGAAGTACCTCCAAATCTGGCCCATCAACCCAACTATCTTCAAACTTAATCCTTTCTAATTCCGTAGCAGCAAAACCTCTCATGCCCTTTAGTTTGGTCAACTCCCTCTTAGCTGCCATTATCTCTTCTTTAATATCCATTAACCGATCTAACAATAGATCTTCTCCATCATCTCCTTTTTCCATGACCTCTTTAAACCTATCATCCCATTTCTCTTTTATTTGGCTCAAAGGCAGGCCCTCCTTTATTGGTATATTCACATTTACTATGACAACAATAACTGTTTCCAACTCTTCAAATTATTCATTCAGATCCTTGACAGAATCTTGAACTTCACTTTTATGCTTGTATAGATAGTCAGACCTAAACCGAAGTATACTAGAAGTCTTCTCCAAGAAATCTTTATTCTCCTCTTCAAGTATTGACTATTCTAGAAGAGAGGACTTTGGCAATTTGCTAACCTCCTTCAACCTCTGACTATATCCTCTGTATTCCTCCTCCTGTTCTCCCAATACTTTGACATACTGGTTCATTTCCTCTATTAACTCCTCCGTCATTTTGTGAACCTCAAAACTGTTGTCCAACACCTCACTTAATTCTTGATTTATCTTATCAGTCCACCTATCCAACATCTCTGCCTTACTCCTTACCTGTACCAAATCATCCACCTCTTTCTTACTAAGCAAAATTGGCGCTTCAATGGTGGAAATTTGTTGTGACCTTAGAGTAGAAACACTCTTCAAGAAAGTATGCAACTGATCCAACTGAGCCTTAAGCTCACCCTTTCTGTGCTTATCTTTCATCATTCTTGATTTATTGGATGAAGCTACCACGTCTATCAAGTTCATCTGTTGATCTCTTGTGGGTCTCCCCAAGTTAACAATGCCCAACTGGTAATCAGTCAATTGCATGTCTCCTACATCCTTGTCCATCATTGGTATGACACATTCAACAACAATTTCTCATCTGTTGGTGAGCCTAGTGGAATGTAGGATTTTGGCCTTCTTTTGGAGCCTTTCCTTTTCTATTTCCTTCATCATATCGTCCCAATTGAGAGGCTATGAAGGTGTCACTAATCTCTTCAGAAGATCCAATTTTAACCAAGTGGGAGCACCTGGAGTAGTGGTCATTATAGTTGAAGAAGAAGCCACAGTAGTAGTAGAGGGTGGTTGCACAATCATTTGAGGTTGAGAATCAACCCCTTGTATCTCTTGTTGTTCTTGCTCCACATTTGTCTGAGCAAGCTTTTCAGCTTCCTCCCTATCCTTCTGTTCTTGTATCCTCTTCTCTTCTTCTTCTTTTTTCAACTTTTCTTCTTCTAATCTCTTCTTATCCAGTTCCCGGTTTCTCTCTTCCTCTAATTCCCTCAGTCTATCAGCATCTTCCTTTTCCTTTTGTTGCTTAATATTCTCCTCAACATCCTTTTCCTTCTGCACTCGTTCTGCTTCCTCTTTCTCTTTATAGGCCTCTTCAGCAAGCTTCAATTTGGCCATAAGAACTTCTCTTTCTCTTCGTTGCTTTGCCTTTTCTTCCTCCAAATCATGAATTTTCTCTATTAACTCCAGCTTATCATTTTCTTCTTTGATCCTGAGCTCCTGCTCCTTTTGCCTTTGCTACTTTTCTATTTCATCAGCTCTTCATTGGGCTTCTACTTGTTGTTGCTGGAGTAAGGCATCAACTTGTGCCTTAGGATTAATTACCTTTTGCTTCTCTATTGCCTCTGCATGTGCTTGATCATCCGAGGCCCTTTTTGCTTCCTCAAATAGTGCCCACTAATCCTCCTCTGTCAAAAAATGTTAAGTTTCCTCCTCTAGAGGCATCTTTTCTTGTGCATTTTTCTTTGATAAGGTCTCATCAGAGTCTATTTCAACATCATGGATCTCTAGCTCTATTGCTTTTCCCTTAAATGCTCCAGCTATTCCATGAAGAGTCTTCTTAGGCATCTCTTTACTTTGCTGCTTTGTAGGAGGGACTTGAACAAATGACTCCCCTATCATTGGTGTTGAAGCAACAGGTCCTGTTTGGGCCTGCTCCTCCTGTGCCTCTGGTTCATCTTGAGCCGATGCTTCAAGTTCAATCTCTTCAATGTCAGGAGGGAATAATTCCAAGGGCTCCTTGGAAGGCAATTTCCTCTTGATTCTTTTGTATCCCTTCCCCTTCTTAGGAGCCGGTCCCTGAGGAGCTTTGGTTCTTAGGACAACCCAGTGGATACTTCTATCCAAGACTGGCCTCCCTATTTTTTTGATATCAATGGTCTCATCACCATCCCAGTCCACCGGATCTAAGCTTTTGGTGCCAATATTTAATGCTTCATATGATGGATCTAACACCACTCCATCATCTACTGATGTATCAGGGATGCAATCTTTGATCCCAAATTCTACCATGAGTGCAACAAGCAACCTCTCATAATTCCTTTTCCTGAGGTCATACTCATCTTGAAGATCACTCCAGAAGTCTTCTAGCAGGTTGAAATGTCTATCAAAAACCGAAGGCAACAAAGAATTCATTTTCTTCTTTGGGTCAAAGTGTTTTTGAGCAGTGTACAAACCTAGCTTCAAATGTATCAATTCACTGCAAACTACCTTAGCTCCGATAAGATGTTGGCAGTTGTATTCACCCAATTGCATGGGAAACTTATGACACCCTGTTTTGTGCTTCAATCCAAATCGGGCATTGACCCCCAGAGCTTGATATACAAATTCCATTAGAACCATCCTGTTGCCACAACATCTTGGGAGTAAATGGGGATGACCTTCAAATCTAGCCAGTCTAAAATAAGTGAACTTGGGGTATTGGATATACCAACATCCCCATTTTGTGATAAAGGCCATAGCTTCTTGGCTCAATCTATATCCCGCATCTCCATTAAGCAGGTTAATGATTACATACAAGAATGCATCATTAACCCTTCTAAATTGTGTTTCAGATACTTGTAGAGAAAGTTGATCATAATGATCCCATACTTTCATTTTTCCATCAACTTCTCCCAATATACCCACCCTATTCAAACCTGGAAAGATGCCTCCTCTAGGTACTACATAGACAACATAAGAAGTCATATAAAAGCTTTTGGTTTCCCTTATTCTAGTTAACTGGTCATGAATAGAATCTGAGACAATCATTGGCCAATCAAACTGTTGGGTGCCATTAAAGATTGTCTGAATAAAGGGAAACATCCACTCCTTGAAATGAAATGCATCCCTGTTCCCAAAGACTCTAGACAACATCATTATCAGGTTTGATACTTCCTTGTAGAATTATGTCCTCTTTGGTTGATCATGAAGCTTGGTCAGAGACTTCTTTTCTGTTCTCAACCATTTCTTGTTCAAGTGAGCTTTGCTGGCCTCCTTATGTTTGTTGTATATCTCTAAAGCTTCTGCCTCCTTCAACTGTACCAGGTTCTTTGGATCCGGGACACTAAACATGTGTTGAAACATTTGAGGGGTTAGATCAATGATTACATTATTCTGTGAATCCATACATTTCCTAGTGGCCAAATTGTAAGCTCCTGTTGCTGTCATAATCAACTTCGGGCACTGGATAGATAGAGGAATTAAGGTGATGTGAGCCAAGCTAGACTCAACTATTCTTTGAGTTCTCCTTGTTATATCTTCAATGAATATTTCTGAATACAACTCCCCAAAATTGTATGAGCCTAGATTGGTGTCAGTTATATCAGACCAATCCGATTTTACTTTTCTTGCAGAGACAACAGGACTCCTATGATTATACCTCAAAGTATAAGGTAGCTGCTACAGCTTAATCTTCTTAGGCTTAGTTGCTGCCTTTGATGTTTTTGTAGGTCGATTCCTTTGGGAACCTTCTCGTGATACTTTGGACATTCTTTAGCTTTCTTGCAACAAAACCTCTAATTAGATCCTTGAATAAACATCACAAAATATGCCTTAAAACCTTACCCTTCATATATATATCGGATGTGGAACCAAACATAAAAAAATTCTAAACAATCTCTTTTTAAAACACTTCCGGGCTCGGAGCCAAAACCGTTATTAAGATTACAGTAACAACAAGCGGAACCGGAGTCGGAGCTGGAATGGTAACCAGAACCGAAACTGGAATGGAAACTAATTTCATTTTTTTCAGATTTTCTAATTTCATATTCAGTTCCGCTTCCGCTTCCGCCTAGGTTATCGATATTTTGAAAGAATGCTTCTTATGGTAAGCGGAGTCGGAAATGGGATGGAAACTGATTTGGTTTCTCTTAGATTTTCTAATTTCATATTCAGTTCCGCTTCTGCTTCCGCCTAGGTTATCAATATTTTGAAAGAATGCTTCTTATGGTAAGCAGAGTCGGAAACGAGATGGAAATGGAATCGATACTTATTGGAAAACATAGTTCAAGGTCTAGATCGATTTCGATCCCACTTCCCCCTACAATGACCATGATGTCATAAGTGATTTTAATAGTTTGATAAATAACTTCATGATTGAAGCACTAAATCATATCAACACAAAAGGGGCTTAAACATGACCTAATAAAACCATCCCCATATGACTGAAAGGTGACTGTACCTTTTAGGGCATCATATTTAAATTAAAAACACAAACACATAAATGCGTGAAAACCCTAAACTCAAAACCCTCGATATATAATAACTAGGGCATGAATTTAACCCTTTTTAAATTAACCAGACCGAATGCACAATAGATTCCTAAGTAAAAATGATGATTTAACAAACCCTACTCACTGTAAAAGATCGTAATTAACCTATGCATTTTAAAACTAGGGCACCACGATTCGGTCATGACTAAAACATGAAAATGACCATGCTGAAAGCAAAGAAAGCAAATACAAAAAGCAAAAAAGAAGACAAGAAATCCAAACAAACAAAGAAAGAAAAACAAAATACGTGAACTTACTGAGAATCATGAATTTTCCCAAAGAAAAAAAATCCAAAACGAACAAAAATGGAAAATGCGAAAACAAAAATAAGAACAAGAACATAAAACCCTACCTCGAACGCAAATAAATAGATTAACTTCCTGAAGGAATCCAAGCACAACTGTCTCTCTTTCAATCGATTCACTCGCACAAAAGCTCACTGCAACTTTGGTTCACTCTTCAATCTCTTAACAATAGTGGTAATAACTACGCGTTAATCCCTAATTAAGGTAAAAAATCAGAGTTTCACGCATGCATTGCACCTGTCATTAATGCAATAAATGCAGTAGAGCGGAGTCGGAACCACAAAAGGAACTAGCACATTACTGTTGTGCGACTTCAGTAAAGTCAATGACCAAGAAACGGCGGGAGCAGAATCAGAATAAAAATTGTTTTGGAAACTTGTTTAACTTTCCAACTTGGTTCCCGTTCCGAGTGCGGTTTCGGCGACAAAGGATAAAGAGAAACAAAACATCAAAATAAAACAAAAAGACCGAAACAAGAAAACTTAACATACAAAACCTAGTTTAAAATGAAAGACCCAAAAGTGGAGGCGGAAGCGGGATGGAATTTGATTTTGAAACTTTGAATAGCTCCAGACTTAACTTCCACTCCGACTCTGGCTCCGACAAAGAATAAAACAACAAAGTCAAATGAAAGACCATTAGGATGGGAATCAGAACGAGTTTTGAAAGAGGTTTTAAAACCCGATTCAGTTCCGGCTCTGGTTCCGCCAGAAGAAACCAAAGAAAAATAAAGTGTTGGAAAAGAAAGACTCCAAACTTTGTTTGACAAACAAACAAGGATAAAAACATAAAGGGGGACCCATTTTGACCAAGGCAAAAGATGGGGTGGTTATGTAAGGCATAACAAATGGCGACTCGGCTGGGAAAATGGTTTACCCATTTTCAAGATACCCAAAGAAAATTTCAGTCACCCTAAAACTACTTGGTTTATGAAGCATGCTAACTTGAATAAGATCAGATATATCTAGAATAAGGATGAGCTGGAATCTTAGATGTATGTGCTCATGAGTTATTTCTAAATCTGAGTGTGCATGTATTGTGCATCATTCTTTTATAGATACTTTCTCTACTCCTGAACAACTATACCTAAGATTCAAGCTACATAGGTTGAGTCCTTTAACTATCGTGCAATAAAATCCTGGGTATTGCTTCGCTGCCAGACAGGTGTCCATAGCCCCGATGGAGATACCTCTAGTTCTCTCAAATTATTGCTCTACTGCCAGCCAGGTGTCCATAGCCCCAATAGAGATACCTGATTACCCATTTGATATTGAGTTTTCCTTTTCTTTCTTTCTTTTCATTATCATTTTTTACTCAGGCTTCACTTGTGGAAATATTTTATGCACCTTCCTCAATACTCAGACACAATAGATTTGAAATGTGGGTTGAGAACTACAGTGGATTTCATGATAGTCTTGGAATCAGATTTTTCACTTGAATCAAAAGTAGAACCATCCTAAAACAGATAGGCATTTACTTAGGCATATGTTTTTCTAATTTGGTGACAAATTTTTGATCATAATTCATGAGATATTCACAATGTATCTTCTATCCTTAATAACTTTTGAAACCGAGATTAGAATGACCATAAAACATAAGTTTCAGAATGAAATCCTTTTCAATGATGATGATGAAAATACCTAAACCAATTTCTCTCCTAGTACCAGTAGCATACTTTGAATAACAACCCCTTGTCTTGAGATGAACAAAATGAGGATCCCCAACGAAACAAGACAAAACAAAACAAACAAAACAAAACACAAAAATTAAAATAAAAACAAAAACTTGATTACATATGATACATTATAATACATTTTCTTTAAAACACCAGACCTTCTATGCCCCAAAATAGTGCTTGAGAAACTGACCATTAACTGGTAATGGAATAGGCTCTCTTGTTAAGGTCTTAACTGGGTGTGCCAATCTCTAGGATTGTTTTCTAGTAATTTTCTTATCACCTCCAACAAGTTTTTATTAGTGGACTCAGCCAATCCATTTCCCTGAGGGTAGTAATTAGATGAATATTTCAAAATAATTTTATGCTCATATGCCCATTGAATGAATTTAGCAGAAGAAAAAGCAGGGCCATTATCACACACCAGAGCAAATGGAACTCCAAACTTGGTTGTGATGTTCTCTGTCAAAAACTTGATGACCACCTTTGTGGTGCTATTTTTGTAGGGCTGGGCCTCAGTCTAGCGTGTACAGTAGTCAGTTGCAGTCAAGATGAATTTATGCCCTGTAGAAGAATTGGGATTAATAAAACCTATGAAATCCAAAGCCCATTAAGCAAACAGCCTTACCTCATACACTGGTTGCAAAGGCATTGCAGGATTTCTTTCCCTAGGTGCAGAAGTTTGGCATACATGATAGGTTCTAACATGTTGGTGTGCATCCCGAAATACATAAGGCCAATAATAGCCTGATCTAAGAATCTGATGGGCCAAAGCATCCGCAGATCCATGTCCTAGTCCATGTCTTCCATGGAACTCAGAAATATCATGCTTTGCCTCTTGTTGATCTAAACAGCGCAAGTAGATCCATTGAAAATTCTTATTGTAGATGGATCCCCCTTTAAGCATGTGGTGAGCACTCTTCATCCTTAATGCTCTCCTCTGAGTAGCATTCATTCCTTCTGGACATCTATTATTAAGGAGGAAGAAAATCAAGTCTGTGTACCAGGGATCCTTAGTAAATGACTGGATGGTGTACTGCTGACAAGTGATATTTTTGTCCACCTCAACCATTGCTTTTGATAAACCTTTCCCTTGAAAAAGTTTCATTGGATGAATTTCTAAGTCAAATTCTTGCAGAATTTCCATCCACTTTCCTCTTCGTTCTCCTAATTCACTTTGCATAAGAAGAGACTTTACAGTTGGATCTGGAACTATAGCCATTACTTGACTTCAAAGAATGTAATGTCTGAACTTCTTTACTGCTCGTATTAATGCAAAGGCTTGTTTTTCTAGTGGTCGGTATCTCAATTCTGCATTTTTAAATGGAGAGCTCATAAAGGCAATAGGTCTTTCTTCTCCCTCTCCTCTTCGTTGTGTTAACACAGTTGCACATGAATGGTCAGATGCAAAATAATAGATATAAAAAGGTTTTAAATAATACGGGCTTGTCAAAATAGGTGCCTCAGATATAGACTGCTTGATCTGTGAGAAAGTAGATTTAGCCTCTTCACTCCACTCAATTTTTTCTTCTTTCTTCATCATTTCATTTAGAGGTTTGACGATCTTTGCAAACCCTGTTATAAATTTTCTAACAAAATTGATCCTACCAAAGAAGGATATCATTTCTTTCTTGTTGCCTGGCCTTGTCAATTTCAAGATGGCCTCCACTCGATCAAGGTCTATGGATATCCCTTCTTCTGATATGATGTGACCCAGGAGTTTCCCTTTAGATACTCCAAACACACACTTCTTCGGATTGAGAGAGACACCATAACTTATACATTTCTTGAGAACGTTTTCTAGATCAGCAACATGGTCTTCTCTATTCTTAGAAAAGATGGTTAAATCATCCACATAGATGATTATACACTTTCCTATCAAGTCTTTAAAAGCTACGTCCATTTCCCTTTGAAAGGTTGCTCCAACATTCATAAGACCAAATGGCATCCTCCGATAGGAAAATGTGCCCCATTTGGTGGTGAAAATTGTCTTCATTCTATCCTCATGACTGATAAGAACCTGATTATAGCCAGAATAACCATCCAAAAATGACATCATCTGAGATCCATTAACCTTTTGTAGTACTTCATCTAGAGAGGGCAAAGGATAATTATCTTTCTTAGAGGCTTTGTTTAGATTCCTGAAATCAACACATAATCTGATCTCACCATTATTTTTGCGTACAGGAACTAAATTTTCCACCCAAGTAGAATGTCTAACAGGAAAGATTATCCTTGCAGATAGGAGCTTTTGTACCTCTTTTTGGATCAGGGGCTCAATTAAAGCATTGATCGGGCATTGTTTCTGATGAAAGGGCTTGGCTTCTGGCTTGAGAGGTATGGTTTGTGTGATCAACAAAGTGTCAAAGGTTTTTAGATCATCATAACTCCAAGCAATGGCTTCAATGTTCTACTCCAAAAATTTAACTATCTTGTCCTTAATTTATTGAGGACAAGTCTTTCCTATGAGAGCATTCCTTTCAGGTCCTGAGTGAGCCAGATTGACAGATTCATACTTCCCTCCTTCACTCTCGGTGGGCACCCTTTGACGAGCCCATGGGTCAGAATCAAATATTCTTTCCAAAGCTACCATCCCTTTTGGTATGCTATTACTTTTCAAATCCAATATCCCTTCTTCACTCTCTTTCTCAGGATCCCAATCTCCCTGATCTCTTTCAAATTCATCTATTATCTACCCTTGAAAAACATTAGAACTTGCCAAAAAGGCTAATATATGCTGATCATCATCAAATACTTGAAAATTTTATACATTATCAGGGACTGCTGGGACTGACATTAGTTCAACTGAAAATCTCTTTAGATCAGAATCTTGCATGGGTTCCAATGTGCTAGTAGCAACAACAAGTGCATCTGCAATTTGATTAGGTTCTCTAGGGATCAGACTAATCCCAAAAGCATCAAACTCTTCAATTAAATTCCAAACTCTGTTTCTGTATTTCGCCAGTCTTTTGTTATGACATGTATATTGGCTACGTACATGTGTTACAATCACTTCATAATCCCCCATAATTGTGAGAGCAATAACCTTCTTTTTATGAGAAAACATAAGTCCTCGAGCAAGTGCTTCATATTCAGCTACATTTTTTGTGCAGCCAAACTACAATCTGTAAGATGCAAAGTAAGTTTTCCCTTTTGGGTTGGTTAGTTCAATCCCTACTCCGCTTCCTGCTTTAGACTTGGAACCATCAAATTTAAGAGTCCACAATTAGTCTTTGGCTGAGAGTTCTTTCTTTTTAGGGACAACAGGGGATGACTTACTTGAGATGTGTGGTGGCTCAGACTTTTGTTGGTCATCAGAAATTGACTTGGGACAAAGCTCACTTGAAGAGTTTTCTATGTTTTCAACTTGCTCATAAATCAGTTCCTGAACAACTTCTTGGGTCAAATTGCAATCCAACTCATCTTTCATCAATGCCTTGGGCATTGGAAAAGTATCTGGGGCAGGTGTATTAAATAGGAATTGAGATACCTCAACCTCTTCTTGAATTTTAGAGCTTAAAACCTGAGTCTGCTCTTCTGGTGAGGAACCTTCCTTTTGAGAAAGGCTAGTCCTGGTGAGAATGGTAGAATCCTTGACTTTAAAGGAAAACTCATTGACAGGGGTCTGGGGTTCTTCTTGACTTATTTGTTGAGGCTGGTCTACATGACAAGATATCTAGGCATGATTGGCATGTTAACTCTAAATGATTGTGATAATGAATCCTACACCAATTAGGAAGTAACAAACTACTCAAATCAGTTTCTTCTCCTAAAACCAGCTTATCTTGTTGCAATTTCCTTATTAAAACTTGCTGGTTGATGCCGATCATCGAGCCACTGTGTTCTAGGGGCAATGTATCCCCAGGATTAAGTACAAAGAAAGTAAGGAATTCCTCTTGTTTGTAAACTCATATCTCAATCTCAAAATATACTACTTCATTTGAAGCATCATATTTTGTGATCATATGCTTGAGTCTTGGTTCACTTTCAATCCTTATCTATGTTGCACCCCCCTTCTAGGGTAGCCACATGTGAGAGAAATCTAAGGACAAATATCCCCCAATACTTTTCATTAGCTCCCGACTTAGGAGCATACCATATGTCTCTAGGATATCAGCCACTTGGATATCTATGTAGGTCTGGATCCTTGGATTTGATCCAACTTCTACATGCACGTTCTTTAGTTCTCCTACAACATTAACCTCAGTTTTTTCTAACTGAATCACTTTCTTATTGGTCGGGATAGGACTTAATCCTAACTTCTTACATATTGAAAAGGGCATAACATTTCCTGATGCTCCAAAATCTAATAAATAGTTATGCAAATTCTTTCCAAAAATCCTTAAACTTAAAAGAAAAGGTGGGGTATTGGTCTTACCTTTATAGATAGCTGCGTTTGTCTCCTTCACGGGAGTCACTTTACCTTTTCCTTTTAAGCTGTCTAGCTCCTCTAGGGCCTTCAATACCACTTCACGTTGAGCTGGGCACCACTTCATGATGTCAAAGAATGACAATGATGTCTTCTGTCTCTATAGTTCTACAGTAAAATCAAATTTTGAATCATTCCTCACTTGATATTTAGGAAAAGGAGGTAGATCACCTCTATTCTGAGAGTCAGAAGGTCCCTTTGGTGGTGGTGGATTATTATCTGCATTTTGGTTAGGTGGGACCATATTGTTTGGAGGTGCAAATGTAGTAAATGGGCCCTTATTCTAATTTCTCAAAAAATGACCACCTTTGGACTGAAAGGCTTGGGCATCATACACATCCTCCTCTGGCCTATTGTCCCCCTGCATGGGAAATTGATATTTCTCTTCAATAGTCTCATAAGTCATAGCAGTACTTACTAGACCATTATCCTGATTGGAATTTCCTACTGGAGGATGGGCATCATCCTGTGCAATCTTTACTGTTTTCTCCATTTCTGGGCAATTAACTTCAGAATGTGCTACAATATCATGTAGCCTGCACCAATTAGTCATGAAATAAAGGTCAGCCACATTAATAGTATGTGGTATCTCCTCACCTGATTGACAATTATGGGGAACTCCCCCATTGTTAGGTCCAATATTCCACTGCCTATTGTTGTTATTGAACCTCTGGTTATATCCTCTGTTCTGATTTTGGTAATTTTGATTAGAGGAGTTCTGATTCTGAAAGTTCTAGTTGGTGTTCTGATTCCCCTTTTGATTGGAGTAATTTCCCTGTTGTTGTAACCTCCCTGGTTTTGATAATTCTGGTTTTGGTTATGGGGAGGGTTTTTCCTAAGCTGTGCCATGTCATTAGACATTTGAGATAGAGTCTTCTTGAGATTTTCTAGCTCACTGGTCAGTTGAACAGTTTATTCATTTTGCACATTCTGCACTATGGATGGGGAATGAACATGGGTTGATCCTCCCACTTGTTGTTGTTGATTTTAAGGTTGTTGGGAAGAATCTTGCATGCCATTGCCAAAAAATGGCATGGTAGGTGGAGCTTGTAACTCAGACACATGTCCATATTGGGAGTAAGACATCCCTGGGACAGTGTTGTACAATGGTGGATTAGGCATCTTATAATTTATGGGAGGGAGAGCTACCCCTAAACCTCCTGATTGCAGACTTATCTACTGTTGCAATTTGATAGCTAGATGATAAACCTTAGATAGGGAGTCAATCTCATTGGGCTGATAAGTTTTCTGTAAGAATAGGCCAATCAAGGGATCAACAACTCTTAAATATGCCTGAATAGCAATATTCTCAGGTACCAAGTAAGGGTCTTGCAAACTACGAAACATCCTTTGGAATCTAGTATTGAATAGAGGTAGTGGCTCATGATATTCCTTTCTTATGGTGGCAAACTGGTGATACAAGATGGTAAGGTCTACATAAACTCGAAATTGATTAATGAATGCATTTTCTAAATTTGTCCAACCCAAAATAGATCCCCGGGGAAGATTTAAGTACCAATTATATGCCATGTCCCCCAAAAAATAAGGAAACAATCTACATACCACATCTTGATGAGCAACTTGAGCACATGTACAAGCATCCTTGAATGCTTGTATATGCTCCTCAACACTTCTTGATTCACCATGTATGTACTTGGGACAAAACATTTTTGGGTTCTTTGGTAAATCATGGATTCCTCCTGGAATAGCCCCTAACAGATAGGGGTTATTCACAAAATAAGCCATTGGTAGAATTGGTTGATGAGGTTGTGATATAGGCCAAATTGGTGGTGACACTGGCCTAATGGGTGGAGGTGATATTGGCAGAGCCAGTGGCGGTGATGTAGGTTGAACTAGTGGTGGTGTAGGTGGATTTGGTTGAAATCTAGGTGGAGTAAGCGGTTGTGGCAATGTAGGTATCAATATTCTACGATCATGGGGTCTAGGTCTAACCGGGGTTTGGAGTTCTTCTAATGGTTCAGGATTAGTAGAGGATCTGAAAATCCTCCCATATTTCTCCAGTGAGAATGACACAAACAACGTTAAACAAAATATTTCTATTATATTTCTCTTGAAAAAGAAAGACCACATATAGTAGCCTAACTCCCAAGGTCCTGGTTGTTGGTTCTCATTTATTTGGTGTCACTCAATCATTCCATGCAACTATAATATTCAAGGGGCCTTTGCTGGTAATAAGGAAAGCAAGCAATGCCTTATCCATCAAACTGTCTTTAATGAAAAGGGGGTTTTTAAATAAAATAAAAAGATAGATCAGGGCGTACATCAGTAAACATGAATAAAACTTATCTAATATCCAGACATATATCTTCAAAAACAAATTTTCTTCCAATAGATAAAGAAAACAAGAGCATGATACAATTTACAGAATAATCCATACTATTGCATGCATCTAAGGTTCTTAATTTAACATCACAAACACACATCATAAATATTTCAAAGATAAAATAACACACTCTCATTCATTGCCAAGACCATAGATCAACAAACTTCAATAAATTCAATTCATAGATAATCTGATGAAATAATCCTTAAATCTAGTTTCTTCTAAGGATTTTCATCACAAAAGAAACTCTTATGCTTCAGCACAATCATTAGCATACAGATAGACTATAATTCATCAACCTTATCCAATAAAACTCAATTTCAACTCCATATTGCGTAAAAACCTATAATTATATTCAACTGTAAATAAAGTAACAATGTATCTCTGTAAAACAAAACTACAAAAAATTCTATCTCCTACTATCAGGTGGCTAATCTTATTCTCATCAGCCAAACCTTAGAATATGATACCTCATAGGTATTTATAGATATACAAAAAATCTGAAGTTCTTTCTATTTTAGGTCGATCCACCTTTTCAGGAATTAAGTCTTCTTGGAAACTCAGATCAATTTGATCTCTAGTTCCCACCTTGATCATTCAGTTAAACTAGAGAGAAGAAGATAGAAGAGAAAAGAAATCCATGCGCCTCTAAAACTGTCAGTCTTGCATGGGGAGAAGAGAAGAAATCCATGCATGCATGAGATTTATCAATTATGCATGCAATGTTTGCTCTGCACTATACTCATCATAACTTGAGAAGACTTGTTGAAGCACCTCCAAATCCGGCCCATCAACCCAACTATCTTCAAACTTAATCTTTTCTAATTCCATAGCAGCAAAACCTCTCATGTCCTTTAGTTTGGTCAACTCCCTCTTAGTTGCCCTTATCTCTTTTTTGATATCCATTAACCGATCTCACAATAGATCTTCTCCATCATCTCCTTTTTGCATGACCTCTTTAAACCTATCATCCCATTTCTCCTTTATTTGGCTCAAAGGAAAGCCCTCCTTTACTAGTATATTAACATTTACTATGAAAGCAATAACTTCTTTCAACTCTTTGAACTATTCATTCAGATCCTTGACAGAATCTTGAACTTCACTTTTATGCTTGTATAGAAAGTCAGACCTAAACTGAAGTATACTGGAAGTCTTCTCCAAGAAATCTTTATTCTCCTCTTCAAGTATTGACTATTCTAGAAGAGTGGACTTTGGCAATTTGCTAACCTCCTTCAACCTCCGACTATATCCTCTGTATTATTCCTCCTATTCTCCCAATATTTGACATACTAGTTCATTTCCTCTTTTAACTCCTCCATCATTTTGTGAACCTCAAAACTATTGGCCAACACCTCACTTATTTCCTGATTTATCTTATCAGTCCACCTATCCAACATCTCTGCCTTACTCCTTACCTGTACCAAATCATCCACCTCTTTCTTACTAAGAAAAATTGGTGTTTCAATGGTGGCAATTTATTGTGACCTCGGAGTAGAAACACTCTTCAAGAAAGTATGCAACTGATCCAACTGAGTCTTAAGCTCATCCTTTGTCTGCTTATCTTTCATCATTCTTGATTTAGTGGATGAAGCTACCACATCTATCAAGTTCATCTATTGATCTCTTGTGGGTCTCCCCAAGTTAATAGTGCCCAACTGGTAATCAGTCAATTGCATGTCTCCTACATCCTTGTCCATCATTGGTATGGCAAAATTCAACAACAAATTCTCCTTTGTCAGTGAGCCTAGTGGAATGTAGGCTTTTTGCCTTCTTCTTGGGCCTTTCCTTTTCAATTTGTTTCATCATATTGTCCCAATTGAGAGGTTATGAAGATGTCACTGATCTCTTCTGAAGATCCAATTTTAACCAAGTGGGAGCACCTGGAGTAGTGGTCATCATAGTTGAAGAAGCCACAGTAGTAGTAGAGGGTGGTTGCACAATCACTTGAGGTTGAGAATCAACCCCTTGTATCTCTTGTTGTTCTTGCACCACATTTGTTTGAGCAAGCTTTTCAGCTTCCTCCCTATCCTTTTGTTCTTGTATCCTCTTCTCTTCTTCTTCCTTTTTCAACTTTTCTTCTTCTAATCTCTTCTTCTCCAATTCCCGGTTTCTCTCTTCCTCTAATGCCCTCAATCTATCAGCATCTTCCTTTTCCTTTTGTTGCTTAATCAGCTCCTCAACATCCTTTTCCTTTTGCACTCATTCTACTTCCTCTTTCTCTTTATAGGCCTCTTCAGCAAGCTTCAATTTGGCCACAAGAACTTCTCTTTCTCTTCGTTGCTTTGCCTTTTCTTCCTCCAAATCATGAATTTTCTATATTAATTCTAGCTTATCATTTTCTTCTTTGATCCTGAGCTCCTACTCCTTTTGCCTTTTCTGCTTTTCTCTTTCATTAGCTCTTCATTGGGCTTCTACCTATTATTGTTGGAGTAAGGCATCAGCTTGTGCATTAGCATTAATTACCTTTTGATTATCTATTGCCTCTGCATGTGCTTGATCATCTGGAGCCCTTTTTGCTTCCTCAAATAGTGATCACTGTTCCTCCTCTGTCAATACATGTCCAGTTTCCTCCTCTAGAGGCATCTTTTCTTGTGCATCTTTCTCTGATAAGGTCTCATCATATTTTGTTTCAACATCAGGGATCTCCAGCTCTACTGCTTTTCCCTGAAATGCTTCAGCTATTCCATGAAGAGTCCCCTTAGGCATCTCTTTACTTTGCTGCTCTGTAGGAGGGATTTGAACAAATGACTCCCCTATCATTGGTGTTGAAGAAATAGGTCTTGTTTGGGCCTGCTTCTCCTGTGCCTCTGGTTCATCTTGAGCCGATGCTTCAAGCTCAATCTCTTCAATGTCAGGAGGGAATAATTCCAAGGGATCCTTGGAAGTCAATTTCCTCTTGATTCTTTTGTATCCCTTCCCCTTCTTAGGAGCCGGTCCTTGAGGAGCTTTGGTTCTTAGGACAACCCAATGGATACTTCTATCCAAGACTGGCCTCCCTATTTGTTTGATATCAATGGTCTCATCACCATCCCAGTCCATCGGATCCAAGCTTTTGGTGCCAATATTTAATGCTTCATATGATGGATCTAACACCACTCCATCATCTACTAATGTATCAGGGATGCCATCTTTGATCCCAAATTCTAGCATGAGTGCAACAGGAAACCTCTCATAAATTCCATTTCCTGAGGTCATACTCATCTTGAAGATCACTCTAGAAGTCTTCTAGTAGGTTGAAATGTCTATCAAAAACCAAAGGAATCAAAGTATTCATTTTCTTCTTTGGGTCAAAGTGTTTTCGAGCAGTGTACAAACCTTGCTTCAAATGTATCAATTCACTGCAAACTACCTTAGCTCCGACAAGATTTTGGCAGCTGCATTCACTCAATTGCATGGGAAACTTATGACACCCTGTTTTGTGCTTCAATCCAAATCGGGCATTGACCCCCAGAGCTTGATATACAAATTCCATTAGAACCATCCTATTACCATAAAATCATGGAAGTAAATGGGGATGACCTTCAAATCCAGCCAGTCTAAAATAAGTGAACTTGGGGCATTGGATATACCAACATCCCCATTCCGTGATAAAGGCCATAACTTCTTTGCTCAATCTATATCCCGCATCTCCATTAAGCTGGTTAATGATTAAATACAAGAATGCATCATTAACCCTTCTAAATTGTGTTTCAGATACTTGTAGAGATAGCTGATCATAATGATCCCATACTTTCCTTTGTCCATCAGCTTCTCCTAATATACCCACCCTATTCAAACTTGGAAAGATGCCCCCTCTAGGTGCTGCATAGACAACATAAGAAGTCATATAAAAGATTTTGGCTTCCCTTATTCTAGTTAACTGGTCATGAATAGCATCTAAGACAATCATTGGCCAATCAAACTGTTGGGTGCCATTAAAGATTGTCTGAATAAAGGGAAACATCCACTCCTTGAAATGAAATGCATCCCTCTTCATAAAGACTCTAGACAACATCATTATCAGGTTTGATACTTCCTTGTAGAATTATGTCCTCTTTGGTTGATCATGAAGCTTGGTCAGAGACTTCTTCTCTGTTCTCAACCATTTCTTGTTCAAGTGAGCTTTGTTGGCCTCCTTATGTTTGTTGTATATCTCTAAAGCTTTTGCCTCCTTCAACTATACTAGGTTCTTTAGATCTAGGACACTAAACATGTGTTGAAACATTTGAGGGGTTAGATCAATGATTACATTATTCTGTGAATCCATACATTTCCTAGTGGCCGAATTGTAAGCTCCTGTTGCTGTCATAATCAACTCCGAGGACTGGATAGACAGAGGAAATAAGGTGATGTGAGCCAAGCCAGACTCAACTATTCTTTGAGTTCTCCCTATTATATCTTCAACGAATGTTTCTGAATACAACTCCCCAAAATTGTATGAGCCTAGATTGGTGTCAGTTATATTAGACCAATCTAATTCCACTTTGCTTGCAGAGACAACAAGACTCCTATGATTATACCTCAAAGTATAAGGTAGCTGCTCCAGCTTAATCTTCTTAGGCTTAGTTGTTGCCTTTGATGTTTCTGCAGGCCGATTCCTTTGGGAAGCTTCTCTCGATACTCCTGACATTCTTTAGCTTTCCTGCAACAAAACCTCTAATTAGATCCTTGAATAAACATCACAAAATATGCCTTAAAACCTTACCCTTCATATATATATCGGAGGCAGAACCAAACATAAAAACATTCTAAACAATCTTCTTTTAAAACACTGCTAGGCTCGGAGCCAAAACCATTATTAAGATTACAGTAACAACAAGCGGAACCGGAGTCAAAACTGGAATGGTAACCGAAACCAGAACCAGAATGGAAACTGATTTGGTTTCTTTCAGATTTTCTAATTTCATATTTAGTTTCACTTCCGCTTCTGCCTAGGTTATCGATATTTTGAAAGAATGCTTCTTATGGTAAGCGGAGTCAGAAATGGGATGGAAACTGATTTGGTTTCTTTTAGATTTTCTAATTTCATATTCTGTTCTGCTTCCGCTTCCGCCTAGGTTATCGATATTTTGAAAGAATTCTTCTTATGGTAAGCAGAGTCGGAAACGGGATGGAAATGGAATCGATACTTATTGAAAAACATAGTTCAAGGTCCAGATCGATTCTAATCCCGCTTCCGCCTGCAATGACCATGATGTCATAAGTGATTTTAACAGTTTGATAAATAACTTCATGATTGAAGGACTAAATCATATCAACACGAAAGGGGCTTAAACATGACCTAATAAAACCATCCCCATATGACTGAAAGGTGACTATACCTTTTAGGGCATCATATTTAAATTAAAAACACGAACACATAAATGCGTCAAAACCCTAAAATAAAAACCCTCGATATATAATAACTAGGGCACAAATTTAACCCTTTTTAAATTAACCAGACTGAATGCGCAATAGATTCCTAAGTAAAAACGACGATTTACCAAACCCTACTCACTGTAAAAGATCGTAATTAACCTATGCATTTTAAAACTAGGGCACCACGATTCGGTCATGACTAAAACATGAAAATGAGTGTGCTGAAAGCAAAGAAAGCAAATACAAAAAGCAAAAACGAAGACAAGAAATCCAAACAAACAAAGAAAGAAAAACAAAATATGTGAACTTACTGAGATACATGAATTTTCCCAAAGCAAAAAAATCCAAAATGAACAAAAATGGAAAACGCGAAAGCAAAAAGAAGAAGAAGAAGAACAGAAAACCCTACCTCGAAGGAAAATAAATAGATTAACTTCCTGAAGCAATATGCACGCAACTGTCTCTCTTTCAATTGATTCACTCGCACAAAAGCTTCAGTGCGACTCTGGTTCACTCTTCAATGTCTTAACAATAGTGGTAATAACTACGCATTAATCCCTAATTAAGGTAAAAACTCAGAGTTTCACGCATGCATGGCACCTGTCATTAATGCAATAAATTTAGTAGAGCAGAGTCAGAACCACAAAAGGAACTAGCACATTACTGTTGTGCGACTTCAGTAAAGACAAAGACTTAGAAACGGCGAGAGTGGAATCAGAATAAAAAATATTTTGGAAACTTGTTTAACTTTCCAACTTGGTTCCCGTTTCGGGTCCGGTTCCAGTGACAAAGAATAAAGCAAAACAAAACATCAAAATAAAACAAAAAGACCGAAACAAGAAAACTTAACATACAAAACCTAGTTTAAAATGAAAGACCCAAAAGCGGAGGTGGAAGCGGGATGGAATTTGATTTTGAAACTTTGAATAACTCCAGACTTAACTTCCACTCCGGCTTCAGCTCCAACAAATAATAAAACAAAAAAGTCAAATGAAAGACCGTTGGGACGAGAATCAAAATGAGTTTTGAAAAAGGTTTTAAAACTCGATTCAGTTCTGGCTCCGGTTCTGCTAGAAGAAACCAAAGAAAAACAAAGTGTTGGAAAAGAAAGACTCCAAACTTTGTTTGACAAACAACCAAGGATAAAAACATAAAGGGGGACCCATTTTGACCAAGGCAAAACATGGGGTGGTTATGCAAGGCATAACAATTAGCTTGTTTGTTTACTTTATCTTGGTCTTTTTGACTTATCTTATTTTGCACTCATTCCAATGACCTCTCGCTGATGCCTAATCAAAATGGTTTAGAGAGAAAGGAATGGGGTAACAATCATTATCTTTTTATCTACTATGCTTGTTGGATATTCTTGTCATTAACTTGTTCATGTGTTCTTTGTTTGGTTTGTAGGGAGGGTGTTTTAGATGTCTTATTGACCACATAGGAAGGCTTTTTTTTCGATGTTTTGGTCTGAGATATTTGAAATATCTGAACTACATTCTGAATAAGGTTTCATATGCTAGGTGTGAACAAGAGTACTCCTATCTGATTTCCGAGTCAAATTCCATCACACTAGGTGCAACTCCATCCTATTTCTTTATACCTTGATGCATCATTCCAATGTGTATTATCAAACATAAGGTAAGTATCCCTTTTAAAATCCCAAATCTTGATAAACAAATCATCCATATCTCATCATCATCTCTAATAAAGTTGGCTTGTTGAATCTTCTTGTCATCATCTCATTTCTTCTTTTCTGCGCTAACATCATACCAAGACAATTAATCATCATCATTTTTGCATCCATCCTACATCCACAAACCATTAGCATACTACACATCATATCATATCATATAATAAACATTTATCATCTCACATGCATTTTCATCATCGCATAATATAGATCTATTAGTCTAAGCATCTCATAAATCATACATTTGCATAAAACATCCAGTGCATAATCATATAGGCATCATCACATCATCCATGTCATCAGTTTCACATGCATTGCATAATCATTTTAAGTTGTTTAGGATAATATAGATTGGTTATTCTAAGCATCTTGAAACCATCTCATTTGCATCATCATCATAACCATCCATACGTCCACCTTGAACCTCCTTGTCATGAGATCAACCTTCAAATCGAACTTTTCGCTCCATCTATTGAGGGGGCAATGTACCAACATACTTCTTTTCGTTGGGGCATCCAAAAACATAATAAATTTTTTAATTTCAATCTCGGAAACATCATTCTTTGAATCAATGCAATAGGTACACTGCTTCAAAGAGGGGCAAAATGTAAACATGCAAAATTGACATCATGCATTTGATGTTAAATAAATCAAATTTATTTAATTAAATTACTAATGCATCAATTTCCTATCATTTGATTTAAATAAATCCAAGTATCTAAGTCAAAAGTCAAAATCAACTAATCTTCATCTTAATTAATCAAATCATGATTAATTCTAATCATAATCACTCCAATTCTCTAGATTTCGCCACTTGCACAATAACTCAATTTATTTGATTTATTATTTCTTCTAATTACTTTCAAAAGAGCATCAAGATAGAATATTCTTCCAAATTTGAAAATCCCTCCAAATGACTTGTCCCCTCCAACTTGGCATTAACTCCTCTTTATTGTCTCTTACATGTCTCCCACTTGGCATTTAAGACTCTTTCTTCTCCCTCCAACAAGCCAACTTTCAAATTTTCAAAATCCACCTAATATAATTTATTGTGCATATTCATCAAAACTTGCTCAAGCTTCCTCCATTCACATCTTGACAAGTGGCACTTGGCCATTGGATGTTGAATGATCCCACATTCCTCCTATCTTTCATTCTTCTATCCTTCTATTCTATAAATAGGGGATTCTTCTATTGATTTAGGGACACAACTAGATCTACAATCTCAAGCATTTTATTACCATCACTTGTATCTTGGCATCAATATCATTTTGAGCTTATCAAGGGGTGGGAAAGGGCATACTTTTCACATCATAAGGAGCACCACTCCCACTATGGGATAGGTTTTGATCATGTCTTCATGTGCTTTCATTTAGTTGTTTTGATTTCTTATTTCCTTGTTTGCATATATAACATGATGAAGTATCTCATATGAGTACCTAGTTTGCTTTGTTTAATTTGACATAAATGTTTTTTTAAGTTTAAAATTTTTTAGGTTGAGTGCTCACACCAAATGTTGAAAATGAAGGTAATATTGTAGCTTAAAACTTGTAAAATTATGAGAATGTAGATTTACTTAAGTGTTCTTTGTCACAATTCTTTGTGTATGATTAATCTGTTTAGATCAATTTTACCAATTGTAGAAAGAGATAGAACATTGTATAAGAATGAGACAAGAAGGTAGAAGTGACACAACATATACGTAGAGAAACCCTTTCAGGAAAAAACTCCATCAGAATCAATAGTGCTTGTATTATTTAACCTTAGAACAAGATTACAATAATACTATATCAATCCTTGATTGATATGCTTCCTTTTTCTTCAACAATCCTTCTTCACAACCTGCACAAAAATCTCATACACTTTTTGCAGCACAAGCTATCCATGCATTCTGTGTGACCAAGCATGAATCCACACATCCCATGCCATGCTTCAAACCCTCACACATGCACAAGCTCAACCTGCTAACCTATTACAAACTCTGATGCAATTGTTGCAATAAATAGACAATTAATGAGCATGTAAACTCATAAGAGTTATCAAATACAAGAGCATAAAGCTCCTCACAAAAAACCACACCTAGATTGTGCAAGTAGAGTTCCACATTGTAACATGAAGTCAAAACCAAAGTCACCTCAATTTAGGCACCCCAAAGTGAACACTTAACTGATTGTTGGTCAAGAAAATATCTTGAAGACATCACCTCAAAGTTGGCACCCAAGAATGGGCCCACTTAACTGATCCTTGTAAATATCTTCTCATGCAAAAGGTGTTAACTAAAAGATGCCAACTTGGGCGCCCAAGGTGGACCCAAGTCAATCTTAGTTAATTGAAACATATCTCTCCACCAATCCATGCAAACAACATGCATGATTGATCATCCCCACTTAGCTGAAAGTATCCACCTATTATCTGTCATGCAACTGAAGTCATTAGTCATGCAACTGAAGATAACTGAACCATAACTGTACTAAACTGAACTGATACTAAACTGATAGTGTTACACCACTCTTGTAAATATCTATCCCTATTTTGTAGGAACAAAACATGCATTATTGAAGTGTTACCAATCCTCCAAATAGTTAACTGAAGCAAGGTGGGTTCCACCTTCCATGTGGGCGTCCCATGTGCTCCTATCTTGTAGGAGCTCAAAATGGACATCCCCGCATGTTTCTATTATTTAGGAATAATTACAAATGTTAATTTACATGTTCATTTTATTATTTAATCTCTTTCTAATCCTACTTTTGGAGAACACTTTCCGAGGACATAGGAGATACATGAAAGATATTTAGGATTGCAATTAAATGGCATCCTATTCCCAACATATTTTCTATATAAAATTTAAAAATATCTACAATTATTTAGAATGATAATAATAATTCATGTAATATTCAATTTCTAAATTTTATTTTTCTTTTAATTATAATACTAAGCTTGTTTGGTTGCATATTTAAAAATAAATAAAAACAAAGTAATCATAAAGAGATAGTAATCATATATAATAAAAAATCATGCATAAAATATCTAGTAGATTCATAATAGACATTGAAAAAGGAATCCCACCATAGTTAAAAATATACAATTATGACCTCCAAAATACAAAATATGATTAAAAAAACTTTTGAAACCGAGACCTAATTTATATTGTCTTAATTAATCTACCTTGTGTTCTTTCTTCTTCTATTAAAGGAAACATAAATGCTACCAAAATAATATAGCTAAAAATATATGATTAATATAAATCATGCCCTCCAAAATATATAAATATAAAATCTCTTGAGTAGATCTAGTCACTTGCTATTGGGCGATCCTTATAAGTAAAAATATCAATAGTTAATGTAAATGGTGGAGGTAGACTTACACTTTTGTTTTCGTCTTCCTCCATATATACAAGCATAAAAATATTTTATTTTTTTCTCTAAAAAATATCAAGGTTTGTTTATTTATTTAATTTTATCGTAATTTTCTTAAAATAACAATTGAAAGGTAGGTTATCATAAAAGAATTATATAATAAATAGAGGTAATTTGTTTTGCAATTTGTAGTCATTTATATGAAAGCAAGCATGATCTTATGTTTTAATTAGTTCATGTATCCATGTATGTCCAATAAATTAAACAATAAAAATAGAAATAAAATATTTTGATTAATTTTTTTAATGTCAAGTTTTATCTTTTGTTATCATATATAAACAATTAAATTATCAATTATTTAATTGGTTAATTTACATAAATAGTATTTGTGGTGAAATAAAGCAATAGTGCACACTCATTAAATTTTTAAATTATTTTGTAAGACCTCTAGAATCTTTTCTTAATATATTTATAATCGTTTACAATTATATATTTCTCATTCGAGAATCAACATAAGATCAACACAAGATCTTATGAGCACAACTATGAGACAGATACTAGCTCCTTTTGAGAAACCACACTATAAATATCCAATGGAAGACCAAGGGTCACAACTTATAAATCCACTTATTAGAAACCACTTCCACATTTAAAGTCAATTATGGAAGACCAAGAGTCACAACTTAGAATTCCAAATTAGATGTCCCTTTTGGGACTCAAACCTGGGTCTCCACATTGAGAATTAATTGCTTTAACCAATTAAGTTCAACCCCTTGGACTTTAGAATCTCTTAATAACAAGTTCAATTTTTATTGCTCTTGCTTATGTAGAACGAGTCCAATTGTTGAATGTTTACAAAGTACATGTAAGGTAAAAATTTATTCATAAAATATTGCAATGCACATATGTACTATATAGAGGGTATGATAAAAAAAAATCTAATCCAATTTAGATAAATTACATTTGTTTCTTGAATAAAGGAGCACTTTGTCTCCATACATGGCATGAAACATTCAATTGCAAATTTAATATGTTATTAAGTGATGAACAATGGTAGTGGTGCTCGCATAAATATTAAATCTTCATTCTCCTCATTTATGTTGTGTTGGGAAAAGATGTATCAACCTTGTATTCATTATGTTCAATATTTAATACTTTATATGCATTTACTATTTCATCTTTAGTGTTATTTTTCCTCATATGCTTGGAAGTTGGCATCCCATCTTGAGTTGGCACTATTTTCATATTTTGTGGATTTTATCTCATATGAGGAAATAGGAATCCCACATTAAGGTGCCACCATTTTCCATGTGCCATTATCTTGTGATGTGTGTAATATGTTAAAGAGAATCATGACATGAGTTACTTACAATAGATTCTTATGAAATTTTTAGTTTTCAATTTTGTAGATATAAACTAAACTAGCAATCACACTTTCGTGTGCAATAGGTACGTCGAAGACATGTCAAAGGTATAAGAGAGATAAATGTTGTATAGTAGTGAGAATTGTAAAACATAAAATTTTATGTATTTTGAAAATTGCTACTGAATTGAATGTATAATATTTGTATATAAAAGGAAAAGGAAAAATTTGTAATATTGAATATATTTTTGGAAATAAAAAAACTATGCAAATTCTTGTACAAATTGGTTTTGGCAACCCCAGTAATTGGTGCCCTTGTACAAATGGATCTTATTTATAAAGGCTTTCAACTAAATTTCTTGAGTGGATAGTATTTTGTACATAAATTTCTTGTTTCCAACTGAAACTTTTGTGGCATAATTCTGAGACAGAAAATTTACCTACATATAAAGGATCTTATTTATAAAGGCTTTCAACTAAATTTCTTGTTTCCAACTGAAACTTTTGTGGCATAATTCTGAGACAGAAAATTTACCTACATATAAAGGAAGAATTCCAATTAGAAATGACTAAGGTTTAACACAAATGTAGAGTTAAGTTGATCTACAAAACTTAATAATATAGCACAAATAGAGAATGAGTTTTTTTAGTTGAACAGATACAAAGCCCTAAATCTTGTCAACAGATACTTAGAAAGTAACTATGAAAGCATGAAATACGTTGAAGTTTTTTTCTTAATAAATTTGCAGTTTTTTATAGTTTGGATTTTTTTTTGCAAGACTTAAGACAACATTTCATGAAAATAATGTGATGAAATTTTATGGAAGCTTCTATGATGTATACATTAGAGAGAAATAGAGAGCAATGACACAATAAAGAGAAGGAAGAAGGATTTACCATGTGGAACTCAAAATGGTAGGCGAGAATTCTAGTGAAGCCGATGCCAAATGCTGAAAGGAGAAATCAATTTCTTTGAGTTCGTAAGATGTCTACAAAAGCTCTTTGTTAACACTTTGTATTGTTGTTTTTTTGCCTATGATTCTTTTACACAGCTTCTCCCTCTTTCAAGTTGTGGTTTAGCCTTCTCTCATAAGAATGGATATTATTTATGTAGGCTTTAAGTTTGAACTAAATTTCATCAGTGGATAGTATTTGTAACTAAATTTCTTGTTTTGAGCTGAAAGTTCTCTTGCATAATTTTTTGAGACAAAAAATAAACTTCCATATAAAGGAAATATTTCAATTAGATATGACGAATGTTTAACATAAATTTAAAACAATTTTTCTAAGATTATGGCTTTGAAACTTTTGTTGACTTTGGCCAAGCACAAAAGGATGGATCAATTTCAAGTATTTGGTGATTCTGAGGTCATTATCAACTGGATAAATGGGATCTATTGTGTTGAAAATTTGATTCTCATGCTCATTAAAGACATGATAGAAAGGCTGCGATCTACCTTTGTCCATATATCCATCACACATGTTTATAGGGAGTACAATATGGAGGCAGATATTCTTTCTAAGGTTGGTTTACTTTTGGCGGTGGATAGATGGGAACTCAAGGAATATCTGGAGGGCTCTATCTTGCTGTCTTCTTACCACTCGGTGATCGATCATACTTGATTTATTGTCACTTCCTGACATTTGGCGATCTACTCTTTGTCTTTCCTTATTGGTGTGTGGTTAGTTTTCTCTGGTGTCTGACTCTTTTGGTCTTTCTTTGCCCATGTTTTTTCCTAGGCTTTGCTGTTTGCTGCTGCTCTTTACTGACAATACTTTACTCTTTGTATTTTTGATGTTTTTTCTTGTCTTTTTTCTCCCTGCAAAGCTTTTCTAGCTTCTACAATATGTAATATCTTTTCTATCAATCGATATTATGAATTATTTTTCGGGGGAAAAAAAAACATAAATTTAAAGATAAGTTTATCTAGAAAACTTAGTAATGTGGTACAAATATAATATGAATTTATCAGTTGAAGAGATACATAAAAGAAAAGACAATATAAGTCATATCCTAGCTAGCATGTTGTATGGCTGCATAATATGGAAATACAAACCTATTGCAAGGCATTCAGAGTTAAAAGAGTGATTAATTTGATCTGCTAAATTTTGCATATTTTACTTTAAAATGAAATACAACTAACTGAAAAAAGAAGTAAATGAAATGCATTTCACTCATAGGAGAAAAATGTGTCTTTTGAGAAATATGTGACAAATAGCTGAATTATAATTCCTTTAAACTTTTAATTCTGTGTTACCGGGTTTGGCCCTCCAGCTCAGGGTCCTGGTCCAGGTTCGCTCCGGGTACCGGTCCTTGTCTGGTCCCTCTGTGAGTTCAACCAAGGTCTATGATTTGGAGGCCTGGTTCGCTGGCGAAGAACCCAGGTGAACCCAAGAAGAACCCAGGTCGAACTCAGGCGAACCCACGGATTTGGGTGCCTAAAAATCATTTTTTTTGCATTTTTTAATTAATTTCTTCAGTTTGAATTTGACCCACTCCCAAGGGAACCCTAAAATTGACCTCTAAAACACTTTAAACACATAAACTACCTCATTTTTATTCATTTGTTTTGCAAACAAGGATTTTCATTCCAAGAGGCTGAGTTCTTATTTTTGCTTGTTGGATTGACAAAAGGAGTTGAAGATTGATCATTGAAGCTTCTACAAATGATTGCATTGTCATTCCTATAGATTTTCAAGTGTTTATTGACTACCACAAAGATTGTTGAAGGATATTTTTGCAAAGAGGTAAGTTTTTCTCACATTTTTTTGAGTTTTTTCATCTATTTTTTTGTTTTACATTTTACAAACCAAAAACTTTGTTTTGTTTCATTTTATGAGTTATATATGTTTTTACTTTCCATTATTCTATGAATGTATGCAAGATTCAAAAGAGATAGGTTTTATAAATCAATATTTTATTTTCATTCAAATTTTGAATGTGTTGTTTGCAAAACAAATTTCCATAGGAATCACAATGTCAATGGGTTCTACCTTCGGCTCCGTAGCTTAAAAAAACTCAAAGTTCAAAAAAAATCCTAATTCTCCTTTATGGAAGTATGTTGAGATGATAAAATAGATTCTAGGTGGTGGAAGTTATTTTTGGAAATGCAACGGGTGTGATGTTACATATTCTAGTTCATACCATAGGGTGAAAGCACATTTGTGTGGCATGAGTGGAAAAGGCATCACGTCTTGCCTTGGAAAAAAAGATGAAACTATTCCACCTGAGACAGTTGCAAAATGCATTATGGAGCAAGATGCAACAGATCAACGGGAAGCCCAAAAAGGAAATCACCCTTTGTTAAAAAAAAATCAAAGGGAATGCAGCCCCCATCTAATCCCAATATTGTGGTAGAAGACCACCCATTTATTGCCATTCCGGATCTTCAAGCTTGAAGTGCACAACCTATTGCAAACAAGAGAACAAAGGGGACTTTGGAACTTGTATTTCAAAATGAGAGTAGATCCCTTACCGACCAATGTGTAGTAAGATTCCTATATGCCAATGGATTATCTTTTAATGTTTTTCGTTCTCCATATTGGAAAGAGATGTTGAGAATGGTTAATGAAGCTCCAAAAGGGTACAAGGGCCCGGGTTATGAGAAGGTGCATGGCACTTTATTGGAAAAGGAGGTTGACTTGGTTTAAGATGCATTTAATCCTATAAGAGATTCATGGGTTGAGACAGGTGTGTCCATTGTTTCGGATGGTTGGAAGGACTCAAGAAATTGGCCTTTGATCAATGTCATAGCGGTGTGCCCTAAAGGGGTAATTTTTTTGAAAGTTGTGGATTGTGAGGGGCAAGTAAAAGATGGACACTTTATTGCTAATATTCTCATTGCATCCATTGAGAAAGTGGGACCTCGCAATGTTGTTCAAGTTGTAACAGACAATGCCAATAATTCTAGAGTAGCAAGGTTGTTGGTTGAGGAAAGATATTCACATATCTTTTGGACACCTTGTGCGGTCCATTCACTCAATCTTATGCTGCAAAAGATTGGGAATAAAATTGAATGGATCAAACAATTGTATGTTGAGGCTGAGGACATTCAGATGTTCATCACCAACGACCACATGTCTCAAGGGATCTTTAGATCATTTTCAAAATTGGAGCTATTGAAGGTAAGTGAATTAATATTTACATTTGTAATTTTCTGATTTTCATAATTTGATTGTGCATTCTAATTTAAATTCTTCTTTAAAGTTTATTTTTAAATTCTAATTTATTTTTTTAATTTGCAGTAGGTTGTCGAGACCCGCTTTGCCTCTAATACAATCCTCTTGAGACGATTTGTGAAAGTTAAAGAGGCACTTTCTAGCATGGTGATTAGCAACAATTGGTCTATATGGAGGCAAAGCAGCACTAAAAGAGAAACAAAATTTAAGAGCATGATATTAGATGACTCATGGTGGGATTGCGTGGAGTATCTCCTTAGCTTCACCGAGCCCATTTTGAGTATGATTCACTATACTGACATGGACAAGCCATGCATTGGAGAAATATATGATGGTTTAGACTCAATGCTTGAGAAAATCAAGTGCACCATAAATGCAAAAGAGCAAGACCCTGAAGAGACTTTCTTCAAACAAGTGCAAATAATTGTTGAAGAAAGATGGAACAAAATGACAACTCCATTACACCTTCTTGCCTTTGCATTGACTCCAAAATACTACAGTAGTCAGCTTCTTTCACAGCCAGGAAGGCTTCCTCCATATAAAGATTTAGAAGTGGTTGAAGGGTACAAGGCAACATTTATGAGACTCTTCCCTGACCAAGATTTGTGAACTATAATCATGAATGAGTTCACTGATTTTGTGCACTCAAATCATCTAGATGTTGATTCTTCTCGTGATAGGTTCTTAAATGATTCTCATAGTTGGTGGTACTTCCATGGACAATACTTCCAAAATTTGTAGCCCCTTGCAATCAAAATTTTATCACAAGTAAGTTTAATAAATTTTCATATTTTAGTTTAACTTTTAAAATTCAAAAGTTTCATAATTTCATTTAGAATTTTAATTTTTTTAATTATTTACTTTGTCTTCATAGGTTGCTAGTTCATCCACATCTGAGAGGAATTGGAGCACATATTCTTTCATCCACTCAGTAAAGCGCAATAAATTGCTCTCAAAAAGAGCGAAAAACTTAGTATATGTGCATTCCAACTTGCATCTCCTTTCACACAAACAACGTGAATACAAGGAAGGGGAGATGAAGTTGTGAGATATAGGGCCAGAGGATACTGACTTGGATGCTTCCACTTCCCACCATGTTGCATATGAGGAGTCTGATATCAAACAGGAGCATGGGCACAATACTAGTACTAGTGACAATGCCATTGGCACTACTTGTGATAAATCTAGTCTTCCTACTTCATCTAATGTCAATGTTGACTTTGATATGGATGATTTAAAGAATCCATTTGATGATTAAAACTTTAAAACTTAAAAGTGTTGTAATATTGAACTTGAAGTTTGAATGATGAATATTTATCATGCATGTTTACAAAATTAAATGTTTTAACTTTTAAATGATATTCAAGTTTATGGTGGTTTTGTTGTTTATATGATGTTATGTGATGTTCTAATCCTAATTCATGCTTCTAGGCTGCATATATATATATATATATATATATTATTTTTTACATGTTTTTGTACTAATGAACCCAAAACGAACCGAACCTACCCCCCAAAATATTTTGTCGAATCGGTGAACCGAACCCCTGAACCCGAACCCGAATCTGAACCCAAACCTGAACCCAAACCAGTAACTTAGTTTTAATTGGTCATTGGATAAGTAGTAATATAAAAGATTAAGTATAGACCATTAGAACTTATTCATGGAATTACATATGATGTCTACAAAAATGCTATTCAGTTGTCTTAGTTTTTATCTATCAACCTATAAAGGCTTAAAGCTAACATATTAGAAACAATGGTTGACAGTGTAATACAAAAATGTATGAATGTATCCCAAATATTTATTGAGGAGAAAAATTAGTATTTTTAATTTTTGCTGACAATTGTGGACTTGTGCCACTTCTAGGAACTTTTAAGTTTTAAAATCAAAAGATAAAAAGCTAATATTATGCTTGTTAGAAATAAGTCATTAACATTAATGGTCAATCACTTCTTCAAAGTGCATCAGGAGAAAGTATCTTTAGGCTATTCAGTAGTAAAGGGCAGTTACTCTAATAAGGAGGGGTTGTAGTGATGTGGTCTAACATTCAAGTATATGCATATTATGAATTTCTAATGGTTGTAACCATTTTTCTATTTGAAATTTTAGTGAAGAACAAGAAAGAATAACTAAAGGATAAGACCACATCATCTTAGGGACATATTCTTAACCACATGCTATATTCCTCAACAGTGAAGATTCTATTTAACTTCAATACCAATTGTGAGATAAAGGTGGATTTGGTGGTTTTTTTTCAAACTGTATCTCATCTTTTAGTTGGTAACCTAAGTATTTTTCTTTTCCATTCAACTTCTAGTGAAAAATATTATCTCCAGAATGTGTTGATTATATGGGACTTTGGGAATTTGGATTCTAATCCGTATAAGAGATTGGGGATCTAAACTTGCAGCTAGAGAAATTTAATTAAGTCTGTTGTAGTAATCCATAGTTTGTAATATTGGCTTTTTAATTTATTTCGAAATCTGGATAGGAAAGAAAATTGTCATTCCAGTAAACAAAATTCAACATTGCAGATGATATAATTTTGATTAAAGAGAGTACAAAGGATTCATTTCATGTTTAAATTCTTCATGGATAGCTAAATAACTTAGCATCCTATTTCCCTTGTGAGAACTTTATGTGAAGCTTTAAACATTTATTTTGTAGCCATTGCTAGAATATTTTAAGGGTTTTGAGCCCCCATTTGCAGCTTCCACCATTTCTACATAGCTTCAAACCCTGATGCACAATACTATATGAATCTAGGGTTTTCAAATTTAAAATAAATTATTTAGAAATCCATATAAACCTAGGGTTTGCAAAGTTTAATATGGACCAAAAAGAATAGAAGAAAAAAACACAAAAAATGGACAGGAGAATGCAATATTTGACTAAGGTTCATTGCCCTATTCCATTGATATGTGTGGCTACAATGTTGAGAATTCATTCAATGGGGTTGAAGGGAAGGAGTTTTTTAAGCATGCATAGAACACTAATAGGTAAGGCTTAACATGGAGCCTATTGCTCAGCTGTATTTATATGTGTGGTTACAATGTGAAGAATCTTGCTTGTTATGTTAGGAGAAGGGGGCTTTGTATATATTAATATAACACTAGAAGTTGAGTCTTCACTAACAATCCATTTCCCATCTATGTTTATATAGGGGGATACAATGTCACCAATACAATCTATGAGACATGTTATTTTAATTTTTATATAAGATAACACTATTTGATGAACTTCTATTAGGAGCATGCATTGCTCTATTGTATTGATGTGTTGGTACAATGTTAAGAATCCATGTATGAGGGTGGGAGGAGGATGTTTTATTTTGATATGTGGTGGGGTAAAATTTCAAGAATCCATGTATGAGGGTGGGAGGAGGATGTTTTATTTTGATATGTGGTGGGGTACAATGTCAAGAATCCAGTATGTGTTGTATGCAATAGAAAAGAACGGGATTTTAAAATGTATCCACAAAACACTAGGGTATGAGCCTTCCCTAGGATCCCATTGCCTTGTCGTGTTGATATGGGTGGGCATAACAACAAAAATATAGTTTGTGAGGCTTATTGGACTATGGTCTAGTAGTAAGGTAGGATACTCATTACAATGATGACCCAGACTCAAGACCAAATGTCATTTGTTCTCTGTGTTTGAAAAAGAAGATTTGTTGAACCAAGTGTCATGTGTTTTGTGTGTTAATGGGGTAAAGAAGATATTCCTTTCCTTGAAATCTTGATTAAGGGTAGCATGATGACATGGCTGAGTTGTCATCTACTGTGGAGAACTGTATTCTAATAAAAATACTAAATTGTATTTGGAAAAGGCTTCAAAATTACCAATAAAAGAAATAGAAAAAATCTAGTCTATGAGGTTGGGAGTAAGGGACTTTGTCTCTATAAAGAACACTAGTAGAGAAGCCTTGATTAGGATCCCATTGGATTGTTGCATTGCTATGGGTCAGTACAATATCAGGATTATAGCTACAAGGTTTGGAGGAAGGGATTTTGTGTATATCTAGAGAACACTAGGAGACAAATCTTCACTTGGAGGATATTGCCCTGTTCTATTGTAATTTGATATTAGTGTGTGCAATGTCAAGGATTTAGTTTATGATGTTGGGAATTATGTCATATAGACATGGACTTGGAAAGACCGATAGTCCAAGTTGATTTGAACTACAAGATCAGACTCAGCAAATTAAAAATATAATATAAAGGAAATCTAGAAAAACTGATATGCTTTTTCATTCCAAAAGAATTTAACTTCAAATTTTTTCAGATGATGATAAGAGATCTGCTATGTTTACCCAAAACTGATAGCCTACTTTTGTGTTGGCCTGTTTGGGTGAAATGATCAAAAGATAATTTTCATATTTGAACTAGAGTATCAGACTCAACACCATGACTCAGAAAATTACAAATATAATATAAAGGGAATTTAATAAACTAATACACTTTTTCACTCCAAAAGAATTTAACTTCAAAGTTGTTCAAATGATGATAAGATTTTTTTTGTGTTTTCCCAAAGGGCCAAAACTGATAGCCTGCTCATGTGTTGGTCTAGGTTTGGGTGAAATGAGAAAAAGATATACTTTTTGTAATGAGTCATAAGCTTTTTTTCCTTGTCTGGACAGGTCTTTCCAAGTCCATCTATTTGGACTTGCTTAGGAGGGAGGGGCCTAGCATGTGATACAATATTAGTATATGAACCTTTTTCTAGGGTTTATTTTATTGATTTGTCTGGGCACAATGGCTACAATCGAGTCCATTAGAAATCATATTGAAGCAAATATGGGGATCAAATAAGTAAACACAGTTGGTGCAGTGGTAACTGTTGTACAAACCAACCACTTTTCTTAACTATATTAAAATTCCAACCTATGAGGAATCACATCGGGATGCCTCTCTGAATTAAACAAGCCAACACAACTGGTGTAGTGTAGTGGAAACTATTGGTTATGGCTCATCTTTTATTTTATGGTTTTCTTGGAATAAACAAGTAAGATGATTCCCTTTGAGATTTTATTAGTGATCTATTGCTCTAAACTTTACCATTTGCTAAGCACTAGAAAATTCCTTGTGGTTTGGAGTAGAAAACTAAGATGATTTGCATTGAGCTTTAATTAGTGATCTATGGTGTTGAACTAGATTCTGCTAAGCAATGGAAAATTCCTTGTAGTTTTGAGCAGACAACTGAGATAATTTGAGCTTTTATTTGTGACCTATGGTGCTGGATTTGACAACCTGCGAACTACTAGAAAGTTTCTTGTAAGCTATGGTGAATTATGGATACCTTCATTTTATTTGAAATCAGAAAAAGGGTGCTCCAGATGTTAGTAGTTATCGACCATCTTTGTATGCTAAGAAAAATTATTGCTTGCAATAAAGGTTATCTAGAATACTTCATGGTAGGCATAGTAATGGTTTGAATGTATGATTGGTTGTGCTGACACTTAAATTTTTTTACACTTTAAATCTATGTATTCACATGCCACTATTGGTTATGGCTAATCTTTTATTTTATGGTTTTCTTGGAATATACAAGTAAGATGATTCCCTCTGAGCTGTTATTAGTGATCTATTACGATAAAATTTACAATTTGCTAAGAACTGTAAAATTCCTTATGGTTTGGAGTAGAAAACTAAGATGATTTACATTGAAATTTAATTAGTGATCTATGGTGCTGATCTGGATTATCTGCTAAGCAATGGAAAAATCCTTGTAGTTTGGAGCATACAACAGAGATAATTTGAGCTTTTATTTGTGACCTATGGTGCTGGATTTGACAACCTGCTAACTAATGGAAAGTTCCTTGTAAGCTATGGTGAATTATGGATACCTTTATTTTATTTGAAATAAAAAAGAGGGTGCTCCAAATGTTAGTAGTTATCAACCATCTTTGTATTCTCAGAAAACTTATTGCTTCTGATAAAGTTCCTCTAGAATACTTCATGGTAGGCATACTAATGGTTTGAATGTATAATTGGTTGTGCTGACACTTAATTTTTTTTACACTTTAAGTCTATGTATTCACATGCCACTATTGGTTATGGCTCATCTTTTATTTTATTGTTTTCTTGGAATAGACAAGTAAGACGATTCCCTCTGAGTTGTTATTAGTGATCTATTGTGCTAAAATTTACCATCTCCTAAGCACTAGAAATTTCCTTGTGGTTTAGATTAGAAAACTAAGATGATTTGCATTGAACTTTAATTAGTGGTCTATGGTGCTAAACTGGATTATCTGTTGAGTAATAGAAAATTCCTTGTAGTTTGGAGAAAACAACTAAGATAGTTTGAGCTTTTATTTGTGACCTATGGTGCTAGATTTGAAAACTTGTGAACTACTGGAAAGTTCCTTGTAAGCTATGGTGAATTATGGATACCTTTATTTTATTTTAAATCAGAAAGAGGGTGCTCCAGATGTTAGTAGTTATCGACCATCTTTGTATGCTAAGAAAACTTATTTCTTCTAATTAAGGTCCTCTAGAATACTTCATGGTAGGCTGAAAGATACCCTCTCAATTTTTTCCTTGATTTTAAATGACAATTGCATTGTAATCATGCACCCGTTAAGGTTAGCTTCAAACCAAAATGATGCAGAAAATAACTCTAACCAAGAATGCACCCTAAAACCACTTAAGGAAGAGGGGCATGCATATGGTCAGAGGATCCCTAGGATCTAATTAATCAATAACTAAAATTATTATAATTGAATGAGAGGAATTGAACTCAACACCAATAATGTGCACACAAGATCCTTTAGAAGGCGAGGTACTAGAATATGGAAGAGTACTTATTACAAATTGAAATGAGCTTAGGCAGATAACCAGCCATAAAATATTTTCCACACTTCCACTAAACAGTGGGGGGAATGAAATTACAAATAAAACAATTCATCTGTTGCAACACGCATCCACTCATGAGTGGAAATTCACCACTTTTCTAGTGGGTACAATGAGAGAATTAACAAGTTCTTTTTTCCACACTGGCAGTAAACTATCCAGGGGTTACAATGTGATAATTAAACACAAATGAGAAATAATGAAATAGACTGAAACAATACTACTATTATCAACTTTATAAAATGAGAAAGAGCTGCAATTTAAATGAGAATCCCAATAGTTTTGAAGCACCAAGAAGCTGGATGATCCCACATTAGATAACTATCCAACTTATTGAAGAAAGAATTGAAAACTCAAACTGAAACAAGTCTGATATAAAAATCTGCAAACTGAAAATGAATTACCAGCAAATTGTAGCACACCAAAATGTTCATAACTCTTGCAATTCTTTACCAAATGTCCTGAGATAAGTTGCAATAGTTGCTAGGGAATATGGTGCCCCATTTCAAACACAAAAACTCTATATAAAGCTCAATAATCAATTGTGCACAAATCCCATAGCAACTATAGAGAGGTACGACCTTCTTGAGGGGCGATTTGGACACATAAAATCACATACTCAATATTTGTAGACATAGAAAATGTACAATTTCATTTTGGCATGCTTGATCCTGATTACTAACAACATTTCTTCCTAAATTACACTCTCAGCATTTCATCATAATCCTATCTCTTAATCTAATGAATCATTATTCATTTAATTAAGTCTTCCTCCTCTTGTGATTAAATTAATCAATTTAATTTAATTAACCTTACATTTCTATTTAATTAAATAAATCATTTTATTTGATTAAAATCTCTAAAGTCCTTTTATTAAATTAAATAAATTAAACCTTATTTGATTTAATCTAATATATTCCTCCTTAGTTAAATAAATCAAATCATTTATTTAATAATCTTTTCCTCTCAATTCTTGACTTAAATCAATACATAAATTTAAGTCTAAATTGTCACATCATCTAATTCTTCATTAAATTAATCAAAACCATGATTAAATTAATCCCTCCCATTAAAATCCTCTAGAAAATGCAAGTTGCACAATAAATCAATTACTTTGATTTATTTAATTCTCTATTTTCCCTCACATGGCATCAAAAGGGAATATTCTCTTATTTGAATTCAAAAAGACCAAGTGGACTTGGTCCTTCCAACAAGGCATTTAAGGCTTCTTACATGTCCTTGGCCTTGAGCCAAGTGACATTTACTCCATTTCCCTTCCCTCTTCAACAAGTCATTTCACAAATTCAAATTCAAACTAAATGCATTTATTGGCACTTTGGCCAAAATATGCACAACCACTAACCATTCACATCATGACATGTGGCATTCAACCATTGGATTGAAAGTTAGTCCCACATTGCTCAAATCTTACTTTCTCTTCCAAATTGAAAGTTATAAATTGGAGGCTTCTCTCCTCATTTCTCATCCACAATTGCATGCAAAGTTACTCTCTTCACATTGAGATCTAATTTTTCCCATTATCACTCAACCATTCATCATCTTCAAGATTTGTAACAAGGTTATGCTCAAATCTCTTTGGGAGGTTTGACCATTTCTCAACCATTCAATATTGCAACTTAGGAATTGGGAAAGGGCAAATTGCAACATTTCATTGGCACCAATTCCCCCATGGGATCTTAAATCTATTGACTTAATTAGGATTCATATGCTTCTCTTGTATTGTGTTCTTCATTTTCCTAATCTTAGTTTAAATAGATGGATTTCATGGGGAATCTCTCATGCTTGTTTGCTTGCATTTGATCTAACAACCTAACATGTTTGTTGCTCTTGTGCATTTGCAGGTTTAGGGGTTCACATTTTGGCACTAGAAGGAGGGCAAACTCAAGAAATTAATCACGTTTTTCAAAATTTCTATTTTTTTTAAAACATTTTCTTGTAGGTCACAGAAAAACAATCGTGCAACATCATATTGCATCGCAATCAGCACCGCGACACCCTACAGTACCGCACTTACAAAAGCCGTGCCATATTGAACCACGCACAACTTCCAAACTGCGCCGCTTTTTCTCTTCCCGCCTGTCATTTTAAAGTTTCTAACTCTGCCGCTTTCATCTCTGCGGCGCTATACTGCACCGCCTTCAGCATCGCGGTGCCATATTGCACTGCATTTTTCAACATGGCACTGCTCTTGCTTTCTTGCCTAAAAAAATTGAAATTTTAAACAGGGCCGCTTCCAAAACTGTGTCGCTTACCCATATCACGCCGCTTATTCACTCTTTGTTTCTATAGAGCACCGCCCACAGTCAACCGTCGGGTGCTATTTAGCCCCGCTTTTACCCAAACTGTGCCGCTTTTACAAACTGTGCCATGTGCTTTTTAAATCTTGGGTTTTTTAATTCTTGACCTTGTTTGCTATCTTTTTGCTCTCTGGTTTTCTGTCACTTTGCAGGTTGTAGCAAATTAAAGAAAAAAAAAGCAAAGGGAGAAGTTCATCATGACCTCATACTCATCATAAAAACAAAAAAGTGTTTTTAAACACTAAAGTGTTCTTCAACACTCTTCAAGGATTTTAGATTCTTGTTTAAAGGAAATTTGTTAATATCATTTGCCTTAGAAACACTAGATTTATTTTGGGTTAAAAAAAAAAAGAACAAGCAAATTTCCTTTTTTCAGGAAAAATAGGAGATTCATTATGACACCACGTTCATTTTGCACAAACTATTTTTAAACACTAAAGTGTTCGTCAACACTCTTTAAGGATTTTTAGATTCTTGTCAAGAGAAATTTGTTAATATCTTTTGCCTTAGGAACACTAAACTTCTTTTAAGTTCTAAAATAAACAATCAAACTTCTTTTCAAAAGTTGCCAAAGGAATAAAAAGAACCTTAGGAACAACATACTAGATTTTGTTTAAAGGCTAACAATTGAACAAAGCAATCTCACATTTCCTTTGGTGCTTAAAAATAACTCATTATTGCTTTGAGGGATTTAAAATGAACATGTGTTTTTTGTGTCTTGTAATCTTTTTTGCAAAGTAGTGTCATTTAAAAAAAGGAGTATGTGCTTCTCTCGCGCTTCATGCCGATCTTGAGAATCAAAAGTATTTTTTTGGTGACACTAAGCTGCATAAAATATTGCCTCCACATTTCAATTTGGGAACCTAACAATTGAACAAAAACATGCGAGTGTGAGTGAACTTGTTGCGAGTGTTCTCCCTTTGTTTCTAAACGAAGGTTGATCGAACTACGGATAAGTTTATTTGCTTTTGTTTATCTTAGAGGGTCTGACTTGTGGGAAAAAGTAATCACCCAAGGGAATGACCCAACCGGGAACACGCTAAAGCCAAGCGACTTCCAACCGGTATATAAGTGTGGATTCTTGAGGAAAGTTCAAGAATCATGAGGATTATTCAGACAAGATGGACAAAAATGGACTTTCGCCAATGTTGGATAATCCCCCACGAATGGAATTCCCGAATTAAAACCCTTTGTTTAGAAAAAGGTCAAAACCTTATCTATTTTGTTGGTGCAAAAGGTCATGTCCTTTGAAGCTGCCCCACGTTATACATGCGGTTTTGTTGTAGAGACGAAAAGTATGCCATGGGAGATTCATGGGTACTAATGCTTGGCTGACCCGAGAAGTGTGTGCCATGGAGGTGAGCTAGTGTGGTCAAGCATTTAGCCATCCACACAAAATATGTGCAACTGGATTTGTCCAAGTGGGAACCCAACAAAATATTGTCTCATCATCCTAGGGTTGTAAAAAAAAAAAATTGCTTGGAAATATACATTGCTTGGTCCTCAAAATTTTTGCAAAATGAACATTCACAAGACCTCCAAATTTCAAACCCCTTTTAGGAAACAAATACCCTTGACGAATTTAAGCACTCTTGCTTTCCCTAGGGATCATATCCTTAGAGGTTTCTAAGTGCTTGGATTCTATCATCATTTGTTTTCGATAAGGTTAAACATATGTAACTTTTTCCCTATTTTCTTTGATTTCCACACAATGGACCTTGTGGGATGAGAAAGAAAGTGGGACATTAGACATATAGTTTGAAACATAAGCAAACAAGTGTCTTTGGTAAAAAGAATTCAATAAGCCAAGATAAAAGACAAATTAAACCTCATATGTGTTGTTCCAAATGATTTCCCGAAAGGTCAAGATTCCAAAACCAAGGTTCAAAAGGATAAGTCTAAAATCCCATGAACAATGTCTTGAAATGCTCCTTGAAGTCAGAGAAAGACTAGTATACAACTTCTATAAAAAGGCTTCAAGGAATAATCCAACTTTGTATGTGTTCTACTATCAACAAAATCCCAAACTTTTTGAAAGGTTTGCTTTCCTCACATAGGAAGTTTAGCGCGTTCTTTAACACCGAGGTTTTGTAAAGAGAGTTGTGTCTAGGTTCAAGTCTAGGATAAAATTTGTCATCCTCATCCATCTCTCCATCAAATCAAATATCATCCCATCAGCAAACTTCTTGAGAAATCTAGAAAAATCACTCATGCTAAAACTTAAAGGGCTAAACCAACATCACCCTATCTTGGCTTAACACACCTATCCAAAATAGTCAAATCTCTTGGACGAATTCACCTCTAGGATAACACAACTTCATAAGGTCTACTAGTTCACAATCACCTTTATTGGCTTAACACACTTTGCCAATTCATCTTCTTGTGCAAGTTCCCCTAGGATAACACAACTTCCTAGGAGCTACAACTTCACTACAATCTTGTTTGACTTAATACATCTAGTCAAACCATCACAATAAATCTAAGTCCCAAATAGTTTAGCATAACCCTTCAAAAGTTCTCCAAAAGGTTTCACTCACTCGCTTCATCCATTTATCCCATCATCATTACCACCCTCTTTGATCTTTGACTTCCCTAGTTCTTCTCTTTTGAGCCCAAAAGGTTAGGATCAAATTATCCCTATTTTTATGGTCCAAACAAGATCACAATACAAGAAGAACATGGAAAATATCAGCAAAATATCAACTTCCATTGATATGAGTCAAGTAACCTCTGAAATAAACCTTGTGGGATCAAGCAATCCCCCAATTAACTCTCCTCTACCATCACAAAATCCTCAAGAGGAGAACTATGAAGAGGACATCACAAATGAAGACATAGGGATGACACAATCTGAAATGATGAAAATGGTTCAAAATCCCGAGAACCACAAAATTGTCAACGCCATGTTCAAATACTTAAGCACGTTAGTGGAAGGAGGGGTACAGTTCCCTTCCGACCTTGACGCAAGCACTAGTATGGATATGCCTCTTACAAACACATCCCCAATGTCAAATATCAATCAAGAAATGCCTCACACCACCTTGGCCATCACACCAACCTCATAAAACATAAACAAGGGGAGTGCCATGTTTCGAGAGTTACAAAAGCATCGCCTTGTGACCAACAAAGAGGTGGCTGTCAATACCACACCGGATAATCCTATCCTGGTGAATCCATCACACCCATATGTCCTGCTCACCTTCCATAATCCTGCTAGTTCATCTTCATTCCGTGCTACACCAGCATGTCAATCAAACATACAAAATTCTCTACCACAAGGAGAAGGTGGTTTGTTTGGAACAACCAATGTTTCTAATCCTTTTTCTTTCCAAGGTAGCATACCATCTCTTCCCCCATTTCAATTCACAACCACATCACCTCTTAGATTGGGTTTTCCTCCCCTAAACATCGATAGTTTCTTAGAACTGGGCAATGTGAACATCACATCGAATTCCCTTTTTTTGCCCGCAACATCACAACAACAAGTGGAAACCATTCAAGACACTATGACAAATACATCAATCGGTCCTCAAATATCCCAAAGCATACCCTCTCAAGGACCAAGCATCTCAACCACCCCTCCAACAACCCAAATCCCAACCACCACCATAACCCTCTCACCTGTCACAATGGTTGGAATCATTCCCGTTCCACCACCAATCCACCAAAGGCCAACATGGTAAATTCATTCACCAATCTAATCCAAACCCTTCAAAAGGCCAACCAACAGAGGGTACTCAAACAAAAGCAGCAAGCTCAAGCTCAAGCCCAAGCACAAGCGCAAGCTCAAGCCCAAGCAGAAGCTCAAGCTCAAGCCCAAGCACAAGCACAAGCTCAAGCACAAGCCCAACAACAGGCGCAAGCACAATACCAAGCGCAATTGCAAGCAATCCATTTGCAAGCATACCAATAAGCCTTGCAAGACTTTCAGGCACAATAACAAGCCAAACAACAAGCTTTGTTGGTACAACAACAGCTCGACCAACAACAAGATTTGTTGGCACAACAAAAGCTAGACCAAAAACAAGCTTTGTTAGTGCAACAACAGCTCGACCAACAATAGGCTTCATGGGAACAACAATAGATGGACCAACAACAAGCATTGTTGGAACAACAACAACAAGATCAACAACAAGCATTGTTGACACAAATGCAGGCATACCATCAATCCTTGAACGCACAAAAAAGATTACAAAAAACCCCCACTAGTGCTCCTCCCACCAATCAAACACCTCAAACACCTCACAACTCATTCATTCCACCTCCCGACCCAAGCAAAGATGTTGCAACACAAATCAAACTGCTCTCGCAGCAAGTGTTGGACTTACAAGCAGGAAAAACAACAAGAACACCAGGCAACTCGTGCCCTTATCCTTTTGACATAAGTCTCACCATGATACCGTTCCCAAAGGGATTCGAGATCCCAAAATTTGACAAGTATAATGGAACGGGCAACCCTGAAAACCACGTCAGGGAATTTTAGGTGTATTGCATGGAGGTTGCATACGATGACATGTATTTAATGCGACTCTTCCCTCGCAGTCTGACCGGTCCATCCATGGAATGGTTTTCTCACCTACCCACGAGCATTAGAACATTCAAGGAAATCATGGAAGCTTTCCTTAAGAATTATGCTTTCAATATGGGTGCAGATGTTAGTTTGGAAGAACTATCCACACTCAAACAAGAAAAAGGAGAGCTATTCATGACCTTCTTGCAAAGATGGTGATCCATGGCCAATCAAAGCAAGTGGACCATGCCAGAAGAACAACAAGTTTGCACGATCATATCTAATCTGAATGAAAACTTGGCGTTCTACCTGAAAATGCAATGCATCACATCATACAATCAACTAATCCCAAAGGCACTCAATATCGAAAGAGCCCTTACTGCACGAGGAGGCACATCAAATTTCACTCCACCACAGGATAACTGCCCGTCCAACAACTATAATGATAAACCTCGAACATGGTCAAGGAACAAAAATATGACAAACTATGGCATGGTCGATGCTAAAGTGGTCATCAGTGCCCCTAAGTAGAACATCCAAACCCATCATCAACCACAAAATCATAATTGCAACAATGTGTAGACTAATGCGGTAGTAGCAGAACAACAACCAACTCCACCAATCAAATCAATAACTTGGGTAATGAAGGAGGACCACCTCTCCGAGGCAAATATCCCCCCAAGAGGAAGTTCACGGCTCTTGGTGAATCTATTGAGTCCATCATGAAGAAATTGGTCAAGGAAAACTTGATCAAAATCTCTAACTCTGAGCAATATGCGGAACCCATGACCAAACCGCCATGGTATAACAAAAATCTCCTTTGTGACTTTCACAAGATCAAAGGACATACCACTGCCAATTGCATGAGATTGAAAAACATCATCCAAGACCTCATTGAAGATAAGATCATCAATGTCGAACAGCCAGCCAGAAACCAAGACTTGAAAATATACACGGATCCGATGTCAAACCACAACCAAGGAAACAATCAAGGAAATAATTAGGGGAATAATAAGGGCAAGCAAAAATATGCTAGTGCTAATCTAGTGTATGAGGAGATAGTCAGATGTGTCGATGAAATGGTCACAGTCATAAATGTGAAAGGAGCCAACAACGATTGTGGAGTCACCACACGTGGCGGAAAGGTCACCATTGCTGGGGCACCAACTAAGACCCCCATTTCTAATACAAAAGTCATCCCCTATGACTACACTGTCATTGACCAGCTAAAGAGAACCCCCACCCAAATCTCCATCATGGAACTATTGAAAATTTCTGCCACCGATAGGAAGATCCTTGATGAAGCATTAGCTGCGTCCACCGTCTTCGCCACTCTTGACATAGAGCAGTTCCAGACTATGGTGGGTAACATCATTACCCCAAATCTCATTACATTCTCTAACCAAGATTTCCCCCCATAGCCATCTCATAACCGCGCACTCCACCTTCAAGTGCACGTCCATAAAAAGAAAGTCAAAAAGAGTCTTGGTGGATGGAGGTGCAGGCCTTAATATTTGTTCTCTAAAGCTCATAAATATATTGGGATTCACCGAGGATTCCATTAATAAGAACAAAAGCATCACGATAAGGGAATATGATGATCAAGAAAGAGTGTCTCAAGGCACTATCAAAATCCCCATCCAAGTGGGACCGACAACTATGGAGACTACTTGTCAGGTCCTCGACCTCGACCTACCATACAACATCCTCCTTGGACGTGTGTGCATCCACGGAATGAAGGAAGTGGCCTCGACGTATCACCAATGTATCAAGTTCTCACAACAAAATGAAGAGGTCACTATATATGGGGATCTTGAACCTTTCACCTACAACAAAAAATTGGAAGGCAAGTTTTATAAGATCCCCCGACTACCAAAGAATGATGAAGGACCGTCCATGTCATACATAGACCCAGACAACCTCTCTTCCACTTCTATGACAGAGACACCCTCCATCCCTGACATATCCGACATCAAAAACATGATTCGGGACAATGGATGCGGTGATTACAGAATGAAAAGGAATGCATTTATTGTAGGAGAGTTACCACAATCTCCTATATCACATGGGCAACCTTGATCACAAGAAACACCCGTCCACACCCTTAGGGAAGATCCTTCTAGATTTCACCGTTGGGGAGATCTAAGTCAGGAAAATGTCAACGAGGAAGATATTGCAAGCTCAATATACCATGATGCAGGGCCCACACCCACCTTACCCATGGATGAAACTAACAGAGGGTTGCAAATGATGTTTGGCATGGGCTATAACAGGAATGAAAGCCTTGGAAGGAATAGTGATGGACGCCTGGAGCCCATCATTGCAGAAAGAAGAGTGCTAAACCTTGGCCTCGGCTGTTCTCCTCTGAGTATAACCATATGTGGTAGAGGTACTCCCAATAGGGTAGTCAGGTCCTCTCCTCAGGTAACAAAAGCTACTCCTAGACCACCTGTATGCCTAGGTATCCCACTTGATAACTTCACCTTTGACATCACCAATGTTTGTGCCAGTAGTGATGATGATGATACCATAGCAGGTCTTCCTAGGCTCTTTGAAGATTCCACCCTATAAATGATTAGTGCCTCCCTAGCTAAGTCAAACTAACAAACCCACCGAATCACCTTAGTACACCCGCAACTCATCAATCACGATCAACGAGGACCGCCAATTCTAGACTCATTTGAAAATGATGAGGCACTCTCGGAATTCATGGGACTAAGGGATATAGTTCCATATGGGGATCACAAGGTAGGCTTCAACATCACATTAGACACACAGGCATACTATGGGGAGATGATTGAGTCCTTCAGTCGCAAAAGGAAAATATCGAGAATAAGCTCGGGGTTATGGAGTGAAAACCACACTGTGGCACTCTCTAACCACAAAATAGTAAAAATAAAGGATGCATCCAATGGTGAAAACCTCTCTGAGGCATCGGGGGATGAAGGATTCAATCTCCCCCTTGCTGCTCTACATCAAGAAAAGTCAGCAGTCCTGGCAGAGGAGTGCAATCCTGTAAACTTAGGAATAGAAACAGAACCACAAATCACTTTCTACACCGAGTCTCTCCTGACAGAGGAACAGGAACTGTTAGCAACATTCCTGAAAGAAAGGAAGGTAAACTTTGCATGGACCTATGCCAACATGCCAGGTCTGGATCCTAAGGTGGTGGTTCATCATTTGGCTGTCTACCTTGGAGCGAAACCAGTGAGACAAAAGTTGAGTAAAATGCACCCACAAATAGCCTTGCTCGTCAAGATTGAGTTACAAAAGCTCCTGGATGTTGGCTTCATACACCCGATCGACTATCTAGAATGGGTATCTAACCTTGTGCTAGTCTCAAAACTGAATGGGGGCATCCGCATCTGCACGGACTTTAGAGATCTAAACAAAGCATGTCCTAAGGATGATTTTCCACTACCCAACATTGACATGATAGTGGACATGACGACCGGACATGAGATGCTGTCCCTAATGGATGGCTTCTCGGGGTACAATCAAATAATGATCGAAAAAGAGGACCAGCATAAGATGGCCTTTACATGTCCTTGGGGAACCTATTGTTGGAATGTGATGCCATTTGGGTTAAAGAATGCAGGAGCTACATACCAAAGAGCCATGACACTGATTTTCCATGACATGATCCACAAAACTTTCAAAGACTATGTGGATGACATATTGGCCAAATCAAAGAAGAGACAGGATCACATAGCGACTCTAAGTGCAATCTTTTATAGGATAGAAAAATACAAGGTCTGAATCAACCCAAAGAAATGTGTCTTTGGGGTACAATTGGGAAAGCTACTCGGGTACATATTTCAATGAGAGGGATAGAGGTGGATCTCACAAAAATAAAAGCAATCCTTGATATGGGAGCACCAAGAACACTAAAGCAACTTAGAGGATTACAAGGTAGACTCCAGTCCATCAGAAGATTTCCTATTCACACCTACTCCACAAGGGAGTAGCATTCAGGTGGGACGACAAGTACGAACAAGCATTTAAAAAGATCAAGGAATACCTACTTACACCACCTGTGTTGATGCCACCGATCGTAGGAAAACCATTGATTCTATACATCTCAGCAACGACAGCCTCCCTTGGTGCCCTTTTAGCCCAACATGATGAAAAGGGAACTGAGCGATCCATTTACTAAATTAGTAGAACAATGGTGGGGCATGAGCTCAACTATAAATCAATAGAAAAAACTTTCTTGGTAGTGGTATTTGCAGCCCATAAATTCAGACACTACATGCTAGCTCATCAAATTAAGCTAATTGCCAAGATAGACCCCCTCATATATCTATTGTCAAAAGCAATGCTTACAAGAAGAATGGTTAAATGGGTTATGATACTATCTGAGCATGACATTGAGTATGTCGAGTGAAAAGTGATCAAGGGAAAAGTTATTGCGGACCAGCTAGCAGAAGCTCCCGTCTACATAGATAACCCACTCGTATCAGAGTTCCAGATGAGTCCCTTTTCAATCTCAGCATAGCAGATCACTGGAAACTATACTTTGATGGCTCCCACACGCAACATGGATCAGGAGCTGGTGTGTTCTTCATCACCCCATAGGGGGATTGCATACCAAGATCGTATAAGTCGGTATTCCCTTGTACAAAAAATATTGCAGAATATGAGGCTTTAACCATAGGTCTCAAAATTGTGGCACAGTGGTGAATCATGGCATTAAAGGTCTATGGAGACTCGCAACTTATCATTAACCAAGTCAATGGTGAATACCAAACTAAAGATGATAAGCTTGCACCATACAAAAAGGTAGTGGAAATCCTCAAGGAATCATTTATCGACACCACCTTTGAGCAAATACCGAGGGCAAACAACAAAGTAGCTGATGCAATGGCAATAATTAGATCCTTGCTAGATATCCATCGCAACGTCTCGAAACATGAATTCCCGGTAGAGAAGCTTCTCATACCCACTTTCGAGGTACCAAAATTAGAATATGCGTGTGAACTCGTTGGTCCTGGTGATCTTTGGTACCATGATATTTACACCTACCTAAGATTAGGAATCCTCCCAGTTGACATTACCCCGAGCCTAAAGCGAACCTTTGTCAAAAGGTCCTTACAATTTGTCATCCTAGGAGAAACCCTCTTCTGTAGAAGTATCGATGGAACCCTGCTACGATGCTTAAAACCCAAGGAGGCCTTGACTACTTTAATTGAGGTACACAATGGCACTTGTAGTTCACATTCGAGTGGTATGACCTTCATTAAGAAGTTGCTGAGAACCGGGTACTACTGACCGACAATGGAAAGGGAGGCACATGATTTTGTCAGAAGGTGTCTACAATGCCAACAACATGGAGACCTCATTCATGCACCAGCTCAAGAGTTACATCCTATAGTTACACCTTGGCCCTTTTCCCAATGGGGGGCTTGATCACATAGGTAAAATCTCACCCACCTCATCTAACGGCCACAAGTTCATCATCACCGCCACCGAATATTTCACAAAGTGGGTCGAAGAAATTACCATGACCTACATAACGGGTAAATAGATATCCAAGTTCATCCTAAACTACCTCATCTGCTGATACGGTGTTCCCCAATCCATTATCTCTGATAACAGGACACCTTTCAAGAACCAGGATGTTCGTGACTTGTGTGAAAAATTCAAAAGCCAACATCGCTTTTCCACCCCATATCACCCACAAGGCAATGGCCAAGCAGAAGCTACCAACAAAACTATCCTAAAGATCCTTAAGAAAATAGTCAATGACTCTGGTCGTGACTGGCATCTACAGTTAAACCTTGCCTTATGGGCCTACTGCACCAGCATCCGCATGCCAACAGGTGCCACCCCATTCTCCTGGTCTATGGATCATAAGCCATCCTCCCTATCGAGATCGAGCTTCTGTCACTGAGGATATAATTGCAAAACCTCATCACAGATGAGGAATACAGGGTTACAAGACTGAATGAGATGGAGTTACTAGATGAACGATGCATGGATGCCCTAAATCATCTACAAGTCTACCAGAATTGCCTGAAATGGAGCTACAAAAAGAAGATCAGGCAACACACCTTCCCAGTCAGTGACCTTGTGCTAAAAAAGAACCAAAAGAATGTGCTAAACCCGAATAGCAAAGGAAAGTTTGAGCCCAACTGGCTGGGACCTTTCATCATCATCGCTAGCTATAAATTAGGGGCATATCAGTTATCAACACCAAAAGGTGAACCTCTGCAGGAACCCATGAACAGTTATCATCTCAAAAAAATTTATGCCTAAATCTTGCAAGGTATAGAATCAGAAAATACAAAAAAAATAAAAAAAAATCCTGAAAAAATGGTTACCTTGACGAAAACTTGACAAATAGGCATCTTGGTGACAATAAAAAAAAAATCAAAAAATGTAAAAAATCCAAAAAAATCAAAAAAAGGGATTGAAAATAGTAAAGAAAAAAATCATCCTCTAGTGAAAACCACTTCAGTGGCACTTTGGACAAGTACCTTGGTGAAAACCTGGCAAACAGGCGCCAAGTGTAAATAAAGCACTCCCCATCTATTAGGATCTGCATGACTCACTCATCCATTCCATCACATTTCATTAATCATCCATACACCCATCCGCTCGCATCCATACCATAGCCTGAGCTGGTACCCATGTCATATTCCACCATAGCAATACTTGGCATATTCCTAAGGTCAGTTTGTCCTGCCTTTATCAAATTAGTCTATTGCCTAAACGTTGGGGGCATGTCCTAGAAACTGGCAGTGGATCGGATTTGTGTATATCTTTTGTGCTCTTCCCGAAATTCATCAGAAAAAACCAAAAAAACATTCAAAAAATTCATCAAAAATCTAAAAACATCCAAATCATTCAAAAATCCAAAAACATGTCAAAATATCAAAAAATCTTCAAAAAATTCATCATTGAGTCTTGTCAGTCTTTCACCTTGTCCGAACTACATCGTCTTTGAGCTTGAACGTAGGCAAGGTTGATCTTTGATCATCCCCTGAGACAGTTTAGGTCAGTCCTTTAAGCGTCCGTCGCAGTGGCAATCTGTTTACCCGTCTATCTTTTCATTGAGTCAAGTTTTTTGTCAGTCAAACTATGTGGTCTCTACATGTATAACGTAGGCAAGGCTAATCCACGGATCAGCTCCCGAGACCCCTAGGATAGGTCTTTAAGTTAGTCTTTTCATCGTAAATCCTGAAAATACCAAAAACAACCTCAAAATATCTAAAAATCCAAAATGGTGCATCCATTTGATTTTGCTTTCACCCACGATAGTCATCATTCCTAATAAAGTCAATCATCGCCTTCACCCTTTGGTGATTCAGTCAGAAGCAAGTCTAGTAGGTTCAAAATTGAACACCTAATCGTCAAAGTCTTGAAAGTCTAAGTCAGTAAGTAAGCAAGTTGATCAAATTGGAATATTGGTAGCTTATCATCTAATCAGTCCCATCAAAACCCTAATCATGACATGTCTTAGGATGAAGCTTTCCTATGATGGACATAAGCATCGGGTACCCTATAGTAGTTAGTCTTGGCTAGTGGTATGAAGAACATTAGCTTGTTTCGTTTGTTTTATTTGGTCTTTTATTGACTTATCTTATTTTGCACTCATTCCAAGGACCTCTCGATGATGCCTAAACAAAACAGGTTTAGAGAGAAAGGAATGGAGCAATGATCATTATCTTTTTATATGCTGTGCTTGTTGGATATTCTTGTAAAATAACTTTGTCATGCATACTTCGTTTTGTTTGTAGGAAGGATGTTTTAAGTGTCTTGTTGACCACATAAGAAGGCTTGCCTTCTTATGTTTTGGCCCGAGATGTCTAGATTATCTGAACTGCATTCTGAATAAGGTTTCATTTGTCAAGTGTGAACAAGAATACTCCTATCTGTTTGTCAAGTCAAAGTCCACCACACTAGGTACAAACGCCATCCTGGTCCTTTATACCTTGATGCATCATACCTATGTGTGTTATCAAACATAACGTAATTGACCCTTTGAAAATATCAACTCCTAGCAATGCAAATCACCATCATCATCCTAACTAACTCATTAATTTCTAAATTATTCTATCTTCCTTCCACACTAACATGGTATCATAACAGTAATCAAAACATCGCCAATGCATACATCCTGCATCCACGAGATCATTAGTATAAGAAGCATGATTGCATCATAGGAGGAATAATATAAATCTGTTATTCTAAGCATCTTAAGAAAGCATTACATCATACATAACCATTTGCATATCATGACACCATCATTAACATACATTACATCTAAGGATCATCATTAAAAAACATGGAAAATATACAAAAAGAAATGCATCCATAAGCATAAGAAATAAGAAACATCTCATAGCATCACATCAAATTGGAATGCATCCATACATATCATAAAAGATGAATCATCTCATCTATATCATCAAAAAATAAACTATTATGATACAAATCGGATCAAGTACACATCGAATACATGGTACAATAAGGCCAAAATAGTGCGGCCTATAAACCAAAAGTGCCAAACTGTTTGTGATGAAAAGGGCTAGTCTTGTTGGCAACTACGCTCCCCCACCTATCGGTCACCGTGATCCTCTGTTGGCCGCCTCCTTGTCTGCTAGGAGAAATATGGCACTCTACCTACTGATGGCACTTCCTGTCGGTAGTGTTGCCGATAGTACTTAGCCTCTCTGATAGTCTCTCTGTACTCCTGAATATCAACTGATCAACCCTAGGATGTGGAGGCTACGCTCTCTAGCTATCTCTGTCGACCAATCTCCTGATCCCTCTCGGATCGTGCCTGATGTCTCTCGGTTGTAACTGCAGCAACCTGCTTCTGGGCCTCATCTCGCTCTGCTATCAAAACTTGTACCTAGCCCTGTAGCTGTTGAATCAGTACATCTCGAGGATCTGGCTGTGCTGCTAGCTAATGTTGTGGTACCGCCTAAGGCTGCCCATCTGGTCCTACTGGACCTTGTGCTCCATCTCTTAGAGGTGACTGCTAAGGAGGTGGTACACCTCCCCGACCTCTACCTCCTGCCTTGCATTTGGCCTTCTGACATGGAAGCACTGTCCCAGAAATTATCAATCTCAATGGAGGTCGAAACCATGCCCTGTACGCTGGAGTGACCCCTGCATCTGCTGGCCCCTGATCATATGGCCATGGACGAGCCACTAACTGTCTAAATGAGGACACTGCCTCATCTGCTGAAATAGGCAGCCCCCATGCTGTCTCTCTAGTCATGCGGGCGAAGAGTGCCATGTACTGATCATCAGGCCTATCTTATATCTCGTCAAACTGTCTGACTACCCTATTAGGAAGGTATCTCTCTACCATAGTATGCTCTCGGCCCTGCATGAACCTGTCCTAATGAGCAAAGAAAAGCCATCTGAGCATCATCATACCACATACCTATGCCCATCCACAACCTCCATATGAACATTGTCATCTCATCAAAAACATGCCGCCAATGGGCTATACCATCTATACCCATGTGGGTAAAGTGAATCTCTGCCCGACCATACCGCCACACCACGGGATCATCAATATCTATAACAACTGGTGTCACAATTGGGTGAAGCACTGGGATCCGCTCTCATGCCCAAATGTGTAGAAGGGTCACTCCGGCCCCAAGAGCTTGACCATCTAGCTAAGAAAACTCGTGCAAATCTCTATATAAAGACGCTAGCAATACTGGTGCCCAGGCAAAGCACTCTCGAAGAACGCACATCCGCTGCCATGCCAATCCCCAACCTAGACTAAAATATTGGCCACACCGATCAGGAGCTACAAGACCAAAAATAATGGCGGCCACAATTAGTCTGTAAGTGGGGGCTATACCCTGGTACCGCTCCAAATCTATTTGACCATCAGAAAAGATAAGTTCGTCAACACCCATAACACCAAAATAGGCATCCCTACCCTCCTACAGATGCACCAAACATCCTCAAGATTAATGGTGGCCTTGCCGATAGGAAGATGAAAGGATGATGTCTCGCTGTGCCACCGCTCGGCCAAGGCATGCATCATACCCAGATGTGCCCAAACAGGAGGGACATATGCAACGTGCCATAGACCAAGCATCCCAAGCTGCTCTTGGAGATATACGTGCATACCCTGTAATCTCTCAAGTATTGTCCACCGATGCTCCCTCGAATGAAGTACATCGTGACTCTCCTGCATAAGGAAGGGTACCGCGTCAGTTTACCTAAGGAAAATCTGTTATCTGTATCACATTTCACTTTTGAAATAGCAAAAGTGGCGTTGTTCTCAAAAGCGACATAGTTTGTAATGTTCCAAACTGTGCCACATGATAGACTCTGGCACCCCATTTTGACAAACTGCGTCACGCGATGCTATTTGTGTATGCGACCAAGTTTGGTGACCGAAACCGTAAAAACCTAAACTACATCGTGTGGTGCTCTATGAATAAGTGGTTCTATATAGGACCACGCAGCCCTGAATTTGCAGTTTCTGTGGCGCTATATTGCACCGCACCGCCTGGACCGAACCTAAACCCTAATTAATGCATGAATAATGAGAAAATCAAAAGTCGGATAGGGGTACATACCGCGGGTCCTGCGGAGACTGGTCATTTATGCACTCCTACCCGCTCCGACACATGCAAAGGAAGCTATCATTGTGCCATTGTGACCAAGACTCAGATCTCAAGGTGCCAAATGTTCAAAGGTTTAAAATTGCAAATGTATTGAAAGTGACCCCTTGAGGTCTATTTAAGCCTGAAAATTAGGGTTTTTTGACCTAATTTGACCTTCCAACTACAATTTTGGTCCCTCGATCCCATTTTCATCCAACCGAGGGCCATGTTACATATTTTTTGGCATCTTAGCCTATTTTTTAGGCATTCTGGGGCATTTCTGGCCTGGTGGGCTCCTTGTCATCCTTTTTTCACGAGATCATCCAAAAAATCAATATTTCCGTCTGATCTCTCGAGGGGGCAGTATCCAACATTATCCTTCCACTGGGGTAGTAGTGGGGCATCTGAAAAAATTGAGAAATTTTGAACTTTGATCACAATAGTTTATTCTTTGAATCAAGGCAATAAGTACATTGCTTCAAAGAGGGGCAAAATGTAGACATAGAAAATGTACAATTTCGTTTTGGCACTCTTGATCCCGATTACTAACAACATTTCTTCCTAAATCATATTCTCAGCATTTCATCATAATCCTATCTCTTAATCTAACGAATCATTATTCATTTAATTAAGTCTTCCTCCTCCTATGATTAAATTAATCAATTTAATTTAATTAACCTTACATTTCTATTTAATTAAATAAATCATTTTATTTGATTAAAATCTCTAAAGTCTTCTTATTAAATTAAATAAATTAAAACTTATTTGATTTAATCTAATATATTCCTCCTTAGTTAAATAAATCAAATCATTTATTTAATAATCTTTTCCTCTCAATTCTTGACTTAAATCAATTCATAAATTTAAGTCTAAATTGTCACATCGTCTAATTCTTCATTAAATTAATCAAAACCATGATTAAGTTAATCCCTCCCATTAAAATCCTCTAGAAAATGCAAGTTGCACAATAAATCAATTACTTTGATTTATTTAATTCTCTATTTTCCCTCATATGGCATCAAAAGGGAATATTCTCTTATTTGAATTCAAAAAGGCCAAGTGGACTTGGTCCTTCCAACAAGGCATTTAAGGCCTCTTACATGTCCTTGGCCTTGAGCCAAGTGACATTAACTCCATTTCCCTTCCCTCTTCAACAAGTCATTTCACAAATTCAAATTCAAACTAAATGCATTTATTGGCACTTTGGCCAAAATATGCACAACCACTAACCATTCACATCATGACATGTGGCATTCAACCATTGGATTGAAAGTTAGTCCCACATTGCTCAAATCTTACTTTCTCTTCCAAATTGAAAGTTATAAATTGGAAGTTTCTCTCCTCATTTCTCATCCACAATTGCATGCAAAGTTACTCTCTTCACATTGAGAGCTAATTTTTCCCATTATCACTCAACCATTCATCATCTTCAAGATTTGTAACAAGGTTATGCTCAAATCTCTTTGGCAGATTTGACCATTTCTCAACCATTCAACATTGCAACTTAGGAATTGGGAAAGGGCCAATTGCAACATTTCATTGGCACCAATTCCCTCATGGGATCTTAAATCTATTGACTTAATTAGGATTCATATGCTTCTCTTGTATTGTGTTCTTCATTTTCCTAATCTTAGTTTAAATAGATGGATTTCATGGGGAATCTCTCATGCTTGTTTGCACGCATTTGATCTAACAACCTAACATGTTTGTTGCTCTTGTGCATTTGCAAGTTTAGGGGTTCACAATATTAAAATCTGAAATCTTGAGGAGAGGGTCGCCCAAAGCATAGAAACATGATAAGAGATTACCCACAACCAAAATAAATTCATGTGATGAGCTGCAAGCAAAATTGACCTTCCACCATAACTGCACCAACAACTCAAAATCTAATAATAACATCAAATATCCAACAATGAAGCTCAATATGTACTTCTTAATGAAGCACACTCTCAATCCATCATCTAGGGAACCATAGTTTCAGGCCCGAAGAGTGGAATAGAATTTGCTAGAAGCTTTCCCTTAGTCAGATTCTGGATTTGAAACCAGCAACATAACTTTGCTTTCCAAAACATAACATAATCAGCTCTCCAAAAATGCAGCAATATATAAGTTTCAATGGGAAAATGAAACACTCTGAATTCCAAGAAGTCAAATCACTTCAACTTCCCAAGGGATGCCATCTTTAACCATTCACTTTATTTTGAAATATCAAAACATTATTCACCTTCCCTTTAGGCATCCATTTCAATTTGCAATAATAAAGCATTTATTAAATCATTAATTGCTCAACTTGACCCCTTAATTTCCCCTCTTTAAAACAACATGAAGTTATCACTCCTAGGCGTGGGGGTACAAGTTACAAATATGAAATTGACTAAGTATAAAACTTAGTCCAAGGACATAACCAAAACCAATGCCAATACTAAAACTGAAGGATTATGAAAAATAGCATAATGACCTGAGTTGAACTGTAGATGATGATACTACCAAAATTAGACTTACTAAAAATAGCCACTACCAAAAATAGTAAGTTCACTTCAAACTCAACAAAAAACCAAACTGATCGGCCACACAGAACTGCGAAAGATTGAGTTGTTGCTAAAGTGACACTGCTATAAATATACTTACCAAAAATAACACATTGCTATAAATAGTAATTTTGCCAAAACCACATCTGTATGCCAACTAAGCAGTATCATGACTTACTATAAATAGTAAGTGTTTCCAAATATATTTTAAGCACAAACTAGGCAACCATCATGACTTACTATAAATAGGAAGTGCTCGTAAAGGATGTCAGATTCAAATGCATGTCACACCACCCTAGAGATCTCTGAAAACCCAGAAACCTTTCTTTCATGCAAGGTATCAGTCAAAATTGCATGTCATTATTTTAACATTCATGTTACCTCATCCTGAAGTTCTTCAAAAACCCAGAAAGCTCCTCTAGACATGCGTTAGAAAAACACACATGCAAGCCATCAAAATTGCATCTGAAAGTGGAAATCCTAATTTCCAAATTTGCTTAGCCTACGAGTTTCCGAAAATAGGCTAAATCCTCAAGAAGAATGTAGAGCTAAAATGGGGACATTACGGTCTGCCCTTCCCAAAATTGCTTGTCCTCAAGCAATGCCACCACACTCCAAGACAACAACTTGATCCTTAATACACCAAGTAGGATCCCAAGGTCTGAAAGCCATCTCTGTATAGACCCACCACACTGACGTTGTGCCACACTGATCACATAAACATGACCAATATCTCAAGATTCCACTATGCTCCTTCCAAACACATGGCTTAAACTGATTGTCCTAAAGGAACTGAAATCATAATCTTGCAGCATATCATGCCCTATAAACTCAGAGGAGTCAAAAACATCAATCCCACAATCAAACAAATTCTTGAGCAATAAGACAAATAATTTTATCAATTCAAAAGCATGCTCCATATCATAACTCCTCATAGCACCAAGGAAAGTCACAACTCCTTCAAGGCTTCCTGCAAAGAAGGAAACAACTCTTTGCAAAATCTCAACAATCTCATCTGAATAATTCTGATATATCCAAGAAGGCTTCTGAAAACTTTCACCAATTTCCCTACAAGAGTCTCAAAAAGTCGAACCAAATCAAGCATTGGTTTGTTGTCCCACGCATATGTACAAGTAAATGTACAAAGATAGTCACTGAGATGAACCTGAACACTATCTAGATGCAGATTCAAATCACTCCAAATATTCATTTCTCCCAATTGAGACCAAAAATCATGGCTAACAGGAGATTGGAAAGTCTGAAAATGAATTTACCAGCTGCTGAACAAGACTAAAATGGTCAACTTGAGATCTGATTTAAGGAAAATCAGCATCCAAGAAGATAAATAGCTGGTACAAAACTAAAAATCAACATCCAAAATATTGCATATGCTCATATCCACAACTGAAAACAACCTTTCTGAAGATTTCATCACAGAAAAGAACCGTTCATTTCTCAAAATCTCTCTCCAATCCATTTTTTGATGAACAAATGGACCCATCAAGTGGCTGGTAAGGAAGGGAACATCACCATTAATTCTAAAATTTTGATCCTTATCCCTCCAAGGAACCTTCCTACCATAACCCAAAATATTTTTCATTCCACATCGAGGGTGCCAAACAAAGATACCTGACCAAGAATGATCCACCACACCCCTGAAGAAATTCACAACACATTCCTGAGTGCCAATCAACTCCAAATGCACACTCAGAAAATTATTGACTTCTTTAGTGAACCACTGAAGTCTATCCAAGAAAGCTTTAAAAACAAGGGAGCCTAAAACAAAATTTGTATTCAAATCCATCTCCCAAGATAGGTTAGTGTGAGCATTACTCAATCCAAAGAATAAACTTCTAGGCATCTAAACACCACATTTTATCAAAACATGTTTTGACAACACCTTGGTGTCAAAAATTGGGAAGTCGTCATGTATCAACACTTCCCATGTGGAGACTAAATTATCTAAACCTCTTATGCATTCACTTACAAGCAAGCTTGGAGGATTATCAATCATAGAGTAGAACTTGTCCTCACATTCTCTAAGATTTTTGAAATCAGCTAGCTAGTCTCCAACCTCCATTACACCCAACTGAGCATTCTCTAACATGCACTTCGTTGATTCAAGCTCAAGGGTAAGCATATCAACCTTTCTTTCATTTCCTTGAAAAACACCAATGTTCTTCTTTGTGAATTCGTAGGCGTAATCCTGATCTTTAATCCATCATATATACTCTGATTTCATAATCACTAAGGAGTCTTTAATAAATTATAGATTAAAGAGTGTGACTCCATCCCAAACTCCTTCCTATCTCTCTTCAAACGAAATATATGAGTGGTCAAATCTAAATAAGGCATGCAACTCATCCTCAATGGACAACATGAATTGACCTTTCCACTCACAAAAGTGCAAGGATGGTGAACTATTGATCAGTTGTATTTCAAAATTAGAACTATGTTTCTTGTCTTTTCTTCCCCCATAGCTGCTCCAAGACTCTTGTCTTTCACCACCCACCAACTAAAAAATGCTCAAGGTCATGAAGAGAATCAAATCCTACCAATTCTTCAGGCCTTTGTTTATAATCAGCTTCATGATGTGGTAAATCTGATTTGAATTTGATAACCTCTTTAAAATATTCATCATCAAGGGTCCTGTGGTCTTCAAGCTCCATTTCCCTTTCACTATCTCCTTGATTATATACTGGAGAAGCCCCCAACTTGATTAATGAGTCATTATTGATCGCAGTCCTGAAAGTTTTAGCAGCAAAAAATTCTTTCTTAGTGGCTGCAACCATCTTAAAGGATTCATTATGGGGCTTACCCATGCAAGCTTCTTTGTCAAAGACATTTTCTCCTCCAAGGGCCATATAAAAGCTTGCAGTGAAATCAAAATTTTGTTCTTTATTGGGATCAAGAGGAAATTTAACCCATAAAAATTCATTAACAACATTAGGTGCCTTCACACCCAAATCCAAAAATGCTGAAAGGCTGATTATTTTTATCAAAAGGAAACTACCCTTCGAACTTCACTTGAAATGGTGAATCTTTGAATGAGACACCTCCCAACTCAACAAAGCTGAAATATTCATGAGAATCTTTCTTCAAAATCTTAGTTTGATGACCAAACTCAAAACCACATGAATCTTCATTATTATAATGAAGTAAGGAATCATCACTATTAGCTGGTTTGAAGATTATATCCTCCTTAAAATCAATAAGAACTTCATGTGAAAGTATAATATTGATCTCTTCATTTGTAGTCACAAACATACCAAGGAGGTCTCCTTGATTCCTTGACATAGACTCTTCATGGGTAATCAAAACTGCTATTGCCTCTTTGCATTCATCCTCAACTTATGTGGATAACTGCATATCAATAGGTACTTCTTGGGATACAACCTTAGAATCATTGAGAAACAATATTTTATTTCCGTCTTCTGCATTAATAACTTCCTCTTTTTTCTGCTTTGTCTTCTTCAAGTGTGGCTGCAATATTCTTAGAAAGGATAGGAGGTTTTTAGGAATGTCATCCATCTCATTGATAATTAAGATAAAAATGTTCCTCATTGCTGCAACTACATCCTCCTCTTGTTCACTCCAAGTTGAAATGAAGAGGTAATGAATCAAATAATATATTTGATCTTGCATACCCAAATCTATCAGCAACACACTTGTTTTGAGTTCTGAAAAGATCTTCAGTATAGAAACTCTTTTGGACAACTGATTGCCATCAGTTTCATGAAGATCTTGAAAAATTTCCATGAACATATGAAGAACTCTCTTCATAATTTTATCTTCATAGGGCACCAAAGGTGCCAAAATTCTCATCATTTGACCGAGGCATGAAGTAATCAGCAAATTTACTTCTTCATCAGGATGCCTCAACCAATAGGGCTGATTCAAAAAAGTCATTGCAGGAGCTAATACCAATTTCATTTCCTCTGAAGGTAATTGCTTCACTTGCCTCAAACACTATTCCAACAAATGACGAATGTTCTCTTCATTCTCCCTTGACTGAAATTCTTTGTCAAGACTCTTTCCAGCCATATAAAGTGTCTACCAAATTCATCTCTTCTTCATTACCCATTCCTTAATCTGACAAGAAAAGGTTTCTCAAACTTCTGAAAAAAGTGTCAACTTCAAAAAGTTTTGAAGCTGAAACTAAATTTTGTTATGCTTACGGATGTAGTATCGGTCTTCTCTGACTCTCATCTGATAACTGAAGAGATGAAACTCACAGGATGGCAGGAAAACAAGCTTTGATACCACTGAAAGATACCCTCTCAATTTTTTCCTTGATTTTCAATGATAATTACAATGAAATCATGCACCCATTAAGGTTAGCTTCAAACAAAAACGATTGGAAAAATAACTCTAACCAAGAATACGCCCTAAAACCACTTAAGGAAGAGGGGCGGGCATATGGTTAGAGGATCCCTAGGATCTAATTAATCAATAGCTGAAATGATTACAATTGAATGAGAGGAATTAAAATCAACACCAAGAATGTGCACACAAGATCCTTTAGAAGGCGAGGTGCTAACATATGGCAGAGTACTTATTACAAACTGAAATGAGCTTAGGCAGATAACCAACCATAAAAAAATTTCCACACTTCCACTAAACGGTGGGGGGAATGAAATTACAAATAAAACAATTCATCTGCTGCAATAGGCATCCACTCATGAGTGAGAATTCACCACTTTTCCAGTGGGTACAATGAGAGAATTAGCAAGTTCTTTTTTCCACACTGGTGGTAAACCATCCAGGGGTTACAATGTGATAATTAAACACAAATAAAAAAAAATTAAATAGACTGAAACAATACTACTATTATCAGCTTTACAAAATGAGAAAGAGCTGCAATTTACATGAGAATCACAATAGTTTTGAAGCACCAAGAAGATGGATGAGCCCACATTAGATAACTATCCAACTTATTGAAGAAAGAACTAAAAAATCAAACTGAAACAAGTCTGATATAAAAATCTGCAAACTGAAAATGAATTACCAGCAAATTGTAGCACACCAAAATGTTCATAACTCCTGCAATTCTTCACCAAATGTCCTGAGATAAGTTGAAATAGCTGCTAGGGAGTATGGCACCCCATTTCAAACACAAAAACTACATCCAAAGCTCAATAATCAATTGTGCACAAATCTCAATGCAACCATAGAGAGGTATGACCTTCTTGAGGGGTGATTTGGACACATAAAATCACATACTCAATATTAAAATCTGAAATCTTCAGGAGAGGGTCGCCCAAAGCATAGAAACATGATAAGAGATTACCCACAACCAAAATAAATTCATGTGATGAGCTGCAAGCAAAATCGACCTTCCACCATAATTGTACCAGCAACTCAATCTGATAATAACATCAAATCTCCAACAATGAAGCTCAATATGTACTTTTGAATGAAGCATACTCTCAATCCATCATCTAGGGAACCATATTTTCAGGCCCGAAGAGTGGAATAGAATTTGCTAAGCTTTCCCTTAGCCGGATTCTGGATTTCAAACTAGCAACACAACTTTTCTTTCCAAAACATAACATAATGAGCTATCCAAAAATGCAACAATATATAAGTTTCAATGGGAAAATGAAACACTCTGAATTCCAAGAATTCGAATCACTTCAACTTCCCAAGGCATGCTACCTTTAACCATTCACTTTATTTTTAATTAATAAAACATTATTCACCTTCCCTTTAGGCATCCATTTCAATTTGCAACAATAAAGCATTTATTAAATCATTAAATGCTCAACTTGACCCCTTAATGTCCCCTCTTTAAAACAACATGAAGTTATCACTCCTAGGCATGGGGGTACAACTTAAAAACATGAAATTGACTAAGTATAAAACTTAGTCCAAGGAGATAACCAAAACCAATGCCAATACTAAAACTGAAGGATTATGAAAAATAGCATAATGACCTAAACTAAACTGCAGATGATGATACTACCAAAATTAGACTTACTAAAAATAGCCTTTGCCAAAAATAGTAAGTTTACTACAAACTCAACAGAAAGCCAAACTGATCAGCCACACAAAACTGCATAGGATTAAGTTGCTACTAAAGTGATACTGCTATAAATATACTTGCCAAAAATAGCACATTGCCTATAAATAGTAAGTTTTCCAAAACCACATTTGTACACCAATTGAGCAGTATCATGACTTACTATAAATATTAAATGTTTCCAAATATATTTTAAGCACAAACGAGACAACCATCATGAATTACTATAAATAGTAAGTGCCCAAAAAGGATGTCAGATTCAGATGCATGTCACACCACCCTAGAGATCTCTAAAAAACTAGAAAAACCCAAAAACATTTCTTGCATACAAGGTATCAATCAAAATTGCATGTCATTATTTTAACATGCATGTTACCTCATCCTAAAGCTCTTCAGAAACCCAGAAAGCTCCTCTAGACATGCGTCATAAAAACACACATGCAAGCCATCAAAATTACATCTAAAAGTGGAAACCCTAATTTCCAAATTTGCTTAGCCTACAAGTTTCCGAAAATAGGCTAAATCCTCAAGAAGAATGTAGGGCTAAAATGGGGACATTACATAGGAATACTAACGGTTTGAATGTATGATTTTTTGTGCTGACACTAAAATTATTTTACACTTTAAATCTATGTATTCACATGCCACTATTGGTTATGGCTCATCTTTTATTTTATGGTTTTCTTGGAATAGAAAAGTAAGGTGATTCCCTCTGAGCTATTATTAGTGATCTATTGCGTTAAACTTTACATCTGCTAAGCATTGGAAAGTTCCTTGCAGTTTGGAGTAGAAAACTAAGATGATTTACATTGAACTTTAATTAGTGATCTATGGTGCTCAACTGGATTATCTGCTAAGCAATGGAAAATTCCTTGTAGTTTGGAGACAAAAACTGAGATAATTTGAGCTTTTATTTGTGACCTATGGTGTTGGATTTGACAACCTATGAACTACTGGAAAGTTCCTTGTAAGCTATGGTGAATTATGGATACCTTCATTTTATTTGAAATCAGAAAGAAGGTGCTCTAGATGTTAGTAGTTATCGACCATATTTTGTATGCTAAGAAAACTTATTGCTTCCGATAAAGGTCCTCTAGAATACTTCATGGTAGGCATACTAACGGTTTGAATGTATGGTTGGTTGTGCTGACACTTAAATTTCCGTACACTTTAAATCTATGTATTCACATGCCACTATTGGTTATGGGCCATGGATCATCTTTTTATTTTATGGTTTGCTTGGAATAGACAAGTAAGATGATTCCCTCTCAGTCGTTATTAGTGATCTATTGTGCAAACTTTACCATTTGCTAAGCACTGGAAATTTCCTTTTGGTTTGGAGTAGAAAACTAAGATGATTTGCATTGAACTTTAATTAGTGGTCTATGGTGTTGAACTAGATTATCTGCTAATCAATGGAAAATTCCTTGTAGTTTGGAGCAAACAACTGAGATAATTTGAGATTTTATTTGTGAACTATGGTGCTGGATTTGATAACCTGCAAACTATTGGAAAGTTCCTTGTAAGTTATGGTGAATTATGGATACCTTCATTTTATTTCAAACCAGAAAGAGGGTGCTCCAAATGTTAGCAGTTATGACCATCTTTGTATGCTAAGAAAACTTATTTCTTCCGAAAAAGGTCCTCTAGAATAATTCATGGTAGGCATACTAATGGTTTGAATGTATGATTGGTTGTGCTATCACTTAAATTTGTTTACACTTTAAATCTATTTATTCGTATGCCACTATTGGTTATGACTCATCTTTTATTTTATTGTTTGCTTGGAATATACAAGTAAGATGATTCCCTCTGAGTTGTTATTAGTGATCTATTGTGCTAAAATTTACCATCTTCTAAGCATTGGAAAATTCCTTGTGGTTTGGAGTAGAAAACTAAGATGATTGGCATTGAACTTTAATTAGTGATCTATGGTTCTGAACTGGATTATCTGCTAAGCAATGGAAAATTCCTTGTAGTTTGGAGCAGACAACTGAGATAATTTGAGCTTTTATTTGTGACCTATGGTGTTGGATCTGACAACTTGTGAACTACTGGAAAGTTCCTTGTAAGCTATGGTGAATTATGAATACCTTCATTTTATTTGAAATCAAAAAGAGGGTGTTCTAGATGTTAGTAGTTATCAACCATCCTTGTATGCTAAGAAAACTTATTGCTTCTGATAAAGGTCCTCTAGAATACTTCATGATATGCATACTAATGGTTTAAATGTATGATTGGTTGTGCTCACACTTAAATTTTTTTACACTTTAAATCTATGTATTCACATGCCACTATTTGTTATGGCTCATCTTTTATTTTATGGTTTGCTTGGAATAGAAAAGTAAGATGATTCCCTATGAGTTATTAGTGATCTATTGCACTAAAATTTACCATCTGCTAAGAACTAGAAAATTCCTTGTGGTTTGGAGTAGAAAACTAAGATGATTTACATTGGACTTTAATTAGTGGTCTATGGTGTCGAACTAGATTATCTGCTAAGAAATGGAAAATTCCTTGTAGTTTGGAGCAAACAACTAAGATAATTTGAGCTTTTATTTGTGACCTATGGTGCTAGATTTGTCAACCTGTGAAATACTTGAAAGTTCCTTGTAAGCTACGGTGAATTATGGATACCTTCATTTTATTTGAAATCAAAAAGAGGGTGCTCCAGATGTTAGTAGTTGTCGACCATCTTTGTATGCTTAGAAAACATAATGCTTCTGATAAAGGTCCTCTAGAATACTTCATGATAGGCATACTAATGGTTTGAATGTATGATTGGTTGTGGTGACACTTAAATTTTTGTACACTTTAAATCTATGTATTCACATGCCACTATTGGTTATGGCTCATCTTTTATTTTATGTTTTTCTTGGATTAGACAAGTAAGATGATTCCCTTTGAGTTGTTATTAGTGATCTATCAAGTGCTAAACTTTACCATCTACTAAGCATTGGAAAATTCCTTGTGGTTTGGAGTAGGAAACTAAGATGATTTGAATTGAACTTTAATTAGTTATCTATGGTGTTGAATTGGATTATCTGCTAAGCAATGGAAAATTCCTTGTAGTTTGGAGTAGACAACTGAGATAATTTGAGCTTTTATTTGTGACCTATGGTGCTAGATTTGACAACTTGCAAACTACTAGAAATTTTCTTGTAAGCTATGGTGAATTATGGATACCTTCATTTTATTTGAAATCAGAAAGAGGTTGCTCCAGATGTTAGTAGTTATCGACCATCTTTGTATGATAAGAAAACTTATTGCTTCCAAAAAAGGTCCTCTAGAATACTTCATGGTAGGCATACTAACGGTTTGAATGTATGATTGGTTGTGTTGACACTTAAATTTTCTTACACTTTAAATCTATGTATTCACATGCCTTGGGGAAAACTAGCAGATAATCCTTTTGTGGACCACATTTCTCTGTTGGATTGTCATGGGTGGGTTCAATGTCAGCAATCCAACCCATGAGATGCACATCGAATTCTGGGAGTCAAAGAAGTGAATCCAGCTAGCAGACTATCCACTTCTGGATATGCTTCCATTTCACACCTTTTTCAGTCTGGAAGTAGGCTTTGGGGTGTAAGTCACCAGGTTGTGTGTTACCATCCTTTTTCTATATGGTATGAACATTTTCAGCTATTTTGGGGTTCTCTCTCTCTCTCTATGTTGCATGAGTAAGTTGGCTTATGAGGATGATATTCTAGGAATGACCTATTAGTAATATATCTTTCTATTGTTATATGGTATTTATGTAGGAATATAAGGAGGAATAGAATAGAAACAAAGAAAATGCAAAGCTAGGTGTAAACAAATAAAATAAATAAACTGAGTCTAATAAATATATCAAGAAAATAATATATTGATAAACCCAAATCAAAGCCTTCTCAAGATTCTACACAAATTGTGTCTTTATGTCAATGATGTCGAGGAGAAAAATGTGCAGAGTTTGCAGGAATAATATTACGAAGCACTAACGATGCAGATTTTTTTGTAAAAGAAGGTGAATCGAATCTAATCTACGTACAAACAACAACACAATTGTTTTAGAATCAAATAAAACTTAAGGAAAATTGAGTTGGCCATGTACAGGTTCTTGAAAAACTCACTAAAACCAGGGCAAGTGACTTACCTCAAGGGTAGGTTCATGGATCTGTGACACAATTTTGGCTCTTAAGATGCCACTTTTTTTTCTGAAATCAGCAAAATCTGATTTGCATGAGAAAATAAAGATAGTTACGCTCAAAATTTCAAGATGTAGCAAGAACAAAAGTTGAAGTGCTCTGAGTCTCTAAGCTACTATTTGTTTTTGAAATTAATGAAGATTAAGGGTTTCAAAAAGGGGGGGGTCCAACATAGGTCCTATTTTTATCAAAAAAAATAGCATAGTGCTTAAGGGCTCCCCCCTTTTTAATTAACTTTTTTTTAGAATTTTAAAAATTCCAACAGTGAGAAATTAGCTAACATCATGTAGTTTATCCTCATTCTTTCGGATAATTTTTTTAATGAATATATAATATTTATGAATTTTCAAAGTGGACACATCCTGAAAAGCTAAAATTTGAGCGTGCTCCCCCCTAATTTTTTATAAAACTAATCAAAAATTGATTTTTTTTCATCATGTGTAGAATGGAGTCTAGTTTCAAAAAATGTAATTTGTTTCACATTTTGATAAACGAGTAAAAATCTATCCTAAAACTAGCACATGTTGGTTTTTGACCAAAAACAGAGGCATTTACAATAGGAGCCATGGATCAAAACCTTAACTAAATCAAAATGAAAAAAGAATTATATATTTAGATAGCTAAGAGAGAGGTTAATGCTATCACAGTTTCTTTTATATACTTGCATTGAAAGACGTGCAAATGAGACGGGGAGCACGAATGTAAATAGGATGAAATTTGGTAAATCTTGTCAATTAACACATCTAAAGTAGGTCATTTGGCAAGTGCCAAATGGTACATCACATTTGGCGAGTGCCAAATTTGGCATGCACCAAATGTGATGTGTCATTTGGTGAGCATAAAATTTGGCACTCGCCAAATGACCTGCTTTGAACAAAACCTAAATTTCCCCTCTCTTTGGTTGACAACTTTGATAATGCTTAGAGTGCATAGTTTATGATCGTAGATGGATAGTTGAGGTTTTACCTTTCATACGCTCTCTAACTCGTTACCCTAATTAGATAACTATTTATCCCTCTAAAGTATCTCTCTGTCAGGTCTCACTCCCTCCCACTTGACCTAGACTACTCTCTCTCAGTCTAATCCCATCTCTTAGGTCTCTTTCCCTCTCACCTAGGTACCTAAATAAATCTATCTCACTCCAACCTCCTTTCTCACTCTCTCTCTCTCCCCCTTTGGTATTTTTGTCTCTCTCACTCCATCTCCCTCTTTTAGGTCATTATCTTTCTCTATGTCTCTCTCTCTCAAGTCTCTCCCTCCTACCCCCTCTCCCTCTCTTAGGTCTCTCATTCACTCCCTCTATCTCTCTCCCATTCCCTCTCTCTCACTCACTCTATCTCTCTCCCTCTCTCTCTCTCTCACTCTCTCTCAGGTATCTTCATCCCCCCTCTCTCTCTTTCACACACTCCCTCTCTCTCTCCCACTCCCTCTCTCTCACTCCCTCTATCTCTCTCCCACTCTCTCTCACTCTGTCTCTCTCCATCTCTCTCGGTCTCTCCCTTCCACCCCTCTCTCTCTCTCTCAATTATCTTTGTCTTACCCCTTCTCCCTCTCTCTCTTTGTCAATTCTCCCCTCCTACCCCTCTCCCTCTCATAGTGACTCCCTCCTCTCTCCTCCTTTATCTCTCTCCTCTACCTCTCATCTCTCTCAGTATCTCCTCCCAACACTCTCTTTCTCTCTCTCTCAGTTCCCTCTCTCACACACCCTCTATCTCTCTCCCACTCTCTCTCTCCTCCCACCCCCTCTCCTCCTCTCTCTCTCTCTCAGTCTCTCCTCCTACCCCTCTCCTTTTCCAGGTCTCTCTTTGTCTCTCTCACTCACTCCCTCTATCTCTCTTCCACATCCTCCCTCTCTCTCTCACTCCCTCTATCTCTCTCCCTCTCTCTCCCTCTCTCTCAGGTATCTCCCTCCCACCCCCTCCCACTCTCTCTCCCTCTCTTTCAAGTATCTCCCCTGACCACCTCTCTCTCTCTATCTCTCTCACTCCCTCCATCTCTCTCCAATCCCTCTATCCCAAGTACTCCCTCTCCCCTGAGTACTCCCTCTCCCTCCCACCCCTTCTCCATCTCTCAACTCTCTCTCTCTCACTCCTTGTATCTTTCCCATCCCTCTATCTCCCACTCCCTCTCTCTTCTACTCTCCCACTTTGTCTCCCTCTCCTCTCTCAGGTGTCTCCCTCCCACCCTCTCTCCCTCTCCCTATCTCTTAGGTTTCTCCCTCTCACCCCTCTCTCTCAGTCTCTCCTCTACCCCATCTCTCCTCTCTCTCCTCTCTCTCTCCTCTCTCTCTCTCTCTCTCCTCTCTCTCTCTCTCTCTCTCTCTCTCTCTCTCTCTCTCTCTCTCTCTCTCTCTCTCTCTCTCTCTCTCTCTCTCTCTCTCTCTCTCTCTCTCTCTCTCTCTCTCTCTCTCTCTCTCTCTCTCCATCTCTATGTCTCTCCCTCTCTCTCTCCCACTCCCTCTTTCTCTCTCACTCCCTCTATCTCTCTCCCACTTTGTCTCTCTACCTCTCTCTTAGGTCTCTCCCTCCCACTCCCTCTCCCTCTCTCTCTTTGTCAAGTCTCCCCTCCTACCCCCTCCCCCTCTCACATTCACTCCCTCTATCTCTCTTCCACTCCCTGCATCTCTCACTCCCTCTATTTCTCTCCCTCTCCCTCTCCCTCTCTCTCAATTATGTCCCTCCCACCACCTCTCCCTCTCTCTCTCTCAAGTAGAGGGTTTAGGGTTTAGGGATTAAGGGTTAAGGGTAGAGGGTTTAGGGTTTAGGGATTACGATTTATGGTTTAAGGGTAGATGGTGTAGGGTTGATAGAGAGAGGGGGGGTTGAGGTTTGAGGGTAGAGGGTTAAGGGTAGAGGGTAGAGGTTTTAGGGGTTTAGGGTTTAGGGTTTAAGGGTTTAAGGGTTAAGGGTATAGGGTATATGGTTTAAGGGTAGAGGGTTTAAGGGTTTAGGGTAGATGGTAGAGGGTTTAAGGGTTAAGGGTATAGGGTACACAGTTTAGGGTTTAGGGTTTATAGTTTAAGGGTTGAGGGTTGAGGGTTGAGAGTTGAGGGTTGAGGGTTGAGTGTTGAGGGTCGAGGGATTAAGGGTTGAGGGTTGAGGGATTATCGTAGAGAGTTTAGTTGGGTTTAAAAGGGTTTAAGGGTTGAGGATAGAGGGTATTGGGTTTAAGGGTAGAGGGTAGATAGTTTAGCGGTTTAGGGTTTAACTTGGCTAAGGGTTGAGGGTTAAGGATTTTAGGGTTTAAGGGTTAAGGGTTGAGGGTTGAGGGTTTAATTGTTTAGGGTTTAACCTGGTTAAGGTTTGAGGGTTGAGGGTTTAGGGTTTAAGGGTTGAGGGTTGACGTTAGAGGGTAGAGGGTAGAGCGTTTAGGGCTTACAAATTAATAGTTAAGGGTAGAGGGTTTAGGGTTTAGGGATCACGATTTATGGTTTAAGGGTAGATGGTGTAGGGTTGAGAGAGAGAGGGGGGTGTTGAGGGTAGAGGTTAGAGGGTAGAGGGTTTAGGGGTTTAGGGTTTAGGGTTTAAGGGTTAAGGGTATAGGGTTTATGGTTTAAGGGTAGAGGGTTTAAGGGTTTAGGGTAGATGGTAGAGGGTTTAAGGGTTAAGGGTACAAGGTTTAGGGTTTATGGTTTATAGTTTAAGGGTTGAGGGTTGAGGGTTTAGGGTTTAGGGTTTAGGGTTTAAGGGTTTAAGGGTTGAGGGATTAAGGGTTGAGAGATTAGTGTAGAGAGTTTAGTTGGGTTTAAAAGGGTTTAAGGGTAGAGGGTAGAGGGTATTGGGTTTAAGGGTAGAGGGTAGATAGTTTAAGGGTTTAGGGTTTAACCTGGTTAAGGGTTGAGGGTTGAGGATTTTAGGGTTTAAGGGTAGAGGGTAGAGGGTAGAGGGTAGAGGGTAGAGGGTAGAGGGTTTAGGGTTTAGGGTTTATAGTTTAAGGGTAGAGGGTTTAAGGGTTTAGGGTTTAACTTGGTTAAGGGTAGAGGGTTGAGGGTTTAGGGTTGAGGGTTTAAGGGTTGAGGGTTGAGGGTAGAGGGTAGAGGGTTAAGGGTAGAGGGTTTATGGTTTAGGGATTATGATTTATAGTTTAAGGGTAGATGGTGTAGGGTTGAGAGAGAGGGGGGGTGTTGAGGGTAGAGGGTAGAGGGTTAAGTGTAGATGGTAGAGGGTTTAGTGTTTAGGGTTTAAGGGTTAAGGGTATAGGGTTTACGGTTTAAGGGTAGAGGGTTTAAGGGTTTAGGGTAGATGGTAGAGGGTTTAAGGGTTAAGGGTATAGGGTACAGGGTTTGGGGTTTAGGGTTTACTATTTAAGGGTTGAGGGTTGAGGGTTGAGGGTTGAGAGTTGAGGGTAAAGGGTAGAGGGTTCAGGGTTTAGGGTTTAAGGGTTAAGGGTATAATGTTTACGATTTAAGGGTAGAGGGTTTAAGGGTTTAGGGTAGATGGTAGAGGTTTTAAGGGTTAAGGGTTAAGGGTTAAGGGTATAGGGTACAAGGTTTGGGTTTTAGGGTTTACTATTTAAGGGTTGAGGGTTGAGGGTTGAGGGTTGAGGGTTGAGGGTTTAAGGGTTGAGGGATTAAGGGTTGAGGATTGAGGGATTAGAGTAGAGAGTTTAGTTGGGTTTAAAAGGGTTTAGGGTAGAGGGTATTGGGTTTAAGGTTAGAGGGTAGATAGTTTAATGGTTTAGGGTTTAAGGGTTTAGGGTTTAACCTCATTAAGGGTTGAGGATTGAGGGTTGAGGGTTGAGGGTTTAGGGTTTAGGGTTTATAGTTTAAGGGTAGAGGGTTTAAGGGTTTAGGGTTTAACCTGGTTAAGGGTAGAGAGTTGAGGGTTGAGGGTTTAGGGTTTAAGGGTTGATGGTTGACGGTTGATGATAGAGGGTAGAGGGTTTAGGGTTTATAGATTAAGGGTTAAGGGTAGAGGGTTTAGGGTTTAGGGATTACAATTTACAGTTTAAGGGTAGATGGTGTAGGGTTGAGAGAGAGGGGGTGTTGAGGGTAGAGGGTAGAGGGTTTAGGGTTTATGGGTAGAGAGTTTAAGGGTTTAGGGTAGACGGTAGAGGGTTTAAGGGTTAAGGGTATAGGGTTTAGGGATTAAGGGTTAAGGGTAGAGAGTTTAGGGATTACGATTTATGGTTTAAGGGTAGATGGTGTAGGGTTGAGAGAGAGAGGGGGGTGTTGAAGGTAGAGGGTAGAGGGTTTAGGGGTTTAGGGTTTAGGGTTTAAGGGTATAGGGTATAGGGTTTATGGTTTAAGGGTAGAGGGTTTAAGGGTTTAGGGTAGATGGTAGAGGGTTTAAGGGTTAAGGGTATAGGGTACAGGGTTTAGGGTTTAGGGTTTACATTTTAAGGGTTGAGGGTTGAGAATTTAGGTAGAGGGTTTAAGGGATGAGGGATTAATGGATTAAGGGTTAAGGTTTGAGGGATTAGCAAAGAGATTTTACTTGGGTTTAAAAGGGTTTAAGGGTTGAGAGTAGAGGGTATTGTGTTTAAGGGTAGAGGGTAGATAGTTTAAGGGTTTAAGGTTTAGGGTTTAACTTGGTTAAGGGTTGAGGGTTGAGGGTTGAGGGTTGAGGGTAGAGGGTTTATGGTTGAGGGTAGAGGGTATTGGGTTTAAGGGTAGAAGGTAGATAGTTTAAGGGTTTAGGGTTTAAGGGTTTATGGTTTAACCTGGTTAAGGGTTGAGGGTTGAGGTTAGATGGTAGAGGGTTTAGGGTTTAGTGTTTAAGGGTTGAGGGATTGAGGGTTGAGGGTTGAGGGTTGAGGGTTGAGGGTAGAGGATTGAGGGTTTAAGGGTTGATGGATTAAGGGTTGAGGGTTGAGGGTTTATGATTTAAGGGTAGACGTTAGAGGGTTAAGGGTTAAGGGTTAAGGGTAGAGGGTAGAGGGTTTAGGGGTTTAGGGTTTAGGGTTTAGGGTTTAAGGGTTTAGGGTTTAAGGGTTTAAGGGTTTAAGGGTTTAAGGTTCAGGGTTTATGGTTTAATGGTAGAGGGTAGAGGGTAGAGGGTTTAAGGGTTTAGGGTTTAGGGTTTAAGGGTTTAAGGGTTTAGGGGTTTAGGGTTTAAGGGTTGAGGGATTTCTCTCTCTATCTCTTTGTCTCTGTGTATCTCCCTCTCTCTCTCTCTCTCCCTCTATCTCTCTCCCACTTTGTCTCTGTCTCTCTCCATTCTCTCCCTCCCAACCCCTCTACCTCTCTCACTCTCTCAAGTATCTCCATCCTACCCCATCCCCCTCTCTCTCTTTTTCAAGTCTCGCCCTCCTACCCCTCTCCCTCTCACATTCACTCCCTCTATCTCTCTTCCACTCCCTCCCTCTCTCACTCCATCTATCTCTCTCCCTCTCCCTCTCCCTCTCTCAAGTAGATCTTCCTCCCACCACCTCTCCCTCTCTCTCAAGTCTCTATCTCTCTCTCTCACGTCCTCTATCTCTCTCCAACTCTCTCTCCCTCTCCCTCTCTCTCTCATACCTCTATCTCCCACTACCTCTCTCGAGTCTCTCTCCCTCTCTCTCTCTTCCCCTCTCTCAAGTAGGAGGGAGAAACTTGAGAGAGAGTGAGAGGGATTGAGAGAGTGAAAGAGGGTTGAGGGCTTAGGGTTGAGTGTTTTAGGGTTGAGGGATTAGGTTTGAGGGTAGAGGGTATTGGGTAGAGCATAGAGGGTTCAAGGGTTTATGGTTTGAGGGTTGAGGGTTTGAGGGTTGAGGGTTGAGGGTTTAGGGTCGAGTGTTTAAGGGTTGAGGGTATAGGGTTGAGGGATTACGATAGAGAGGGATGAATGGATGGAGGAAGAGATGGAGGGAGAAGTGTGATAGAGAGAAGGAGATAAGAGGAGGGATGGATAGAGATAGATGAGTGTTGACAATCCAATGTTTAGGTTAGAGGGTTGATAATTGAGGGCATAGGGTTGAGGGTAGATAGTTTAAGGGGTTAGGGTTTAAGGGTTTAAGGGTTCAAGGTTTAGGGTATAGGATTTACAATTTAAGGGTTTATGGTTTAACATGGTTAAGGGTAGAGGGTTGAGGGTTGAGGTTTTTAGGGTTTTAGGGTTTTAGGGTTGAGGGTTGAGGGTTGAGGGTAGAGGGTTTAGGGTTTAGGGATTAAGGGTTAAGGGTAGAGTGTTTAGGGTTTAGGGATTATGATTTGTGATTTAAGGGTAGATGGTGTAGGGTTGAGAGATAGAGGGGGGTAGAGGGTAGAGTGTAGAGGGTTAAGGGTAGAGGGTAGAGGGTTTATGGGTTTAGGGTTTATGGTTTAGGGTTTAAGGGTTAATGGTATAGGGTTTACGGTTTAAGGGTCCCACTCCCTCTCTCTCCCACTCCCTCTCTTAGGTCTTTCCCCCACCATAACTGAATAAATCTCTCCCTCTCAAGTCTCTCTCTCTTGAGTCTCACTCCCTCTCAAGTCTCTCTCTGTCTCTCTCATTTCACTCCCTCACATGCTACCTAGACTAATCTGTGTCACTCCAATGCCCTCTATCACAGTCCCTCTTTGTTAGTTCTCACTTACCTCCCACCCTACCTAGACAAATATATTTCACTCCAACCCCCTCTCCCACACTTCCTCTCTCTCTCCCCCTTTGGTCTTTTCGTATCTCTTAGGTCTCATCCCTCCCAACCCCTCTCTCTTTGTCAAGTATTTTCCCCCACTGTAACTATATAACTCTCTATCCCTCTCAAGTCTCTATCACTCTTAGGTCTCAATTTCTACCACACTACCTAGACTAATCTCTCTCACTCCTAGCACCTCTCTCTCTATCTCAAGTGTCACTCCCTTTGTCTCTATGGAAGGTGAAGATATCAAAACAACACATTTATCACTCACCAAATTGGGCGAGCGCCAAATGTGTTTTACCTTGAAATGGTAAAGTAGGGGTTTACCCACTGATTCAAGCCCACATGCTTCTATATTTGTTTGGTTCAATTCTTTATCCAATTCAAAAATGCCTTTTTTTATGCAGTTGACTTCATGTTGTACCAATCTATGCTTGATCCATCACCTTTTTACCACCAATCTGCATGGTAGACAATGTAGAAGAAGATATTTGAAGTTTCTACATCATTTTACCTTATCTCAGGTAATATATTCATTTTGGTAATATCGAAATATTTATATTTAGTATATTTGTTTGTTTTTGACAATATAAACTAAATTTCTTTAATGATTTTATTAATCATAACCATTGGACATAGAATTAAGAATTCAATTAGATGGGATTTGCATAAAAAAGTTTAATTTTTATGAGTTTGAAGAACAAAAATGAAAAACATGACATTTACTTAACACAAATTTACTTATGAATTCTATTTGCATTGCTTATAGTAGTCCATTTCCAGCATGGCTAGTGTAATTCACTCTATTTCATTTTAGGTAGATGTTTATATTGAGTCTTTTTATTTTGTTTTCACAATATTTAGACCATTCATTTGATGATTTTATTAATCTTCATTGTTACACATATAATTCAACATTAAATAAGATGGATGTCTACATGCAAAAGTTTAACTCTTAGGAGCTTCAAGATATAAAATGGAAAACATGACATAAGGGATTCAAATTCAGTATTAGTGATGGTTGTGGGAAAACTTTTATTTTCAACTAATTTGGAAAACCTAATAGCTTTCATCAATGTTAATGCAAGTTTCCATTATTATTTTTGTTCCATAAAAAATTCACCTTCATCACATGTGCTTAGATAAATTCAAGTGAGTTGACATAGTTGTTAATTCAAGTTTCCATTCATTCATACCATTTACCTTTCTAATAAATTAAAAAAAGGAAAATTTTGTGCAATTGAGAATGCTTATTGTCTTTCTAAGTTACATCATTGCCAAAGAAATAGTTAATAATTATAAGATATAGCATCACAAACCCTTATTTGAATTCATATTCTTCATGGCTTCATTGACAATCACAATGTGGTTTTGAGAACAATAAACACAAGATTCTCTAGTTTTCATTTAGGTGGCAACAACTTATACCCAAGGTTTGTGATGCAGAGTAGGGAGACAAAACCTTCAACAATCACAATTAGATCAGTTTCAAATAATCTTCAATCTCAAAAACCTCAATTCAATGCTCAACTGACCAATTCACATTCACTTCCTTGTACCATTCACAACAAAGAAAATTGTTCATATCTTATCAAAGACAACTCAACCCAACAAACCCTTGACATTTTCAGACACCCATTAAGGCCTTCAAAAACATGTCAAAAAAAAAGTAGGTCAATTTTAGTCACTGGAACCCTCTCTAATGAATCTAAACACTAAACCCTTTCTTTAGGCCTTTCTATTCTAGAAACAAGGAGGGTTTATTGAAAATCAACGTTCCAAGCCTTTAGTGCAGGAGCACCTTGTAAGCTCAATTTTGTCAAAAGTTTCATCTTTAGTGAGCATGGTCAAATTATAGGATTTTAGATATGTTGAGTATTTTGTGTTCAATAAGGTCAATTAGACCATTTTATAATGTATTTGGAGCTAAGGGAGTTCAATTGTGTCATCGCTTGCAATTTGGCAAAATGTGGTCAGAAAAGTTGCAGAGTTAGGTGCATGCAAGGTTAGGTGAATAGAATGTCAGTTCTAGGAATTAATTTATGTTGTTATGAGTTCATAAATGTGAGGATAACCTTGAGTAAGAGGTGAGATTATGGAAAAAATGAAGAAGATCAAGAAGTATTCCCTGTTTTTAGTGTTAAATTTTGAGTTTTGACTAGTAAATCTATGTTTCAGACCACTGTACAGCCCCGTACAAGTGGTTCATGGTCTAAAATATGTGGGAAATGTTAAAGGAATTTATTATGTTTAATTTTTATTTTTATTTATTTAATTTCATGGAGGTTTGTGAGTTTTATGATCATTTTGGTGTTAACGGGTATGCAACCCTGTTTTGGGGTTTTGAACACTAAAGAATGCATGTATGAACTTTTCCTTCAGTGGATGCCTCTAGAAGTTAGTGAAATGAAGGATGAAAGGTTGTTTTAATTGTTCAATAAGGATTCTAGAGTTGAAGAGTTGATGGAAGTGTTTTGTGAGTTGTTGTCCTAGTTGATTTCTTGCGTGTCTTGATAAAAAATCAAGGTTTCAAGTAAGGGTTTGAGGAAATAACAATGCTATAGGTTAGGAGTAAGTTTATAGAGCATGTGAAAGCTATTTTTAAAGTTTTGAAAGTATTGGTTGGGTTTGGAGTGTTGAGGAAGTCCGGGTTTCAATAAACCCCTAGGGGAAACGTAGTTTGAAACAACTTAGAGTGAGGGTTTGAAGGTTGGTACCCTATTGAATGTTCTAGTCCCTAAAATAGGTGGAATCTAAGATTTGACAACCTAACAAAAGAATTTACATGATATTAAAGAGCTTTGAAGGTGTTTAAAGGAGTGTCTCTTTGCAAGAGTGGCCTTATTGGCCTAGTTGCTTGAGTGGAACAGGGCTAGTTTGAGGTATTTTCTCCAAAAGAGTTTATAGTAGTTTTGAGATATCTTTTAGGCCATGGAAAAGGGTATCTAAAAATGTTGTTACAGTCTTCATAAGTTACTTTGTTCATTAGATATGAGTTACTGTCCTATGAGGAAGGATTACTAGTTTGTAAGTGGTTAAGAAGTGAGTGATACAAAATGGTGTTTCTTGGTAACTTAAGTGATAAAGTTGTGTTTGGTTTCTTATTTTAATCTTGTTATATGCCTTAATAGGCTCATGCAAATCCCTTATACCTTAGTGTGGATTAGAATCCTTAGAAGCCTATTTCCTTTGATGAAACTTTGAAAGAGTGTGTGTAAGTCTATTAAGAGCCTTCCTCTAAATATTTGAACAAGTTCATAATGGATCCCTACATGTACTGAATCAGCCTCTAGCCACTTTGCCAACTCTTCAAACACACTCAAAATCCCTACTCTAATATCTAACCATACAGACATCTAACTCCATTATATGAAAATTATTGTCTAACATAGACATGTTTGATAATTCCAAACAACTCGCTGCCTTCTTTCATAAAATGATTTGGTGTGTTTCATATTTAATGCAATGTAATCAGTGATATCAATATTTTCATAAAATGCATTACTTACTTTTGTTCTATGTGTGTTTGTGGTTCTATGTGTGTTTGTGAACATGTAGCATTCAATGTCATGCTGAGGAAACAAGCGAAGCCTCTAACATCGAAAGAACGTGCAGTTAAAAATGCAAGGAGAAGAGAATCAAGAAATATAGCTCGTGAAGAAAAGGAATTGTAGCCCACACAACCAAAAATTCCTATGCAATCTAAGAGAGATGTCAAATTGGAAAAACAAAGGGCACGAATGAGGAAAGTTCATGGAAGGATAGAAATGGATACCGAAGTTGGGGGCACATCATCAACCATAGGTGAAGCTCAATGCACATCTCCAGTTGAAGACACATCGACAACAACATGTGGTTTTCCAAGTACATCAGAAATCACATTTGCAATTGAAGACACACCATCAACAACATTGCATTTTGAAAGTACAACAACAAACACATCTCTATTTGAAGGCGCTCCACAAATGACATCTCAAGTTGGAGATAAAACATCGTTTACATGTGAATCTCAAGGTATGTCATCAATTGCACCTCTGATTGAAGGTACGTGATCTATCCCTGATGTTGTTGACCTTCCTAATGTTGACACAAATTTACATTTGAGAACTCCTCCTAGATTTTTGCATAGAAAACCTATATTTTTTATTGATATTGATTCCAATGTTTTGAAATGGATGCCTAATAAGATTCAATAATGTACATGTTAAAGATATGCACAGAGGATATGGAGTTTATTTTTTGCGAAGCTAAGTGAGGGTGGAAATTGCCAACTATTTGTTGAAATGATGAGGCAACTCAAATTTAGGCCCACCATGAAGGCTCTTGGGCTAAGAGTTTAAAATTACTCAAGTGAAAATTCGATTGTAAAGAACTTGATGAGTGCATACGAGAGCATGGATTCTACCTCACGCATGAAGGATAGTTGTGCCACACGACATGTGATGACAACAACACTGTTAAGCAGTCAAACAAGGAACAAGGTGAACCTTACAAAGGAAAGTAACTCTTTGAAAATAAGTAGATCATCTCTAATGAGAGCCAAAGGAAGGCGTGAAAGAGTGGAGGATCCAAATAGCAATAAGTTATGGGAATTCTCTAGTAGAGTGCCACGAAAAGATACAAGAATTTCTCAAGGCTTGAGATCTTTAATAGTGAATTATTGGAAGGATAACACAAGGACCTCTCCTGATAAAAGAGATGTTGTAAGAAGGATAATTGGTAGTAAAATCTATGAGCCACATCCAATGCATTATTTGGATACCACTCAAACCCAATTTTTTGCTGATTTTGTACAAAAGTTTCCTGAAATTAAAATATTTCAAAGGTAGTTTGAAATGATAAAAGCCTTTTTATGTAAAAATAAATCACACACGCACTACTTGTTTTTGTAGGGTTCATATTGAGTTTTCTAACCATTATGATTTTTATCGACGTATATGTGTAGATATGCATACTGACAATGTTTTGTAGGAATGTAACATAATTCCTCCACCTAAATCATCAAGGAAATTTTTATCTTCCATTTTATGTGAAAGAGAGGATGGTCAATTTTTTTTTACAAGAAGTCATGTTTGGATGGAACATGTGATCATTGTGGTGGCATGAAAATTTTTCCTATTTTCCAACATATGGCTAGTACACACACAATTGGAGACAGAATTGTGGAATTTGGCAAATATAAGATAGTGGCATACAGTCTGAGAGATGGGAAAGAAGCAAAGAAGTGTGAATTGGTTAGTGATAAGATTCTAATGTATCAGTTTATGGGCATTTTCCGTGATCAGGTGGTCTATGAGTATGCAACGCATACAGATAGAGCACAATGGTTGGACTCACAGTTCAAGTTATGCAAGGACACATTTCCACTTCGTCATATCATTTCAGTTGTCGACTTTGCTGAGAACTACACACTACAGCCACAAAATGAGGTACAATCACAATACCACAACTCCACGCATGTTTCTATATTTGTGCATATAACATTCATTCATGCAAATGATAGTACAGAGGAAAATAGGAAAGTATTGAGGGAGTATCAGTCTTACATCAGTGATGATCGCACACATTCTGCAAAGTTTGTGCAAGGTTGCTTTCAGATGTTCTATGTTGATCTGGCTAGCAGGCGAATATCATTTAGTCAGCATATCATATGGTCAGATAATTGTACATCACAATTTAGGAACACCAGATTTTTTTACTGGTTGAGTAGGATGCATAGGATTAGTGGTGTTCAGCATATGTGGAACTTCTTAGAGGCCGAGCATGGAAAGGGGGAGCATGATGGAGCAGGTGCATGTATCAAAAGATCCCTATCACAAGAAGAGTTAAATTACACAAACAGTGTAAAGTTGACATATGCAAGATCAATTGTCCAGTGATTCAATGGTGCAATGGGTCCAGGTAGTGAAGGCAATTCTTTAGTTCATAGATTTTTTCATTTAGTAGATGATACTAACATTGCAAAATATAAGGATTGTTGTACACTAACATGATCGAGCAAGCTACACTCTTTTAGAAGCTCCAATGCAGGTACATGGACTATCCATACACAGAAGATGGAATGCTTTTGTTCGGCATGTACAATTTAAGCATGGAATGATTGCGAGTCAGTAGAGAGGGTTGAAAAATGGTCTTTAAGAAGTCTAACCCCACTTGACACTTATCAGCTCCCGACGGCTCTACAAATCATGGAGATGCAATCATCCATTGACTTTGATCATGTATCAGACCTACTAGAACCATGTAATATATCTTACTTATAGGTTTTATTATGATGCTTAGTAAATACATATAACAAGATGAACATATCAATGTAGAGCACATTTATGTGGTGATTGTAGATGAAGACAATGAAGAGGGTACAAATTATTACCTATGTCATTGTATCAAGGCCAAAAAGAAATTGGAGGCCCTAGTTATAGATGGAGAAAACATAGAATATCCTACAGGTTTGGTCGTTGTTACTAGAACATGGATTCAAAGGTACCTAGTTAAGAATGTTGCAGTTTGGTTTTTTGAGGACTTCGACACATATTGGAAGATTCTTCACTACTCGAACCTTGTCATCGCCACCAACATTCATTTGATCAAATATAAGGGAAAACCTGCGAATAAGAACTTGTGGAAAGTGTGTGAGTCTGACCATGAGGCAATACTTGACACAATAAAGGGTAGAGAAGACCCAGATGGTTCCTTGGATTGATTTGTAAGTATGCACATTGAATTTGTAAAGTCATGTTATTGATCATTTCTTTCTTTCAAGCATTTGATTTTGATTGTATAAGGGTTTGCAAAATTGCATTAACGTAGATATGCAAAATGATGGTTATATGTTGCTCTCTATTGACCACCTTTAAGTTGGTATTTTGATCAATAACAGGGAGGTTAACCAATTACAAACACAAGTTCATCCAACTCAAACCAACATTTTTCCCTAACAACTCTTTTTCATCAACTCTTCACTATCTCAACCTAGTTTCCTTGTACGTGTCCAAACACCAAAACTAGGGCATAAATATCGACCCTCTCAACAAACACAAAAACCATTTAGGTTTTCAAATACCCATTACACTCATTCCAAACATATCTTAAATGGGCATATCACTCTTTTGGACTAACACCTTGTAATCAAGTTTTTTCACCATTTTAGACCCTCAAATAGGTCACTTTTCCAAAGGACCTATACCTTAAAAATTCCTTTTCACCCAAATTTTGATTGGGTAGCACTAACCAGCCAAAAAAATTGCAAATTCCATAATTACTTTGCAGAGAAACGTTTCCCAAACCACCCTACCATGATACCCTCATTTCTTGCTCTTTACATGGGGGTTTATTGAAAAAAAATCTTCCAAGGCTTTCCTAACCCAACCAATACCTCCAACACTTCATAAAAGACCTGCACAAACTAAAACGGATAGAAGATCTGTTTCCCCCAATTTTCCTATCATTTTCCCACTCAAACCACTCAATTTCACCCAAATTAGGTCACTTTTTCAAAGGGACTCTACTTTAAGCTTTCCCTTTCACTCAAAATTCAATTGGGTAGCCTTTTACATGCTTTCAAACCAAAGAATCCACCATTTACTCTCAAACAATCATTCACCCAAGCATTGAATCACAAAACCCTCCTTTTAAGCCAAATAACCTAGGGCTTATTAAAAATCACACATCCAGCCCTCACCAAAACTTGCCAATACCTCAAACAGGTCTAAATACCTCTACCCAAACTTAATTCATCAAGAAATAATGTTGCAAAACCTTTTTACACAGTTTACTATCTCAAAACCTCACTGTTTCACTTCGAAAACACAAATTTTCACTTTAGGGCTTCATGCCCAATAGAACACTCGACCTCCCCTACACAAATTCCACATTCCCACACTAGTTTATTGATGTTGCAGACCCATTCCTCAAGTTAAAGTGGCCACAATGAGAGGAATGGGTCATTTTACCATATTAAATGACTTTCAAACCTAATTTCACAACATCTTGACTCATTCATCCTAACTAGACTCAACTCAGAAAATGGAGGAAAATGTGCTTTGCACCATATTCCCTATTAGTGTTTGATGTCATATGCATTTACAACTATGATTGATCCTTTTGTGATTGTGAATGTAGGTAATACTAAAGATTTTCAAAGTTTAAGAAAATAACATCGGTTGGTGGTGCAAGTGTTTAGTGGTATGAGAAACATCGGTTGCTGGTGCATTTTCTGGTTGTCAATCTTCTCTTTCTTTTTCATCTCGTAGATTTCTCAGATTCTTATATGGTACAGGTTTTATGTTAATTATGCCAGTGATATATTTGAAATTTATACGAAGGATCATTGAGAGATGAGAAAGTAGCGAAGGGCCACATCACCATTGTAGGACCTTCAATCAACCTCCTTATCTAGCATGCATGAAGGTGATAGTAGGTGTCGTCAGTTGTATGACTGACATTATTTATTTATTTATTTCTCTTTTAATGTTTTTATGTGAGTCCATGTCTAAGATTGATAGGCTTTTGTAGGTTTTTTGTGGACCAAATTCCTATGAGAGTACACAACCACGAAGAGGCTACTACCCATGTGTTTCATAGGGAGTAGGGGATGTACATGTTTTGAAGCATTTTGGAATGCAAATAACTGGGCCAGCTGAGGTGGATTGGAGAAAATAAATTGGGCAACAAATCCTTTTGTTTCTTCTTGTACAATATATTTCATGATCTGGGCTACAAGTATTGACAAATGGGAATATTTTCAAGATGTTCTTCCATCACTATTGTAATATTTGCCATTGAATTAGTGTATTTTTTGATATACAAAAATTATGAGAAATTAATACATGCAAATGTGTATATTCCTTAATATATGCCTCAATCAAATGTGCATATTACATTTAAAATTATTTGTAATGCTTCACAGTTTACATTTAAAGTTTTCTTCAAGGAAAATCATGTGGATTTATGAGTGGGAATGAAATAATATCTAATATAATTGTAGAAAGGCATATTTTATTGCCACTACCTTGTCAATCCTACTGAATTGGCAAGCTAGTGAACTCACTAGCTTGCCGATTCCGTAGGGTTGACAAGGTAGGGGCAGCATATGCCTCATAGAAATTGATGCAACCTAGGTCATCTCTAACATACCTCAATTCCACCTAACACTCCTTTGGAGCAACTTGCTAAAAACTTGAAAACAACGTTGTCCAAGGCCTCAATTAGGCCAGATTTACAAAGAGAATGCGTTTTAAACTTTTCCTTTCACCCCAAAATTGATTGGGCAGCACTCACCTACCAAAGGAAACACCTAATCCACAAATTTTAGGGAAATATAGGTCCTGCAACACCCCAAACACTAAAGCCCTCACTTTTCACAATATACTCTAGGGCTTATTGAAAAACTATGCTTCATGCCTTCTCAGACCTCAAAACCAATTCAAACACTTTGGAATAACCCTGCACATGCTTAAAAGAACAAGAAAAATGACTTCCCTCAAACATTTCCCACTTTTACCCTCTCTAACCTCACTTTTTCATGTAAAAACACCCCAAAGGCCACCTAGGGCATCACCAAAAATTAGTATGCGGACCTCCCCTACTCAAGAAACAATGAAAACATGTTTATCTATCTCAACTAAGCCTATCCACTGAGTTAAAACATCATACAATGGGTGGAAGGCTTAAAACACCATTTTAAATGCACTCAAACCCTTGAAACAGTGCTCACAGATCGACCTCCAGTAAAATGCCTATTAAATGCACAAAATTGAATGAAATTTCTTCAAACTAAGTTTCTGAAATAGTTAACTCTGCTTCCCACTATTTTCCATTAAGAAGTAAGCACAACCACCTGTACGGAACCATACAATACCAATAAAATTCAAAAAAAATGGAAAAACTTAGAAAATGGCATGGGAATAACAAGACTTTATTGTTTTTCTTTCTAACTTGGTTTCTACAACCTCAAAATCGAACATAAGAAGCCTTTTCAAACATGAAAACACCAAATACCATCCTACAACTAAATCCAACCAATTTTCAAACTCGTTATGGATGTTGGAGTACAAAACTGCACTTTTTTTACTTATTCTTGTTGACAACATTTTTTCTCATTTTGCATTATTTTGCAATTTGACCCTCCTAGACTCCTAAAACATTAGAGATGGTCTACCTAGACCTTATTCAATCCAAAAAACATGACCTCACATTGGAAAAAATGACATTCAACCTATCTTAACAACTATTATCAAACTTGACAATATTTTCACTATGATTTGCAACTTCCACAAAATGGAAACATAAGACCTTAAAACTTCACCAATTACATTTGAATGGTCATAATTGAACTTATTGGACTCAAAACACCTAAAAAACCTTGACTCATCTGGAGCATGTTTGATGCTTTGGCAAGGTGAGATATGTGTGGGAATTGGACTTTCAACAAACCCTCCCTAAATTTGCTAAATATGAAGGTTTTGTGAAAAGTGCACTCCATGAGCGGTTCCTTGGATAAAGGTTGTAGATTTGGTGGTTTTAGAGGGTGGTTAATGACTTTCCACAATAACCTCTCTTAGTTTTCGCTATTTCAGAGGTTTTAGTTTGTGGTGGCGAATTCTCGCTTAGGAAAAAAGTTGTCAGATGCAAGTAGTTGAAAGCTGCAAAGTGGTGCAACTTTCATTCTGCAGCTTGTGTGACCAAATGAACTGTCCCAACACATCCGGGTGGGTATTTTTATGCTAGGCATGGTCCTCTTTTGCACTAAAACACATATAATCGTTCCAAGCTATGTTCAACCAGTAGAATCCCTTAAGAGTCCAAAGTGCAAAATGGTTGTGAACTTCAACATGCTTGTATTCGGACACTGTGACTCTTAGAAGCTTCTCGTCTGAGCCTATGGGATCACATTGGGCCTTTCTACAATAAATTCTCTTAGTTTTTACTATCTTGGAGGTGTTTTCCTGTGGTGGTGAATTCTCGCTTGGGAAAAAAGTTGTCAAATACAAGTAGTTGAAAGTTGCAAAGTGGTGCAACTTTCATTTTGCAACTCGTGTGACCAAACAGATTGTCCCAATGCTTTTGGGTGGGTTCATTTACGCTAGGCATGGTCCTCTTTCCCACTGAAACACATAGAATTGCTCTGAGCTATGTTTAACCGGTAGAATCCCTTAAGAGTCCAAAGTGCAAAATGGCTGTGAACTTCAGCATGCTCGTATTCAAACACCGTGACACTTAGAAAATTCCTGTCTAATCATATGGGATCATGTTGGACCCATCTACAATAAACTCTCTCATATTTTGCTATCTTGGAGGCGTTTTCCCATGGTGGAAAATTCTCACTTAGGGAAAAAGTTGTCAAATGCAAGTAAAAAGAAAGTTGAAAAGGGGTGCAACTTTCGTTCTGCAACTTGTGTGACCAAACGGAACTGTTCTGATGCATCTAGATGGGTACATTTATGCTAGGAATGGTCCTCTTTCCCATTAAAATACACGGAATCACTCCGACCTACGTTCAACCGACAAAATCCCTTAAGAGTCCAAAGTGCAAAATGGCTATGAACTTCAACATGCTCGTATTTGGACACTTTGATGCTTAGAAACTTCTCATCTAAGCCTATGGGATCATGTTGGGCCCCTCTACAATAACCTCTCTCGGTTTTCACTATCTCAGAGGCGTTTTCCCATGGTGGCAAATTTTCGCTTGGGGAAAAAGTTGTCAAATGCAAGTAATTGAAAGTTGCAAAGTGGTGCAACTTTCGTTCTTCAACTTGTGTGACCAAACAGACTATCCAAAAATGTTTGAGTGGGTATTTTTACGCTAGGCATGGTCCTCTTTCACACTGAAACACTCAAAAACGCTCTAAGCTACGTTCAACCAACATAATCCCTTAAGAGTTCAAAGTGCAAAATGACTTCAAACTTCAGCATGCTTGTATTCAGACATCGTGATGCTTAGAAACTTCTCGTTTGTGCCCATGGGATCATGTTGGGCCCCTCTACAATAACCTCTCTTGGTTTTTTCTATCTCAGAGGCATTTTCCCGTGGTGGTGAATTCTCGCTTGAGAAAAAAGTTGTCAAATGCAGGTAGTTGAAAGTTTCAAAGTGGTGCAACTTTCATTTTGCAACTCGTGTGACCAAACGAAATGTCTTGAAGCATTCAGGTGGGTACATTTATGCTAGGCATGGTCCTCTTTTGCACTAAAACATGCGGAATCACTCCGAGCTACGTTCAACCGACATAATCCCTTAAGAGTCCAAAGTGCAAAATGGTTGTGAACTTCAACATGCTCATATTCGGACACCGTGATACTTAGAAACTTCTCGTCTAAGCGTATGGGATCATGTTGGGCCCCTCTACAATAAAATCTCTTGGTTTTTCCTATCTCGAAGGTGTTTTACCGTGGTGGCGAATTTGCGTTTGGGAAAAAAGTTATCAAATGCTAGTTGAAAGTCGCAAAGTGGTGCAACTTTCAATCTGCAACTTGTATGGCCAAACATACTATCTCGATGTGTCTGGGTGGGTATCTTTACACTAGGCATGGTCCTCTTTTGCACTGAAACACATAGAATCACTCTGAGCTATGTTCAATCGACAAAATCCCTTGAGAGTCCAAAGTGCAAAATGGATGCGAACTTCAACATTCTTGTATTCGGACACCGTGACACTTAGAAAATTATTTTCTAAACCTATGGGATCATGTTGGACCCCTCTACAATAACCTCTCTCAGTTTTTGCTATCTCAGAGGCATTTTCCTGTGGTGGCGAATTCTCGCTTGAGGAAAAATTTGTCAAATGCAAGTAGTTGAAAGTTGCAAAGTGGTGCAAATTTTGTTTTGCAAATTGTGTGACCAAACATACTGTCTTGAAACATCTAGTTGGGTATGTTTATGCTAGGCATGGTACTCTTTCAGAATGAAACACGCGGAATCGCTCTGAGCTACATTCAACTGACAAAATCCCTTAAGAGTCCAAAGTGAAAAATGGCACTGACCTTCAACATGCTTGTATTCAGACACCATGACACTTAGAAACTTCTCATCTAAGCCTATGGGATCACGTTGAGCCCATCTACAATAACCTCTCTTGGTTTTCACTATCTCAGAGGCCTTTTCCCGTGGTGGCAATTTCTCGCTTGGGGAAAAAGTTGTCAAATGCAAGTAGTTGAAATTTGCAAAGTGGTGTAACTTTCATTTTGCAACTTGTGTGAGAAAAAAGATTGTCCTGATGCATCCGAGTGGGTATTTTTATGCTTGGCATGGTCCTCTTTTGCACTAAAACACACGGAATTACTTTGAGCTACGTTCAACCGATAAAATCCCTTAAGAGTCTAAAGTACAAAATGGCTGTGAACTTTAGCATGCTTGTATTCAGACACCGTGATGCTTGTAAAATTATCATTTGAGCCTATGGGATCATGTTGGGCCCCTCTATAATAGCCTCTCTCAGTTTTCACTATTTCAGAGGCCTTTTCCCATGGTGGCGATTTCTCGCTTGGGGAAAAAGTTATCAAATGCAAGTAGTTGAGTGTGTAAAAATGACTTTTTAGCCATTCCACCCATTGTATCCTACTCTAACTTAGTGGAATGGCATAATTAGGGGTAGGTAACATATGTGCATGGTTTTTGGAGTAGGGGAGGCGAGTTGAGTGGTTTGGTGTGATGCCCTAGTTGGTAATTTGATGAGTTTTGGTGAAATTCAGTGGTTTAAGAGTGGAAATGGTTGAAATCCTTTGGGGCAGCAGTTTGTGAGGGACTTTTAAGAATTTTTGATGCATTGGCAAGGTGTTATGATTTGTGGGAATAGTATTTTCAATAAACCCACCCTAAACTTTCAAAAAATGAGGGTTTTGTAAAAGTGGGCTTTAAAGAGCAGTACTCAGGTTAAAGTTTGTGGATTTGGAGGTTTTGTGGTCTGGTAAATGACTGTCTATAGTTATTTTGGATGGGAAGATAGTTTGGAGTACAATTGCTTTGAAATTTTTGCCTAGTTGGCCAATTAGGATAGCGTAGTAGCCTTTTTTTGTTGGTGTTGGTCGAAAGTGACCTGGTGTGTTTTTGTGATACGTTTTTGAAGGCTTAAAAGGGTGTCTGAAAACGTGAGTGGCTTGTTTATTGGCAATAAGCTTTGCAAGAAAAGGTGAAGAAGTTGGGTTTGCAAACCTACAAGACAAATAGTGAAGTTTGAGGAGAATCATCCTTGATAGGGTTTGGAGGAATAAAGGCTTTGTGTATCAGTTGGATTTCTGTTTAGTTGATTGAAGGCCTCCCTGCTCTGCATCATTCTATTTCTTACTATTATGCTTTGATAGATTTTTTCCAAGCATCCATAGCTTGTTTGAAAGTACCTGTTTTATAATTTTGGCCTTCGTAGCAAGGCAGCAAATTGATTGATAAAATGCTTTGGTAGACATGTATGAAAAATGTTGTAGCATAAACAAGGCAGTGAACTGTTTGAAATAAATACCTCAAAGAAATGTGGTCCCATGGTGATGGAATGCCATGACAAGCACATTAAGACCACGTTTCTTTGAGGCATTTTTTTGAACAGTTCAATGCCTTGTCTATGCTATTGCTTATTATTATGCTTTGATAGATTTTTTCCAAGCATCCATCTAGTTTTTTTGGAAGCACCCATTTTAGGCTTTTAGCCATAGCAGCAAGGCAGTGAACTGTTTGATAAAATGCTTTGGTAAACATGTACGAAAAATGTGGTAGCATAGACAAGGTAGTTAATTTTTTGAAACAATGCCTCAAAGAAACATGGTCTCATGGTGATGGAATGTCATGACAATCCATAACAATTTTCTTGTCATGGCATTCCATCACCATGAGACCACATTTCTTTGAAGCATTTTTTTCAAGCAGTCCATTGCCTTGTCTATGTTATTGATTGCTATTATGCTTTTCTAGATTTCTTCTAAGCATCCATAGCTTGTTTGAAAGCACATGTTTTAGGGTTTTATCCATAGCAACAAGGCAATTAACTGTTTGATATAATTCTTTGATAAAAATGTATGAAAAATTTGGTAGCATAATAAAGGCAGTGAACTCTTTGAAAAAATGCCTCAAAAAAATGAGGTCGCATGGTGATGGAATGCAATGACAATCAAAAGCAATTTGATTGTCATGGCATTCTGTCACCATGAGACCACATTTATTTGAGGAATCTTTTCAACTAGTTCACTTCCTTGTCTATGGCGTGTCATGGCATTCCATCATCGCATTTATTTGATGCATTTTTTCAAACAGTTCACTGCCTTGTCTATGCTATTGCTTACTATTATGCTTTTTATATTTTTTTTTGAAGCATCCATAGCTTGTTCGAAATCACTTGTTTTAGGATTTTAGCCATAGCAACAAGGCAGTGAACTATTTGACAAGATGCTTTGGTAGACATGTATGAAAAATGTGGTAACATAGACAAGGTAGTGAACTATTTGAAAAAATACCTCAAATAAATTTGGTCTCATAGAATGCCATGATAAGAAAATTCAATTGGCAGCTGCTCCTAGTTATTAGTTATGCAATATGAAGAAATTGTATAACTGCTTAGGTTAACTTTGTACAAACTATATTCAAATTGAAATTTTGTCATCTATTAGCATCTAGTTATTAGTTATGCAAAGTGAAGTAATGCTTTGACTTTGAAAGTTGTGCAATGCAATGTAATCAACGATATGAATATAAACTACAAAAATCTATTTTTTACAAATCATTAGTTAAAATATTTATTTTATTTTCTCTTTATCTCTATATGCTATGGAAATACCTTTCAATTTTTTTAGAAAAAGTTTTTATCTCTTGTTCTACAATTTTTCCCAATTTTTTCAAAAACTCTTATACTTTTGGTTTGTCAAATTTTCCCCCCAAATATTTTTGCTGCTATGCATTGGAAGCATGAATCATACACGTGAATACACACAATATAGGTGAAGTATACATGTGAATAAGTAAAGCATACATGTGAATAAGTGAGGCAAAAGTAATTGAAGCATTCCAAAGGCTACAAACCACCAAGAATGGAGCTTATTTACATAATACGCTTTAGATGAAGCTTATTGAGCAATCGACGGTAATTAATTAAGCATTAGATGTAAAAAAAATCCATGCCTACAACATTCAAGCATACAATTTACACGATACACATGATAACATCATTCAAGAATGACAGTAGAAAAATAATATTTTCTTTAATCAAAAAGTTGAAAGGCTATACAATGATATATTGATAAAAGTATATACAATATATCCAAAAAAACCATACGGGCTTAGTAGAAAGGAGCCATATGGACATAAAATTTCACGTATATATCGATAGTACAAAATATATATTCCAAAATGCCACATAGGCATACAAAAAACAACCCTAATACATAGTCATTTCCCTCTATGGGAAGGAAATAGATCCCGTGTTGCCTTCAAAATTTGGATGGATGGAGTGACTATTGCTTCTCATCTTTTGAACACACTCGCTAGTCCTCCTCTCTTCACTCTGGACCTTCAACTGATACAATAAAAAGTAAAGATGTTAATACATAGAAATTGAATTGTGGAATGGCATATAACAAAATATATAATCATTTACCACATACATATAGTCATCATGAACATTTACAACATCACCACGTTCATGATCTGGAGTGACAACCACTTGTAGCAACCATCAAGATAGAAATTAAACTACATAAAAGTATCATGAAAATTTTCTATAATAGACCATAAAAGAGAAAATATAATGTCAAATCCATTAATCTATTGCATACCTCTCTCAATGGATCAAAATTGGCTATTGCTGCAGCAACTCCATGGTCCATCATGCCACCAACATCACCAAGGTTGTCTGATGTCAACAACTGCAAATGAAAAAATATCTCAAGTATCAATATAAAGACCAAGAGGGGATAATGGAACATAAGGTGAAATAAGAGAGGGTAATGGGATGGGAATAGAAGGGATTAATGGAATATAGGATGGAATAGTATAGATTGATGGGATGGGCTAGGATGGGATAACAAAATATAGGGTGGACAATTAGAGGTTAATGAGATGCGATTACTAGGGAATAATGCAACATAGGGTGAATTAGTAGGTGTCTAGGGTTTGACTAAAGTACATGAAGTGTGAACTTGACCTGTGTGTAGCAATAATAGAGAAGAGTTATCTAGGATGAAATGTGGATAACGATGGTATAACATAGGATGATATAAAGGAATATAGGGTGGAAGATAAGGGATCATGGAACATCTAGGGTGAAATAATAATAGGTACAATAAGATGGGAGTAGAAGGAAATAATGACACATAGCATGGACTAGAAGATATTAGTGGGATGGGCTAGGAGGGGATCATGGAAAATAGGGTGAACTATTAAATGTTAATGGTATGGGATTAGGAAGGAATAAAGGAACAAAAGGAGAACTAGGAGAAGATAATGTGACATGATCAAGGAATACAAATGCAATGTTTGTGTTTCTCATCACTTTTTTAGATTTGTATATACGAAAAATTACGAAAAAACTAGCTAACATAGTTTTACAACACCATTAATGAATAAAGGCTACCTGAGTGTAAGTTTTTTGATGATATGAATTGCGAGGTGTGGAGGAAGAAGGTGCACTAGGAAACTATTTGAAATCCAAAGCATGTTATGAGAAAAACATTCAAATATAGCATTCAACTATTCAAATGCAATAATAATATCTTTAATACTAGTTGCATACCTATGGACTCATCATCGAGAATGTATAAGGGTTTGTAGGAATAGAGCATGCCTCATGAACAATTTGACCTTGAAATTTCATCATATCAAAATTCTACTAATTTAGTATTCTTAAAGTTCAAAATTTAATTTAATAAACAACATTAAAATAACTTGCTAAATTTTACTTGAGTGTCAATGCCGGATGTATCATTCAGAATATCATCTGTGAAATCCATCGCCTCTGCAATTGATGTAGGTTGTGTAGCTGCATCACGAGCACTCTGATAATTTTACGTGCAAACAACACCACAAGCGCCACAATGGTGGGGTGGAGCTCAGGGCCTACATGTCTCCTCCACACCAGGCTCTACTAGAGGACTCACACACAGTAAAATGGTCTGGGTGAGTGATTCAATTGACTTCAGTGTGTCCACCTCTACACTGTCCTTAACAATGGAAGGAATGACGACATGATCCACCATGGGTCTGGCCAAGGGTCTCGGTGCCAATTGTGGATTACGTCGTGCAATAGGTCTATCATGTGTGGAGCCCCCACCTCTACCCTAAAATTCTAAGATGTCCAAATAGTTTGGCATTTTATTGAGGACAAACTCACAATAGAGTTTCCTCAAAAAGTATTGTGGCACCTCATGGTTATTGCATGGAGGTTGGTCAAATACCATCCACCACCGCTCCCAAAATTTATTTTTAGTTAACTCATGGTGGCACCAATGGATGGGGAACCTCTTGCATGCATGAGACAAAGGTTCATTGGTTCTAGGGTCTATAAATAGGGCATACAAGTCAGCTTTGCTAATTTTTTATTTTTTGACATTTGCATATGACAAACCACTAGCATAAAATTGTCTCATCTCATGCCTCTTATTTGACCTAAAATTTATTTGCTCGCTCATTTCTCCTACATGAGTTACAATTGAATTCAATGATTCAACAATCCCTCTCCTATAAGGGTGGGTTTTGACATGCTCGGTTAATCTTCCAATTAATTGTTGAATGTCTCTTTTATTGTTTTCAATTTGATTTTGAATATTTTCTTGTGTTCCTTGAGGATGCCTATGAATTGATGGAAGGATTTCAGGTTGTTCTTGTATAGGAGGTTCTTCATGAGGGGGTGATCATGAATTCTCAATGTTTCAAGGTGGAGATTCATTCCCTGAGAATTAGAACAAAGTTTTATTATAAAAACCTATTTAAATTTGCATTCTAAATCAAATTTCAAATAAATAAAATAAAAATACACACCTCTTTGCAATCTTCGACCTCCCTGACATGTTGGCGACATCCTCGTGGAAAATCGCAAGCTAACGATGCAAACAATGGATGAGATTTCGCAAGCGTGAGTTGCAGACCTCAAATCCTCCAAGTCAAGCCACAGGTTGAAGAAAAATGAGGGTTTGAAAGCTCTTTTTGGCTTTTATTTTAAGTTTTTCATTTGGTGAGTGCCAAATTTGGCACACGCCAAATGAATTTAAGTCATTTGGTGTGCGCCAAATGAATTTAAGTCATTTGGTGTGCGCCAAATGAAGTTAAGTCATTTGGTGTGCGCCAAATGGCTTATTTTGGCCTTTTTTTGTGAGTTTCTTCATTTTGGCACCAAAATTGTGTCACAGATTGGTGCACTTACCCTCAAGTTTCTACACAAATTGTGTCTTTCTCTTAACAATGCCAGAGTTTGCAGATGGTGCGGTTTCATGAAAATCACCACCAATGGTAGCGGTTTTTGCATGTTCCTTCTTTGATCCAATAGATGTGGTAGAATGAGATGCCATGGGATTGGGTTTCATTGAACATAGAAAATCAATGAGTATAAGAAATGGGAAAGGAAGTCGGTGAAGGAAATACGAAGAGACCCATTTTATCAAGGGTCACATGTTGAAGACATCAAAATCACCTGGTAGAAACAAGGGAATAGTAAACAAAAGCATGTATGAAGATAATCCCAATGTTGGGTGGATAAGGTCGGCTTTGAAAAACCCTAGGTTTGTTAGGCACAAGTAGATGAGTAGTTATTGCACAACGCTATACTCAACATTATGGATCGAACAGTGAGGAAAGAGTAGATCATCTTGTATGCACTATAATCAATTTGAGACCATTGATAGTGAAAAAAGGCTAAGAAACCTGAGTGAGGGAACACCTTCGGCGTAACCAGAACATTAGATTAAAAAAATACATTTACCTAATCATTTCCAAAGCATTGGTAATTTAACAAACTATTTAATGAGATCTATCACAATTTTTTTTTGAGAAATTACATGATAAAAAAAATCTAATACTTTGTGATCATTATTGTGAAGCTTGAGTATTTGCCAAGCTTTACACATAGGAAAACAAAAGACACCCGCCAATTATAGAACTTGCTCAAATCTAGAGTTTATTTGTTGTTTGGATTGCCAGTTCTATTTAATGGTTGCTTTTATTTCTTTTCATGGGTTTTATTCTTCCTTCTTAGTGAAATTGAATATGTTTAAAATTCTTACAGTGCAAGATAAAGATGTGTGTTGATCATACTGGCTGATGGGAAACTTCTCTATATTCTTACCAAATGTTCAACATTAATACTCTAAGCAACATGATGAATTAATTGGTAAGATAGAATTCACAAATATTTGATGCTTAGTTTACAACCTATTAGATAAGTGGAATATCATGAGAGGAAAATATTCAACAATATCTTTAAATTTCAAAATGAAACAATCATATATTTAAATTTCAGAGTGAAACAACCAAGTAGCATATATAAGTAGGAAAATTTTATTATAGAGCTAGGTAGACGAGTCAAGTACTGACCATTTATTTTAAGGCCATTTTACAAGAGACTCACATGCACATATTGAGCTAGATTTGAGTGGTGGTGCAGGCACTAGTAAAGATGAAGCTCTTAGTATCTTTAGGAGTACAAAGTGGGATTGGTGATGTGATATGCCTCAGCAGCTTAAGAAAAATAGTGATGTGGCTCTTCATCCCTTCAATTTTGGCTTCATCATGGATAATACCAGGGAGGGTGTCATAGTTGCATGTATATGTGGCAATGGATCCACCCCCTGCTTTGGGGCTATATTTCACCTAGTAGCTCTTGTTGGTAGGTAGGGGGAAATAATACATAAATAGTGAGGTGACTATATGATGGACAAACCAAAAAATAAACACATAGAAAATGCACAACGACAACACAACAAAAAATATGACAGACATAAATTAACTTTTCATATATTCCTTGTTGCTTTCAAAATATTACAAAAACATTGAGGAGATGCTCTATTCTACAACATAAAATAAAACTAAACTATTTGGACATATGTCCAATACAAAAGGTGTTACACTCACACCAAAAACAAAAATTGCTACAATCATGTAGTTGTAGCTATCACTGCGTTGTGTCTGCTAAACTACTTTTTGTGCACTACAGTTGTAACATTCCCTTCTTCTAAATATACCTTCTATTGTTGCAGGTTCAACACTCCAATACAAAAAACTAACTTCTACTAAAACCAATGTTGCAATATTCTTAAGTCTATTCTTAATTTTAGCTCATAATAATGAGTTCTCAAACCAAATTTCAAATCCACCTACTACATTAATTACTGCAGGTTTACATTGGTTGTTGGAAGCACTCCAATTTGAATTTAAAATTTATCTACCAAAGTAAATGAAAGTTTACATTGGGGGACAATTGGAGAAAAAACAACTAACGTGGGATGTTGACTTGGAGGTTAAATATTCCAACACTCCCCCTTAATCTGAAAGTTAGTTTGCATTCTACAGTTTCCTTTCGGAGCTGATCTCTGAAGCTATCCACAATGCCAAGCCTATCTCTTAGGAATTCAAAACTATCCTTTGGAAATTCTTTGGTGAAGATGTCGATGAGCTATTGCTCGGATCTACAATACTAAAGTTCAATCTCACCTTGTTCTACCAACTCCCTTATGAAGTGATAACGAATCTCGATGTGCTTGCTACGTCCATGGAAGACTAGATTCTTTGTCAGGGCTATGGAGGATACATTGTCACAATGAATGACTGTATTGTCTTCTTGCTATAAATCTGCAAGGATCCTCCTCAACCAAATAGCCTGACATGATGCTACATTTGTTGTTATGTACTCTACCTCTGCTAAATTCTGGAGTTGCTACTCTGTTGTCTTTGTTCAAAGTTGTTGTTCTATTGAACACTTGCAAAATTACTATCTTGTTTCACATCACCAGAGCTGTTGTTTTCTAATGCTCTACAGTAGTTTCTTCCTAAGCTACTGCTCTCTTGAGCTCCCCCTATGTTGCTATCTTCCGGAGCTTCTTCATCTTCAAGGGGTATTGTAATAGAAATATTCATGGTGTCATCCACCATTCCATCCCATGCTTCATTCTCAATGAACAATACATCTCTACTGATCACAACATTATTGGTGATGGGATTGTATAATTTATAGGCCTTTGACTCCTCACTATAGCCTATGAAGATGAATTTTTTCCTCTTCTCTTTTGGCACAAATGCATATGCCACACACCCAAAGATTATTAGATGCTCAACACTCCATTTGTTGTTTTTCCACACCTCCTATGGAATCCTATCACAGACAGCCTTTGTGGGGCACCTATTCAGTATATAGACTATTTTTGCTACAGCTTCTCCCAAATAAATGTGTGACAACCGTTTTACTTTCAGAATACTTACTGCCATATCTTGAATGGTCCTATTCTTCCTTTCTACCACTTTGTTTTGTTGTGGAGTATACCTAGTTGTGAATTGTTTGTAAATGCTCTCATTCTTACAAAAATTCCAAAATTCTTTGGATATGTACTCTCCCCTCCTATCTGTTCTAAGGGATTTTATATAGTGACTACTCTCCTTTTCATCTACTGCCTTAAACCACTTAAACTTCTTAAAGGCTTCCGATTGATTTTTCAAAAAATATACCCATATTTTTCTATTGTAATGATCTAAAAATGTCATGAAATATGTGTTTCCTCCTAATGTGGGGGTTTTTATGGGTCCGCACAAATCTGAGTGCACTAATTCAAGAGGTGCTCTTGCTCTACTAGAATACCCAGATTGGAAAGGTTGCCTATGTTGCTTTCCTAAGATACAAGCCTCACACTTGCCATCAGGTACTACAATGGATGGTAAACCCCTAACTATTCCTTTCCTAGAAAATAAACTTAAACTCAAAAAGCTTAAATGCCCATATCTTAAATGCCAAAGTTTGGATAGGTCTTTGATGATTGTCTTGAATGTAGACTGTTGTTCCACTGCCAACTATTGTGTGACTATTGTGAGTGTCGGTGAACAATGTTGTTGATGTGAATTTGTTGTGTCTGTTGCAGACACTATGTACGTCATGAGAGGAAACATTATGTTTCTCGTCATCTTCACTGCAACCATCACTCTTTTTCTACCCCCTCTGTCAAATATCTTGCATTCTCCATTCTCCATTAGGATTCTATAATCATTTTGGACCATTTTTCCAATGCTCAATAGGTTATGTTTTATGTTAGGTCCATAATAGACATCTTGGATTTTTTGTCTCTCACCATTCTTTGTTTTGAAGTTGACTACACCTTTTCCCATCACGAGAACTTTCTCATCATTTCCCATCTTGATTTCTATTTTTATGTTATTGTCTATGGAGGAAAATATTTTTTTGTTACCACTCATGTGGTTGTTGCATCCGTTGTCCAAGTATCATACTTCATCACTGATGCGTTCAACAAGGTTGGAAACAATGAACACAATGGACTATTTGTCATTTGCGGCCTTGTTCTCATTTTTTGCATTTGCATTTTGGCCTCCATGGTCACGTTGCTTCTTTCTGCACTCACTAGCATAATGGCCATATTTGTGATAGTAAGAACATTGCACACTACTTTTGTCATGCCTTTGATTCAAACTATTGTTCTTCTAGTTCTGGTTTGTTGACTGTGAGTTGCTCGACTCCCCTGTGCTATCAGAACCTCCTCTTCCATAATTGCTTCTTCCTCTACCTCTTTGACTTCTACCTTTGTTGTTTCTTCCTCTTCCCAGATCTCTTGCATTGGTCTGAGCCTTAAAGGTTTTCTCTAGGGAAGGAGAATATTTTTTCAACCACTGCTCATGGATTTGTAGTGAACCCATCAAATCATCTATAGTCATTTTGGATAGGTCCTTTGCCTCTTCAATGACAATGACTATAGATTCAAATTTAGCGGGTAGACTTCTTAGGAATTTCTCAATAATCCTTTGTTCTTACATTGTTTCTCCATTGATTCTCAGCTGATTTATCAAGGTTGACATCTTAGTGTGGAAGTCTGAAATAGATTCATTATCTTTCATTTGCAAAGCCTCAAAGTCTCTTCTCAAGAGTTACAGCTTCACTAACATCACTTTGTCAGTCTCTTTATAACTATTTTGTAAAATCTCCCAAGCTTGCTTTGCATAGCCTTTTTATATAATACATGGAAAAATAGCCTCACTCAAGGTTGCCTCAATCAAACTGAGGGATTTTGCATCATTCATCCTATTGTCTTTCAACTGATTCTTTTGTGCATTCAAAAGGGCTGCAAATGCATTTGGGCCTGTGATATCATTGAACCCATTTATGACAAATTCCCATAGGTAATTTGCAACTAAGATGGTTCTCATCTTCTTAGCCCATATATCATAATTTTTCCCATCAAAATTCGGTGGTTGTTGCCAACCTTTGCTCTCACCTCCTGTCATATTTCTCACATTTGAGAAAATAAACTAATGCCTAGATAACCTAGGGCTTTACCCATAGTAAATAAATTGAGTGATTGACTACTCACAAAAATAGGGCTTTGATACCACTCTTGTTGGCAAGCAGGGGGCAATAATATAGAAACAATGTTGTGACTGTATGATGGACAAACCAAAAAATAAACACACAGAAAATGCACAGCGACAACACAACAAAAAATATGACAGACATAAATTAACTTTTCATATATTCCTTGTTGCTTTCAAAATATTACAAAAACACATAGGACATGCTCTATTCTACAACATAAAATAAAACTAAACTATTTGGATAGATGTCCAATACAAAAGGTGCTACACTCACACCGAAAACTAAAACTGCTATAATATTGTAGCTGCAATTGTCACTGCATTGCGTCTACTAAACTTCTTTCAGTGCAATACTGTTGTAACATTTCCTTCTTCTGAATATACCTTCTGTTGTTGCAGGTTCAACACTCCAATACAAAAAACTAACTTCTACTAAAACCAATGGTTGCAATATTCTTTTGTCTATTCTTGATTTTAGCTCATAAGAATGAGTGCTCAAACCAAATTTCAAATCCACCTACTACATTAATTACTGAAGGTTTAGGTTGGTTGTTGGAAGCACTCCAATTTTAATTTCAAATTTACCTACCAAAGTAAATGCAAGTTTACATTGGGGAGCAGATAAAGACAAAAAACTAACATGGGATGCTGACTTGGAGGTTAATTATTCCAACAGTAGCTTATTGAAGCCAGTTCTTTCCCCACCACTCCTCCTTCCACATGACTAAAACCATAAACCAAGTTGTCCTCATCAATCTTATCAACGCGTTGTTTTAGATAGCTGAATTCCTGTTTGGCTTCATCAACAATTTTCTATCAGATTACCACAAATACCTATCAGTGCCACTCTAAATTATTTGACAATATATAAAGAACTAGCTCAATTGAAAGTAATGGGTTGTGTTTAAACATCTTTTGTACTATAATTCTGATTTCTAACAATATTAGATTGTTACCCATTGAATATAAACTTAAGTGACTATAAAACATATGGCGACTCCATACAATCCAAGATAATAATGTTGTTCTTTTCTTACACTGGTTTACAGTTGACACATTTTTTCGCATTTCAAATATGTATTATTTTCAATTGAGAAAATTTAAACAAAACACTCTAAGTTTTGATTTGTTTAAGTGGTTCATCTAAAATCTCGATAGCTTCTTCAATAGAATCTATCTATTAGCCTAATTTCAAATGAACCACCAAAGAAAATCAAAATTTAGAATGTATTGTTGAAACCAAAATCATTCAAACTAGATGATAAAAAAAAACATACATGGGGTGAAGTCAAACTGAACAATGGAGCCCACACCTCCATCGCCTTGGAGAATTGTGGCACCTGTAAAGATCTCAGACGCTTGTTTTGGTAGGATAGTGTGGAAGTCCTTCACAGTTTCTTTCCACTGTCTCTTTTCCTCGACAGAAGAATTGATTTCCACACTAAATATTCCGACCACCATCTTATATTAGTGTTGTGGTGTGAGAGGAGGATGTATGGTATTTATAGAGTTACCAAGAGAATTTAAATTAGAATAGAAATGTGGGTTGCTGGGTCAAGTTGAGAAAACTAGAAATGTTGATCGATCCTCTGTCGACTATTTATTGAAAAAACTCCTAATTTTCTTGCTGAGCTGAATACAAAGTATCACTAGATGCTTTGTTATTCACTTTATTTGAAGCTTCCAAACCCCACTTTATGGAATTTCATTTTATGATACAAGTTTTTTATTGTTAATCTTGTCTTTTATTGCTACATGTTGGCATTCTAGGTGTTGTTTATTATTTATTGGTGTGACTAGAGAGTCGTGGCCTTGTCGATATAATAGTGAAATTGCAATATTTTTCAATTTTTTTATGTGTTGATAGTTTTTTCAAGATAAAAAGAAAAAAAAAAGGTTTTTGAAAGGGTTTCAATTATTTAGAAACTAGCAATGGCACCTTGGTATGCAATAGGTATGCTGAAGAGCTGTAGATAGTCAATTAGGGAAAAAATTGGTATATTTTTTGCATACATTTTGTGCATTACATGAGGTCAATTGGTGGGTCATTTAGCAAATGATGTTTGTGCAACAAAGGTCTCAATGGAGAAGTGTTAGCTTCAAAATAAGGATCCAAACATGACCTCTAAATCAATAAGATAATGAGTTTCCATTACCAATAGACTCATGTTATGTTTGCAAGAGGGAGAGAGAGAGGGGGGGATAGAGGGGGGAAGAGAGAGAGAGAGAGGGATGGGTTAAGGATTAAGGAGATAGAGATAGAAATGGACATGAAGACCTTGAACAATTAAAACATCTCATGTAGCAGTTGCAAAGGTAATATTGCAATAAAGTTTTTACTTTGTGTGCAAGAAGAATGTTGGGCACCATGAACTATTGGGTTACTTTGCATAGGCCTTAGATTTTCCAAGCTATTAAAGCCACCTCGAGAACCCAAATTAATTTTGTTCCAATGTGAGGCTTATAGTGGAGTGAAACCCATGCATCCTTGTCTAAGCCAAGCATTACATTAGGGTTAAGCGGGAAAGTGGTTTGGTGTCCTCTAAACCAAGAGGGTTTTAATCCTCTTTAACCCTGAAAAGGAGAATATTCATAACCTTGGAATCCTTGACCCCTACCCCATGGATTCCTTTCCTGCTGAAAATAAATCCTTGGAAAAATTGATTACTAACATTGCTAAAATAGTTTGTAGAAGTAAACCTTGAAATACAAAACATAAACACTCTATGACAAGTCAAGAAAAGAATATGCACTCCTGTCACAATGTACACTATATAACTCGAAAGCATAAGAAAATAAAATTTTAGGATTCAACAAAACTTAACATATACAACTCCAAAGAAAAACCTACATCATGACATGGTTTCAAATTAATCAAATGATTTGCAAGGAAACAACAATGAGAACCCCATTCAAAAAGAATTGAGATGAACACAAAACAAGGTATCTCTGGAAGAACATTTTCCATGTTTAAAATGATGGAAATGGTTTGCATCTCTCACAATAATTTCTCTTACAACTATCTTGTAAATAAATTTTGTTGCAGTGTGGAAATAATTGCATACTCAGAGGTTCATAAAAACTCTAATAATCATTCCAGGGGGGTTATTTAACAAACCAAATGCAATTTCCAACTGTTCGCTATAGTGGCGAAGAAATAATTATTTTTCCTACTCTTCCACAACATTAAGTAAATGCCTTGAATCTGGAGAATACCATGTCACCTTCATCTCCCAAATCCAATTTCTCCAACTTTGCATAGATCTCCTGTGTTTGTGGATGTGATTTGTCTCCTACACGAAAAACATGTATCATGTTATGGCCTTCAATCCAACTACATCCAAGGATCTTTTTAATTCCTTGATCTTTGATCAATTTCCTTGTCATTTGAACCTCACCCCCCTTGCCCAGTTTTGCATAGATGTTTGAGAGAAGAACATATGTCGCAACATTTTTAGGATCCAAATCAAAAAGCATGGTTGTTGTAAATACTCCTAAGCCTATATTCATATGTGATCTACAAGCACCCAAAAAACACATCCACACAACTACCATAGGTTTAACTGGCATCTTAATGATAATGTGTAGAGTGTCTTAAAGATAGATTACCAGAGCAAGAAGGTCAACCATGCAAACATAATTATTCACCGTAGGCGTAATGCAATAAGGGTTACTCATGTGATTGAAGTATGTAAAACCCTCATCCACTAAACTTGCATGGTTGCATGCATATAGAACACAAGCAAAGCTAACAATGTCAAGATATGTTCTAGAGTGCTTCATTAATTCAAAGATTTTGAGAGCATCTTTGAAAAATACATGTTGTGGATATCCTGCAATCATTACATTCCATGAGATGACATCTCTTTGAGGAATTTTTTCAAACATTTCATGTGTCTTTTGTATGCTTCCATATTTTGCATACATGTCCACCAAGGCAGTTGCAACTGCAACATCTGATAAAATTGCAGGGTGCTTCATTAATTCAAATATTTTGAGAGCATCTTTGCAAAATCCATGTTGTGCATATCCTACAATAATTTCACTCCATGAGATGACATCTCTTTAGGGAATTTTTTCAAGTAGTTCACGTGTCTTTTCTATGCTTCCACATTTTGCTTACATCTCCACTAGGGCAGTTGCAACTACAACATCTGATAAAATTCTAGAGTGGTTCATTAATTCAAATATTTTGAGAGAATCTTTGCAAAATCCATGTGCATATCCTCCAATCATTTCATTCCATGAGATGACATCTCTTTGAAGAATTTTGTCAAATAATTCATGTTTCTTTCTATGCTTTCACATTTTGCATACATGTCCACCAAGGCAATTGCAACTGCAACATCATCTTTACTATTCCAATGCTCCTATTTTGGCATGAGCTAGGAGAATTCTAAAAAAAAAATTGGAGTCTAGCTTTACACTTTCCATTGTATTTTCCTAAAAGTTTCCAAATCTTAAAAAAATCTATTTTGTTCATATACTGTAATCGTTGCATTCCATGAGATAACCTCTCTTTGAGGCATCCTGTCAAACAGTTCACGTGCATTTTCTATACTTCCACATTTTGCATACATGTCTACCAGGGAATTTCCAACTATAATATCTGAAAAAAATCCTCCTTTTATGATGCTTTGATGGATGTCCATACCCTATTCCAAAGCTCCAATTTTGGCATGGGCAGGAAGGATACAAAGAACAGTGTAACCATAGAGGTCAAACATTTACCGACAAACTTCAACACAAGCCTTAAGAGTACAAAAACTCAAATTAAATTTTCCCTACCTCTCCACATCACAATGCTTAAACACAAAATCAAAACCCAATATTTGCATTCCCCCCAAAAAATGAAAAATCCCCCTTAACCAAATTGCAATTGATGGTGAAATCCAGTTCATTACATAAACAAAATAGGCGTAGATATCCAGTTTCCATGATTTCAAAGATTTGAGTTGTTCATATTCTCTGGATGTGTTCCAAAGAAACAGACAGATTTCGAGCAAACATTTCCAAACCACTTATGTGCATTACAGAGCCATTATATTCTATGATAATCTCGTGAATATCTTCTCAGGTCAATTTCAAATATGTTCCCATACGATTTCGTTCATAAGTACTGAAAATTTCTGAAAGGCAGCATTGCCATATGAAGGGTGTAGCATAGAGGGTACAACAAAGCTAAGCTAAAAGGACAAATATCTTTACAAAGTGGAAACATGAATGTATCTGCATCAAAAAAATTAAACACGAAGAAAAAAGACCGGCGGGAAAATGAACAGCCACGATCACTTTGATCGTCCCCACGGGCTATCGGAGATAGTGAACCGTTGATTATTAATTTTAGGTTGGGCATATTTACATTGGATATGCCTTCGGCGTAAATTCCATGTAAATAAATAGAGTAGTCTACAATTAAATAATTTATAGCAATTATATTTTTGGATGGAGTTCTCTTTATGGAAGAACTTGAATGTGCTATTTTTTCTATGAAAACTAATAAAAATTCTGGATTTGATGGTCTTCCAACTAATTTTTATCAAGTAATGTGGCCTCATATTAAAGATGAATTTTATATGCTATATTTGGAATCACTTCAAAAGGGCTCCTCAGGCCCTACAATTAACAAGGGTTTAATCAAACTTATCCCGAAAGGGAAAAATGAAGACTCCATTGCTAGATAGTGACCAATTACTGTTGAACACCTCTTATTAAATTATTTCCAAAGCATTAGCAGTCAGAATTAAACCAATTGTACAAAGAATAGTGAGAGCCAAACAAACTAGATTTATTAAAGGTATATTTATTCTTGATAACCTCATGTTGGCTTGGGAGACTATAGAATGGGCTCAACAATCATGCCAACATGTATTAGTGGTTAAGCTCAATTTCGATAAAGCGTATGATAGAATTTGTTGGCACTTCATTCTTAAAAGGTTGCAGTGGTTGGGTTTTGGTCCAAGGATCCAAAAGCATGTTCAAATGTTATTTAAAGATGCAAATGTCCACCTCATAATTAATAGTACTATTACACCTTCCTTTGAGCTACAACGTTCTATAAGACAGGGGTGTCCCCTCTCTCCTTTATTATATGTTCTCACTGTTGATGCATTGGGTTATCTTATTTAGAAGGCTAATCAAATGAAGCTTATTCGAGTTATTTCTATTCCTCAGGATAAGGTGTCCCCACTCTCATTTTTTTTATGAAAACATGTTATTTTTGTAAAATTCTAAAGAGGAACTAAATAACACCATGGATATTTTAAATCTGTATTGTGAAGTTTATGGATCCCAATTATCTCATAATAAAACTGAGTTTTTGATGTCTCAAACTGGTGAACTATTCCACATTGGATTCCCAAGGAGTGGAAGCTTCTCAAGTATTGGGAGATAACAAGATATCTAGGCATTCCCTTTGGTTTAGGGGTCTCCCTTTTAGACATGTGGAGATAGTTTTTAAATAGATTAAAAAACAAATTGTTTACCTAGGGTAATAAATTTTTATCCTTGGCAGGTAAGATCTAGGTTGCTAAAAAAAAATTTATTGCTACACATGTGTACTACTCATCTTGTTGGATGCTTTCCAAGCAAGGATATGAGGAGTTAAATAAGATGATTAGGAAATTTATTTGGTCTAAATGGGATGGTAGTACTGGTTTCATTGTTGCTTCTTGGTCTCATTGTATTCAATCAAGGAATCATGGAGGACTTGGCCTCATAGACCCTAAAACTCAGGGAGTTTGCCTTGCTACTAAATGGATTGTTAGAGCTACTAATGGTGATGAACCATGGAATATTTTAGTTCATCATCAAATTATGGAAGTTGTTGTTTAAAACAAGTGGAAAGCAGTCAATTGGTTGGACAAGATATTAATGTCTCCTTTCTTTAAAATTAAAGCTTCATTTTCTCTTCAATCTATTTGGAAGGCTTGGCAGCAAGTTTCTCACTTCTTAAACTGAAATAATTCTTCCTTGCAACATGGTTTTAGTTTTGCATCAACTTCAATTTTGTGGAATAAAATTATTAATTATCACAATCAGCCACTTGCTATTAGCTTCCCAAGGCATGCTTATTATTTCTTTAAAAAGGGAATCCATAAATTCAAAGCTATTTGGGATTTTAATAGGTTTAATTGGGCTTCTTGGCAACATCTCAAACAACACTATGGGCTAGGTGATAAATATAAAAAAAAAATTAATCTTTGTATAGTCTTTAGTCCCATTGACCTTTTTATGAAGCTTTGCACTCCTAAGGAATGTAATTTTGTCAAAGACTAGAAATGGTTATCCTTTAGTCCTTTTAATTATTCCCCTTTGAAGAAGGTTTACTTTGATATCCTTCCTAGATGGTCTCTTGTTCCTCGTCTAAATTAGAAGTGTAAATGTAGGTTTACTTCCAAATTTTGGAGTAGATTGAGTGCTCAAATATGGAAATCGAAAGTTGATTTTGGTACACAAGTGTTGGCTTGGAAAATTTTGCATTGCAAGATTCTAGTTGGAGATAGATTGAAATGTATAATTGTTTAGCTGGCTAGTTTCCCTTATTGCTTGCATATTGAAAGTATGAAACACATATTTTGGGACTGCAATTATGTCAAGCAGCAGTGGCCAATTGTTTTTAAATCATTTCCTGCTATTTTCCATCATGATTTAAATTGGAAGGAAGCCATCTTGGGCTTGGGTTTACAAAATAATGTTATTGTTGATTCTATTAGACAAGTTATTTTGAAGCATATTTGGAAAGCTAGATGTTCAGTTATGTTTTCTAATGACTATTATCATGCAACTTCAAATTTAAAGCTTTACTCTAACATCCTTCTCCAGGTTGCTTTTTTCAATAGGTTCTATGCAAGAAGGATTCAAAGGACATGGTTCATCTTCAGCAAATTAAAGATCAAGTCTTACAGTTCTAGTTTAATAACAAGTTTTGTCATTGTGAATTTCTATAGTATATGAATAGATTGTCCATTTCATCCTTCTTTGTCTGAGTTGTAATTATGGCTTGCGTGTACTAGTTGCCTTCTTATGACAGTAAATTGTTTCTCTCAACTATCTATTGGTAGTTCCTATTCTTTGTAAATTACTTTGATTCAATAAAAAAATAATTATAGCAACTAGTGAAGTAATTGATAAGGTGGAATTTTGAATTTTAAAAGTTTAGAGGTTACATATGTGACTACAAAATTATAGTTGTTTATTATATATTAGTTTGATTAGAGAGTCGTGGTGTTGCTAATATAATGGTGAAATAGTATATCTATGTCATTTTTTTTTATGTTTTGGTATTTTCTTCAAGATAAGAAGATGAAAAAGAGGTTTTTGAAAGGATCTCAATCATTTACAAATAAATAGAATAGTCTACAATTAGAGATAATTAAAAGCAACTAGTAAAGTAATTGATAAGGTGAAATTTTGAATTTTAAAAGTTCAAAGGTCGCATCTATGACTATGGAATTAGAGTTGTTTATTATTTATCAGTGTGACAAGAGAGTCACGATGTTGTCAATATAATGGTGAAAAATGTAAATCTATGTCATTTTCTTTATGTTTTAATATTTTTTTCAAGATGAAAAGGTGAAAAAGATGTTTTTGAAAGGATCTCAATTGTTTACAAATAAATAGAGTAGTCTACAATTAGAGTTATTTTTTAGCAACTAGTGAAGCAATTGATGAGCTGGAATTTTGAATTTTAAAAGTTTAGAGGTTACATCTGTGACTATGGAATTGACATAGGTCAAGTCTACACCTACAAATTTAATCTAGGATGATGAATAATAGGTCTATAGATCAAGAATGCAAATATAGATATTAGTCTTATGGGTATGGGGATATGAAATATAATGGGGCAAATTTACATAAGGATATGTCACTTCTAATCAAGTATTATATTTATAACATTCTAAGATTAGTGTTAAAGTAATGGGAAAATATGAAATATTATGGGTCAACTTTACATAAGAATATGTTACTTATAGACTAGTTATAACATTTTTAAATGTTAAATCAATTCACATGCAATTAAACATGTAAGGGGCATTCCTCAAATAGATTGAAATGAGGGGTGGGTTGGGTAGGCATTTTTTATTAATAAAATTCACTTTTTAGTGTAATTTTATCACAAATTTTTAAATTAATCAAATAATGTTCAAAACATGTCCCTGAGGCGAATGGAAATGGTCACTTTTTTAGCATCAATAGAAGTTTTGATCTATAAGTGACACATTCTTATGTAAATTTGATCCATAATATTTCATATTCGTAATGCCCTTAACTCTAATCTCTATATTTGTATTCTTCATTCATAAACCTATTATTCATCACCCTAAATAAAATTTGTATGTTAGACTTGAACTAGGTCACTTCTATTATGACTAAGGTTATATTTACCTATAGAGAGTCCTTGTAGGAATGTTTTATCTACAACCTTTAGTTGCGGTAATACATGGTGAAGTTACAATTTTTTTGATACAATAGATGGTTATTTATATATGATAATGATGTGTTGTGTAGAAAAATGCATACCTTTTCATTTTCACACTTAATTTGGACCTATTTTGGCACCTCTTGCATTAAATTCCCTTTAATTCCCCTATTATGGGCCCCTAAGACCCATTTTGGTGCATCCCGAGGCATATTGCAATTGTAAACCTGACCAAAATTCATAAAGAACCTTTAATCTTGGTAACCCACCTTTTAAAATAGAAAAATAAGCCTTGTGGGACCAAGATGCCCTTGGTGGCGTCTTAGTCCCCCTTAGTGGGATGAAAATGCCACCTAGGGCATCTTAGTCCTAAGGGCTTTGTTTTTGGGAATTAAGAGCGGGAAATGAAAATATTTGATTTAATTTGGCATTTTGTTGGCCTTTGGGATCTAATAATCAAGTTATTAGATACGAATGCCTATAAAAGTAAGATTCACACCCATTTTCACCTAAGTAAGCAAGTAAATTGAAGAAATTTGAGACAAGTGAAGCAATTTTTGAAGCAAATTTGAAGGAGAGTTTCAAGAAGCAAGGAATTGAAGTCTTGGAGCAGCTTCTAATGTATTTTTGCACACTTTTCAAATCCATTTTCAAGCCAAGATCTAGCATTTCCAAAGACTAATGATGGTTGCCTATGGAGGATCATGAGAGATTCTAGGTTGGAGATGCAACTAGCCATTCTTCCAAGCCTAAGGACTTGTTTCTTGAGTGATTCCATCTTCCATTGTTCTATTTTTTTCCTAAGGAAGCTATCTTTAATGTTTATGACTTATTAGGGTGATTATAGATCTCCTTTGTAGGTCATTTTCATTTGCATCTTAGGAATTCAATTCTAACACATTTGAATAGGGTTTCTCCATGTTTGAGCTTGCATAATCTTAAACACACTTAAGATTAGGGCTCACACACATTTCCATTTTCAGATCTATGCATTTTAATCAAGGTTTAATTACTAAACAAGGGGTTTGACCAAGGAAAACCCCCATAAACAATCAATCAAATTTCCTTTGTTTTACAGGTTATTTATAGGTTCAGATCTGAAGACTTAGTGAAGAAGGAAGTGCAGACATTGAACCTTGGGATCACATTCAGAGATTTTAGAAATTCAAAATGGGACTAAGTCGCCACCTAGGGCATCTTAGTCCTCCCAAAGGTATTATGTAGAGATTCTTTTGAATCCTGTTCTGGCATCCAAAGATTCTACATCTACCCCAAAAAATAGTAGTGGTACTAAGACAATAGTAAGGGCGTCTTAGTCCTCCCTAGCATATTTTGGTAGCATTCTTACATTTTTGAAATCCTCATTACATTTCTAGACTTCCAAGGTACACATATCCTAACTTGTTGTTGCATAATTTCATCATTTGCATTCATTAGTTGGCTTACATTACTAGGTTTTGTGAGTTGAACATTAAGTTATCTTTTCCAAGCTTTTGCTTGGTGATGAACCCCTCAAAGTTTAAAGAACCCCCTCCTAGGTCTTCCTTGTTGTGAATTGAATCACCTTTGGGTTGATAGTCAATCCAATTTGGGTTCCTAGGAAATTCTTGAATGACCTAACGAGAATAGTGGCATTTCCACCACCTATTTTCTTTACGGTTCATTTTGGTGAACCTGACATTTGAGAGCATTCATTGTTTTGATTTGGAGTCCATTAAGGTCCTATATCTAGGCTACATTCATTCTTTCATTGCATCTTGCATTAGTGAAAGTGCATCTAGGGTTTTTCATATTTGCATTAGTGAAAGTGCATATAGGTTGCATTTTTTCTTTCTTGCATCAATTTATCTCATTGAAAAACTAAAAAGTGCATTGTCAATCATCCTAATTGCATTTAGGGACATTGTTATTGCATTCAACTTTGCATCCAATTTCTTGCCATTAGTTACTTTTTCTTGCATCCATTTGCACACTTTTCTATTTCTAAACATCAGGTTCCTAGGTAGGCAACCTGGGAACACTGTTAACAACTCATCTCTTGCTTTTTTTTCTGCAAAAAACCCTTACTATGACTAAAACGCCCTTATTGGCATCTTAGTCCCTCTATGGGTTTTTTTGTTAAGAACCTTGTCTGAGTTGTTTCCTTTCTATTCCAATTTCTGGAACCTCCAAATTTCATTAGCAGGACCAAGATGCCCTTGTTGGTGTCTTAGTCCCTTTGGAGTTTGAGGTTACAGTTTTCAGGGTTAAATAGTTAATTTATGTGCTTCTATTTGTTGTAGTTACTTTATTGTTTTAGTTTGTCAATTTACCGTTTCATGCATCTTCATAGTTCATGTTTACAATTCATTGATAAAGATAGATTATTTCACTTTCATTTTCTTGGATGTAGACTTCATTTTACATTCATTAGAAAACCAAAACACAAAAAACCAAAAACATTAAATCCAAACAAGCATACATTCATGGTTAGTATGTCAAAACCCCTTTTCCAAGTTAGCGTAACCCTCAAGCCTTTTAGTAGTGATGACTTTGATATTTTAGATGAAACCCTTTAGGACTTCATCTCACAAGGTTCATCCACTAAGGCTTGTGCAAACAAACCTAAACAAAGAGAATTAAATGCCATTCAACCTCAAATTATCCTTTATCCACCTTCAAACAAACTTCAACCTACAAAAAACCCTGTCCTTATCCTTGAATCACCTAAAGAAAATGTCTTGCAACAATCAAGTTATAATACTATTGCTCATACATATAACACAAGGAATAATAGACAACCTCAACCTAATATTGTTTCATTACAATTTCCAATCCTATATTGCCTAGTGCTCATTGTTTACCATCGCATAGTGGAAATGAGTATGATCTTGTTGAACAACTTAAGAATGCTCCCCCTAAGATTTCCTTATGGGATCTTATTCAAACTTCACCTAGTTACCACACCATGCTTCAAATATCCTTACAACAAGTTGTGGTTTCTCCTATTACAAATGCAAACGATGTGGTGGCTCTAATACAAGGAATGAATACAGTTAATGTAGACATTACCTTTCTCCGACATGAGCTCCCTCCCTTGGAGATGACAAAGAAATACAATGCATTCATGATAATAACCAGATACAACAACACGGGAATAATAAAGAACCTCATTGATAATGGCTCATCTCTTAATGTGTGTAGTGTGAACCATTTAGATAAGTTTGGAGTGGGTAAATAAAAAATGAAACCTAATTCCTTATCAATTCGAGGATTTAACAATGTAGGAAAAAAACTGCTCAGTGTGATTACTTTACCTATTACAGTCGGAAATGCTACCTTATAGAATCCTATTCATGTTATGCCTCATGACCTTTCATACAATATTCTTCTAGGAAGACCATGAATTCACGAGATGCATGTGGTGCCTTCAACTCTTCATGGTATCATGAAGTATGTCTATAAAAACAAGTTATACCAAATTGAAATGGACCCCGAGCCTGAAAGTTGTTTGCAAATTGAAAAAGGAACCACCAGTCCTCTGAAAAAATTAATTCCAACATTAAAAATAGAACCTATGAAAGAGGGAGCACAAGAGATGGAGACATTGTCAAAATTAGTAGATGATGATTGGGGTTCCTTGGAATTCACACCTTCATTTATGGGAGAATATATAATCACAAGAAAAGAGGATGAAAAACAAAAGAAACCAATGGTTATGTCAACATAGAACTCGAGAGAAAACTCACAAGGATCTATCTCATCTACTCCTAAAGAAGACACAAGATACAATTTTTTTTTTGATGAGATACATTATCAACAACCACCAAACCTGAAAGAAATGAAAAAACTTTATGGGATAGGTTATGAAATTATGAAGCAATTAGGTTATAATGGAAAAGGATGTGGAAAGAAAGAACGGGGAATTCATGTCCTTGTGGAGCCTAACATGCAAGAAACAAAAAATGGTTTGGGATACTGTCCTTCTAAGATAATGCAAGAAAACAAGAGACCTTCATTAAACATCAACACTGTTATGTCTAAACCAAAAATCAATCTTACCTTTGAAGCATCCAGAATTGCTTGGTATGAATTCTAAACCATCATGGGAATACTTTGAAGATGACGAAGCCTTGAAACAAATGCTAGGAGTTTATGATAAAACATCTACTCCTCAAGAGAAAAAGGTTACATGTGCTATGATTAGCACCAAACAAAAATATGGAGAATAGGAGAACGATGAGATAGACATGAATAATGAAGAATACAACCCTGAATTTCTAAGATCAAACACACTTCCTTTAGGGGATACCATGGATATAGCAATGGACATCAATGATAAAGAGAAAGTGATTAAGATATGAAAATTCCTAGATGATGGAGAACAAGAGGATACCACAACTTTTCTTCATGACTTTCCCAAATTTTTCGCTTGGACTTATTCGGACATGTCGGGAATTGATCCTAAGATTATAACACACAATATAGTCCTTGCTGAAAATGCTAAGCCCGATAGATAGAATATTCGAAAAATGAACCCTAAAATAACCTTGCTAGTTAAAGAAGAAATTGAAAAACTCCTTGAGGTTGGCTTCATAAGACCTATAGATTATTCTCCTTGGATCTCAAACATTTTTGCAGTTGCAAAACTTGACAATCGTATTAGGATGTGTATGGATTTTCGTGATTTGAATAAAGCATCGTTAAAGATGACTTTCCCCTTCCTAATATTGACATGATAGTAGACTCAACTGCAGAACATGCTTTGTTGTCATTCATGGATGAATTTTGTGGATACAATCAAATTTTCATCAACCATCAAGATCTATATAAAAAAGAATGCACAAGTATTTGGGGGACATTTTGTTGGGTTATGATGCCTTTTGGATTGAAGAACGTAAGAACAACATATCAATGAGCTATGAAACTAATATTTCACAATTACATACATAAGATTTTGGAAGATTATGTTGATGATATTCTAGCTAAATCTTTAACAAGACAAGACAATGTGAATGTTTTTTGGAAGATTTTTGAGCAAATTCAAAAATACAACATGAGATTGAATCTGAAAAGTGTGTCTTTGGTGTAGATAGTGGAATTTTTTTAGGTTTCATCGTATCTCACAGAGGCATTGAGGTGGAAACAAAGAAAATTGGTGCTATAGTTAACATTTCGCCTCCTAGAAATATCTCTCAATTACGTACCTTACAAGGAATAATTCAAGCCATTCGATGTTTTTTAGCATCCTTAGCAGATCAAACATCACCATTTACACATCTCCTCAAGAAAGGCATAAATTTTGATTGGAACCAAGATTGTAAACATGCCTTTGAAAGTTTGAAATATTATCTTGTCACTCCACCTATTTTACAACCTGCCATGCAAAACAAACCATTCATCCTTTATACATCGGCATTAGCCCATGCTCTTGCAACATTATTGGCTCAACAAGACAAAAAGGGTAAAGAACGTCCTATTTATTACATTAGTAAAACATTGATTTTTTATGAGAAGCGATACACAACAATAGAAAAGCAGTATTTGGCTCTTGTATTCACTACCAATAAGTTGTGACATTACTTATTGAATGATAAAATACAAGTGATGACGAAGTTTGACCCTTTAAGACACCTTTTCACTAAAACAGACTTATCAGGATGCTTAGCTAAGTGGGTAATGTTGTTAACTGAGTTTGACCTTAAAAAAAATTCACAAAAAGCAATTAAGGGTCAAGCCTTGACCGACCAGTTGGCTAATGATCCTTCTCCTTTAGCATTACCTAGTAATGATTCTTTCCCTAACGATAATGTGTTGAAAATCGAAGAAAATACATGGGAATTGTATTTTGATGGATCTAAGTGTAGAACTGGCTCCAATGCAAGGGTTATAATAAAATTGTCCACAAAAGAGCCTATTCCCTTATCATATTGGTTAAACTTCCTATGTACAAGCAACTCTGTTGAGTATGAAGCATTACTCTCTGGATTGCGTGCTGCTCTAATTATGGGTGCTAGAGACATTAAGATATTTGGTGATTCACAATTAGTCATGAAATAAATAAACGGAAAATATCAAACAAAACATGACAAATTATCAAAATACAAGGATCTCACAATGAATTTGTTAGAGAAGTTTGAATCATTCACCATTGATAACATCCCTCAAAAAGATAATCGGCATGCGGATGCAATGGCAAATGCAACTTATTTTATATCCCCTCAAGATCCTTCAAAAGACTTCACCTTCATTGTGCATACTGTTATGAAACTATCAATCGAAGATAAAGTAGGAGAAGTGTTAACAACAACCATTGAAGACTCGAGTGAATGGTATGATATGATATTCATTATTTGAAAGATGGTACCTTTCCTGAGCCAACAAATAAAATCACTCGCTCTCATCTTTGAAAATTTGCATCTAGATATATCATTCTAGCAAACATTTTATATAAGAGGTCCTTTGATGGACTTTTGCTTAGGTGTCAAACAATTTGAAATCCCTATAGCACTTGAACAAGATCATGTAGGTGCTTTTGGGGGGCATTTTGGAGGAAGATCATTAGTTCAAAAGCTAATCTGCATAGGACATTTTTGGAAAAATATGAAACGAGATTTCTTTGAATACGTTAAGAAATGTCATAAATATCAAGATCATCAAAACTTAATTCATGCTCTTGTCTCTAAGCTTCGTGCGCAAGTTCCTATTTGGCCATTCTCGATATGGGGTTTGGATATTATCGGAATAATATCTCCACCTTCATTCAATGGACATACGTTTATAATCACGGTAATGGATTATATCATGAAATGGGTAGAAGTTATTCCCTTATATTCAACAACCATGAATGTAATATGTCATTTCATATTGGAACACATTATTGCTCGCTTTAGACTTCCTTCCGTGTTAGTTTCAGACAATGGGACACCATTTGAGAATAATGATGTGAAGTTCTTGGAAACATTTAATATACAACATTGGTTTTCAATGCCTTACTACCCACAATCTAATGGACAAGCTAAATCAACTAATAAAACTCTTGAACAAATTCTAAGGAAAAAAGTGAACAAACATAATAAGACTGGCATACACAATTAACATGTGTTATGGGCTTATCATACTAGTATCAAAACCTCAATTAGAAACACACCTTACAACCTTGTTTATGGTGCTGAGGCAATTATGCCCATGGACTTAAACATTCCTTCCTTAAGAATCACTCTTCAAGGGCTAATTGATGACAATATTTATAGGGAATAGTGATTACACCAACTTGAAATGCTTGATGAAAGGTGTATCAATGCCCTTGAACATCTTCAAGATTACCATAAGAAAATGCAATGAATTTATAATGACCATGTCATCTATCGCTCATTTAACAAGGGTGATTTGGTGCTATACAAGAATCAACGAAATGTCAATGCTAACCCGATAGAGAAAGGAAAGTTTAGCCCTAATTGGTAAGGACCTTATGTAGTTGAAGAAAGCTATTGGTTTGGAGTATACCTAATATCCAAAATGGATGGTATGCCTCTTCGAGAACCTATCAATGCCACACATTTACGTTGGTATTATACCTAGCCTTTCTGAATAGTGTCAGTTTTTGAAGTAGTGTTGTTATAGTAAATGGATAGTATGCCATTGTCTCTCACACTTGCTTTGTTCTTGACACATATTATTTTGTGGACCTTGAATAGTGGAGTATTGGGTCCAATGTTGTTTTGGATCCTTACTTTAGGTATCATGTTATTCAGACCTTATGGTGTATGTTATGTTCGGTTAAATCCTTATTTGCATTTAATATTCTACAATTAAATCATGAGTGCATTTAATTTAGCATAACATACTACATCATAAATTTAAGAAAACTTAAGAAAAGACATGTTAGATCATGGAGATATTTATTGAAGTCTAACAAATATTATTTAATAAACCACATTGCCATCTAACACATAAATATAAAACCCAAACATGCTCATATATATATATATATATATAATATCAAAATTTTTAATACATCTCATCAATAATATGGTGGCACTATGGCCTATGACTATTGGATCCCTCAGGATCTGGTGTCTGCACCTGTTGAGAGATGGTGGTGTGTGATTGGGATCTACTCATGGTAGTCATCTCCCGCATAGTTTGTAGTGCCCCGCATGCTTCACCCTCACGTATCATTGCATCCACACGCTCTTGATCTACGTGGTCTCTATCAGCCTAGATTCTAGCATTCTCCCTTTGTAGTCGCTCTACCTCTAACTGTAAGATATCCTCTCTCTCAGATCTATGAGCTGCTCGAGCCTCCTCTAACTCCACCTTCAATGCTGATACCCAATTTTCATCTCGATCAGTGTGCCTGGATATGCTATTGAATTCTCCCCTGAGTCTCACATAAGGATCAAATAGGTCCATGCGCTAAACCACAAACTGTGGGGGCATGTACTCTATGATAGTAGCCTCATCTATAGGAAGGGGTGGCACTATCTTGGGATTCGCATGTCAGAAGAGGACTTCAGGATCTATCACGAGCCCTACAAGATGGAAATCATAAGAATAATTAGTATAAATCATCATAATATATACATATACATGAGCATGATATACATAAAAACATAAAGCATAACAATAAAATATCATCACCTGGGTCTATAGCATGATCCGTAGGAATCTCGAATGCCCTAATGCTCTCCCCATTCTCTCAAACACTGGCACATGCAGACTTTTCCCTCATAACCCATGTGGGAACTGTATCTCTCCACTCAGGTCTAGGAGGACTAGCCTCACCTATGTCATTTTCCCCACTCGTAGGTTGGCTCTGATCATCCTCTATCTCCTCATCATCCTTCTCTCCCTCATCGTCGTTGTCCCCCTCTGACTCCTCATCCCCATCTAGAAATAGGTCTGCTAGATCTACCCTCTTGCTTAACTCTCTATGCTCCTCCCTTGGATCTGGTAAAGGTCCTATAAAGCCCATAGGATATCCCATAGGAAAGATAGGTCCTGTCTGAACCACCTCCCACCACTCATTGTACTCCTCTATCGTGTTGACGTAGTCAGTGTCAGACACTAGGGGCATGGCTGTATCCTCCTCCTCTACATTGCTTCAGACAACATCATCTACTATCAGTTGTTTAAGGTCCCCAAGTCTACGAGTGCTCCATATTGACCTTTTGTATGAAGACCATAGTACCAATCATCTTTGTACCTTCCTGAACTATCTCATGATGCAATCATAATAGAAGGGTCTCACTACATGATCACATCGTCCCAAAAAAAGTCTATCCCTCTCCATACACCTCATCTGTCTTGTAGTGTTTAGACAAAAAAGCTCCATTAGATAAGGTGTCCATATGATATCCTCCTCCCTCAGCCTATCAAATTTGATCCTCCAAAATAGTTCATCACCATGCTACCACTCATGTCTAAGGGCATAACTGAAGGGCCATGGGTTTCCGACCGTGGTGGCAATCGAAAGTCCTCTTGGTGGCAATCAGGAATCATCTAAGCAAGGTCAACAGTTGCGTAGATTTTCACCGAGGTGCAATGGTCCTAACTTAGCCCACTATGATTTCAAGCCTTTAACACCTCTCCTCGGCAACAATGCCAAAATTATGGATTGGGACTTGGGATCAAATTGCTATTAAATTTTTACATTAACTTCCTCAGTTTTTTCCTAAAATGTAAATCTGGGGATCGTAGACTTGTGAAAGGTATTGTGGCTATCTACCGAAGGGATGAAGATAGTGAGCTGAGTGGTGATGAATTGTAGCTAGAAAAATAAACCTATGAACATAAATCTATTGCAAATCAAAAAAACTCTAGCGGTAGGAACTGTCACTTCCTGGTGAAGGAACAATAATAGTAATAATGATAATAATAACAACAATCTCTAACATGAACAATGAAAGCAACAATTTATTAGTAGAAATGAAAGAGCGTCAAATTAATAATATTGAAATCAAACACTCTGAAATCTGCTTCAAACACTCTGATCAAAAACATTAATCTAAAATATAACATAAACACATTAATAGAAAATAGAATAGAAATAAATAAATATCACCGTGCTTCACCAAAGAGTGGGCCCTTGCTCCATGGTTTTCATAGTGGAAATAATAAATGATTTCTTATGTTGGGTTTATCAGAAGGAATTCTATTTCATTTATCAAAGAAATACAAAATTCTACGTACAATAATCTACACACAGTAATCTACGTATATAATAATCTGCTCTTGTTGTTTTTAGCAGACCATATATAGAGGTTGTACTTATAACAAAAAAAAACTAATGGGTACAAAATATATTAGTTTGTTTTGGATCATGTCCAAAAAACTATAATATAGAGGCTTACGTAGAGCCTTGAATTCCATCCACATGTTAAAAATGACTTTGTTATAACTGTAGATTAAAATAGAGAACATGCACATTGCAATAGTTTTCTCCAACAAAAATGTAGTAGCAAATCTCCTCCATGAGTTCTTCTCCACCGTAGTTTTTTTGGCAAGACATTTGTACCACAAGCTCCACTCACTCAACCACATGTAACATTCTCACATACCAATCACCATAGATTATGGTGATGCAATGATAGCCAATGGAATATTAGACAATGAGCTGGTAGGAGTTAGAAATAGTCATATAGAGATATGCAATAATTAAAGATTTGACAACTCAAACTGGTGCAATGAAAATGATGTGAATAGATTCCTTCTACATAGTGACAGAATCAAGAGTTCATGTGGCCAATAATAATCCAATAGAAGATCATAACCATCATAGAGGCATATGCAAACAAAAACTTGGCAAAAATTCTATAAGTAGAAGATAATAATGATGAGAAGTTTTAACCATTGCCACCTTGGAAGCTAACATCATCTGTTGAAAAGATGACATAAATAACTTGCTGGTTAAAAATTAATACATGATAGTTCCTAACTAGAAATTGATAGGAAGATCTGTATGAAAGGTGACAAGAATTTTTTGCATGTGACAAGAAGTTTTGTATGCTGCAAGCTATATTTTCTATGGTGTAAAATAACAATGCATATTAATAAAGACAATCAATAATTAATTTTCATAATTTAATCTCAAAAATATATTCAAGATCACTTATATATTGTGTAAATGATAAAATGATATTAAAATGGAATGGAAATGGAATGTAGAAATGATTATGAAGGTGCATTAAATAGGCTGGAATATAGCATAAAATGGGACGTAAATGGCTATCATCAGATAAGACCTCGGAGCAGCTGAGAAGGCACTATTTTTGGCCTAAAATGCAAAGTGATGTAGGAAGGTTTGTTGAGAAATTTTTTATTTTTCAAAAGACCAAGGCCAATAGTACAAATGCAGGCTTATATTAGCCTCTTCCTATTCCAAATAGGCCTTGGGAGTCTATAAGCATGGATTTTGTAATGGGTTTACCAAAAACACCTAGAGGTTTTGATTCTATTTATGTTGTAGTGGACAGGTTCTCCAAGATGGCACATTTCATCCCATGCAAGAGTACTAATGATGCATCATACATTGTTGGTTTGTTCTTCAAGGAAGTGGTAAGAATTCATGGTTTACCTTTGAGTATTGTTTCAGATAGAGATAGTAAGTTTGTTGGGAATTTTTGGAGAACTTTATGGAAGAAACTTGGTACTCATCTTATTTTTAGCTTTGTCTATCACCCTCAAACTGATGGGCAGATTGAAGTGGTAAATAGGAGACTTGGTAACCTCTTAAGAAGAGCATTCTACTCAGTGGGATCTGATCTTGCCTCAGGCAGAATTTTCCTATAATGATTTAGTGAATAGGAGTGTGGGTAAGAGTCCTCTTCAAGTTTTTTATGGTTTGCAGCCTAGAAGAGTCTTTGAGTTAAGGGATATCATGGGAATGGAGAGGATGAGTGATGAGGGAGAGCAATTTTTTTTGGATATGAAAGAGATTCACCAATAGGTCAAAGATCATTTGCAAAGAAGTGTGGACAAATACAAACAACAAGCTGATATAAAGAGGAGATAACTCACTTTCAAAGTTGGAGATTTAGTTCTATCTCATCTAAAGAAGAAGATATTTCCTAAGGAACATTATTCCAAGCTGCAAATGAAGAAAATTGGTCCTTGTAGAGTTGTTCACAAGTTTGGTCCCAATGCTTATGAGATTGAACTATCGAGTGGAGTTAGAATCTCACATATTTTTAATGTATTTGGCATATACCCTTTCAAAGGGGATGTTGTTGTGGGTAATTAAGTAGGTTCTCAAGAATTTGAAGATGAAGAATGGATCCAAAACCTTCCTCCCAGCTAGCCTTCAGAGTTGGAGTGCACATTGGATACAAAGGAGCTCAAGAAGACAAGAAACACCACCTATTTGCAATACTTGGTCAAATGGGGGGGTCTTCCTATGGAATATGCTACTTGGATTTATGAGTCTGATATCATCAAACATGAATATATAGTTGCAAACCTACACTCAAGTGGGACTTGAGTTTCTTTCCCTTGTGTGTATGGTGTAGGGTCACCATGACCTTATTTTTGAATATTTTGTGTAATTTTGGTTTTAGGTTGTTTGGTGTGTTTAGGAGTTTCCTAAGGTCATTCATGACCATGTGAAATCATTTAATTTAATTTAGTGTGCTTAGAGGGTCGTTGATTTAAAGTTGCAAAAAGTTTCCAAATGTGCAAGAAAAGTTGTCATGCATTTTTAGCAAGTTGTCAAAAATCAGGTAACTATTACATGAAATCAAGAAAACCAGTTCCTAATCATTGGAAAATTATAATGAATGAAAAAATACATCCTCCAAGTCGAAAGGAAGGGTGGAGAAACTGATTTTGGAATTTAGTGAAGGAAAGAAGTTGATTTTTTGGGTTTTCTATTGTTTTCAGTCATTTTTGTTGTTTGGTAAAATCTATACGGATTGCCAACACTTATGTAACTATTGTATCCTATATACACGGGAATCTAGTAAATTTAAATTTTTGTTTCATAGATTTTCATCAAGTAGATCAAAATTTATAGCAATTTCTTTTCAGGCCAGTTAAAACCCTAGCTAGGGCAGCTGTGAGTATTAAAAATGTAATATCTGTAATTTCCACTACTCAAAAGTGCTATAAACTCATCCAAAATTTTGTCTTTGAATTTTATTCAATATTTACAAGGTTAGAAGTCCCAATATGCTCACATTTGGGAGAAATCTTCACCAGTCTACTTTAAGAAAGCACAAAAAACAGTGAAAAATCATTTACTTTTTGCTTGTAGCTAAAACCCTTGCATGGTTCTTCAAAGTTTGAAAGTGGAGAAAATTGATTAGTGTCTTAGAAGTATGTGTAGGCCTAGAATCAAGAGGTTTGAGTTTTTTGAAGGTTTGGTTTAAGTCTTTGTAGGACTGTCCCAAAAGACAATACATAATCAAGGAAATTGATGATGCCCAAGGGAGTTTGGGTCCATGCATGAATCTAGAGTTTGTGTTCTTGGTGGAACCACCTTTGTATTTTTGGGAAAGGGATCTCGAGGTCTGAGTTGAGGGATTGAACATGTCTTATGGGTCTTTCTTCACTCATGAAATCATCCATCTTAGTGGGGCAACAAAATTTGCAAATCCTAGCAAATGGAGCCATGGAGTTGAAGCAAGCTACACCCTGCCCCTTGGGTCTGGTTTGAGTTAGTTCACCCCTTCCTCTGCATCACAAATAATCCAAATGAAAATTTTGGTTAAGCTCTAATATGAAATATGCATCCAACTTAAGACCCTTTGATATGATAGGATTGGAAATAAGTGATTTTCTACGTGCTAGAGCAGATTAAATTGACTAATATGCATATTTTCATACCTATAATATTCAAGTTTCATTTGAAAACAATGAATAAATAGCTACCATATGTTGTAGGAATCCCATATGGTGAATATCTAGCAATTTTGGTGGCTACAAATGAAAGTATTGATGACATTAACTATTGTTCTTATGCATTTGGATTGATGACATTAGCTATTGTAATTGATTATAAGGATTTTATGTTGAAATCATCTAATACCATGCATGCTTTTATTGTTCTTATGGTGTGTCCAAGTGCACTTATGCTTTTTTCTGCTGCCCTATGGTTGAACTAATATATTGTTTGTATCGTCATGCCCTATGCTTTTATCCATAGCATCAAGGGAGTGAATTGCTTGATAAAATGCTTTGGTAGACATGTATCAAAAATATGGTAGCATAGAGAAGGAAGTGAGTTGTTTGAAAAAATGCTTGAAGAAATGCGGTCTCATGGTGATGGAAATCACCATGAGAGAACATTTCTTTGATGCATTTTTCCAAACAACTCATTTCCTTGTCAATGCTATTGCTTACTATTATGCTTTGATAGATTTTTTCCAAGCATCCATAGTTTGTTTGAAAGCACTTGTTTTAGGCTTTTAGCCATAGTAGCAAGGAAGTGAATTGTTTGATAAAATGCTTTGGTAGACATGTATGGAGAATGTGGTACCATAGACAAGATAGTGAGTTGTTTCAAAAAATGCCTCAAATAAATGTGGTCTCATGGTGATGTCCATCACCATGAGACCACATTTCTTTGAGGAATTTTTTCAAACAACTCACTACCTTGTCTATGCTACCACATTACAATTATGCTTTGATAGATTTTTTCCAAGCATCCATAGTTTGTTCAAAAGCACTTGTTTTAGGTTTTTATCCATAGCAGCAAAGAAGTGAACTATTTGATAAAATTATTTGGTAGACATGTATGGAAAATGTGGTAGCATAGACAAGGAAGTGAGTTGTTTGAAAAAATGCCTCAAATAAATGTGGTCTCATGGTGATTGGCATCACTATGAGACAACATTTCTTTGAGGCATTTTTTCAAATAGATCATTTCCTTGTCTATGCTACCACATTACTAGTATGCTTTGATATATTTTTTCTAAGCATCCATAGTTTGTTTGAAAGCACCTATTTTAGGCTTTTAGCCATGGCAGCAAGGAAGTGAACTGTTTGATAAAATGCTTTGGTAGACATGTATGGAAAATGTGGTAGCATAGACAAGGCAGTGAGCCATTTGAAAAATACCTCAAAGAAATGTGATCTCATGGTGATGGACATTACTTTAGACATCTAAATTTGACCACTTTATCTAGTCAAATTTATCCCTTTTTGTCTAAATATCCTCCTACCCACATTAGTTAAATAATATTACTATTATTTAATTAATACCCCTAAAATCCTCTAAATCCTTAAGGTATTTAGTTAAATAATTAAATACCTTACCCCTTTATCCCTTTTTTCCAAAGAATTAAATAAATAACCCACTTATTTAATTCCCTTTATGTCCCATCCACACTTAATCCTAATTCATCTCCTAATTGCATCATTAGGGATGTGACACATTCCTAATCCATGATTAAGAGGTGTCACATCCTCCAACTTTTTCAAGTTGGCTCCTAATCATCATTAGCCACCTAACCTTCACCTAATCCTTCATCAACTAGTCTAATTAGCCCCCTTTAGTCAACTCTTCCCACATCCCAATGGAATTTTTAATTCCATTTTATTCTTCCCAACACCCTAAATGGAATTTTTAATTTAATTCCATTTACAATACCCATGTACTTTCCAATAGAATTTTAAATTCCATTTATTCATCCAAGGTTTCTCAAGGAATATTTTATTCCTTTTATCTTCCCCATGCATATTGAAAAGGAATTTTTAATTCCTTTTGATCAACCTTTGATCTCGACCCTTGATCTCTTGCCCTTGGCCAAGAATGAATTTGGGCCCTTCATTCATCTCCCCTCTTGCTAATGGCTAAAACACTTAGCCATTTTGCAACCCTAATCACTATCATTCACAATCTATCACATTCAAGCTCCCATCATCTCAATCTCTCAAGCCTCCAATCTCCATAGCCATCTTGCATCCAAATCAAGCATTTACAAATCGTTATGTTGTTGGAATCGATCTAGGAGTACACACATCAAGCAATCAACAAAGTCCAATCAACCGATCAACTTGGACAAGGTAATATCACTCCTTTTATTGCATTTTTTTCAAGTTCAACTTAGGCCTAATCCAAGGTGTTGTTTGTGTTTTTCTTGTTTGCATTTATTTTGGTTTTGAATTTTAGGCTTGGTTAAAACACCTGCACACATTTCTAGAATGCTCAGTGGGACCCACATCACGAGTCTGGTCTTTCACGTTCTTTGTTGTTTCACTTTTGCAGGTTCAAATTTGCAGTTACAGAGGTGAAACTACCCGGGGGGGTGAATCTGATCTTACACGGGGGCAAACCTACTTGCAGGAGTGAACCTACCTCTCTACAGGGGTGAACCTACTTGGAGGGGTGAATCTGCCTCCCTATAGGGGAGAATCTGCCTCCCTGTAGGGGTGAATCTTCCTCCCTATAGGAACGAATCTGCTTGAAGGGTCGAATTTGTCTCCCTGCAGGGGTGAACTTGCTCAAATAGGCGAACCTGCACTCCAGAACAAGCGAATCCACATTTGGAAATAGAGGGGTGAACCTGCCTTAATAGAGGGGCGAACCTACCTTGACTGATAGGCTAACCTACTTCAACAAATAGGCGAAGTTGACTTTCTAGAGGGGCGAACTTGTCTCACACAAAGGCGAATCTAAGTTGAATCTAAAACCTTACTCTTATGTTTTCTGTGTCGTTTCACTTTCATTTTTAGATACTAATCCACTAACTCGATTATTTTTGAGTGTCCTTGCTTCCATCTAACAATTTGTGTAGTTGTTTCTCGTTCATCCAAGATTGGAGGTCCACTAACGTATCTTCTACAAAATTATCAGTCTGAGACCCTTAGTCTATTTGTCATTTTATACTAATCTAGGCACACGCAGCTCTAATTAAAGGGCCAATTAACTGTTTGTTGTGCTTGTGAGTGGGTTGTCGACGTATCCAATCGCCTTGTGCCACTTGGTGATCTTGGGTGAAGAAAAATCACAATTCACTTTTGTCCAGTTGAGTCATCCTAGGAGGTGCTAGTGTGTTTAAGCTCTCCCCTTGCACTTCGTGCGAGCTTGGAGATCAACTGAATCATCTAGCATCTTCTTCCTTTAGCGGGACCTGCCTAGGATTTCATCACCCGAGGGAAGATTCCAACCACGTATTATCGGTGGGGTATATAAAGGGGGGAGAGAAAAAGTTGTACCTTAATCCAGTCGTGTCGTGTTTGGCAGAGCGTCGAAACTAGGGTGATACCTAGATAATACATGAAGAGTTGATATGAGTTTCCAGTACCTTGTTGGGGCTCTCGACTCACATTTTTGATGGGCTGGTGTTCACGGTTGTGCCCCACATATCATGTGTATATCAGGGACTCACAAGATAGCCTTGTTCAACCTAGATATAAAGACCCTTATCACTAGAATTACAAATTGTGTTGTTTGACGTGTCTTCTTTGTGAGATACATGTGCTTTCCTTTTTGGTTGAGTCATCCCAGCCTTCTATCTATTGTTTTTTTTGCTTGTCATCCTTTTCCACAGTCCTCCCTTGCCTTGAGAGGCAATCTTGCTTCTCGGTCCAGTTCAGGTTATTCGATTAGGCAATTTTGCCTTGGTTAACTGCAAGTTTGCCCTTGGGTTCCTCTCTTAGGCGACCCCATTTTCACCCGTTCTCTTGAACAAGCAAGTTTTTCCATCCCTTGGGAGAGTCTGTCAATCATCAAATTTGCTTCCTTGAACAACCAAATTTGCCTCTATGGATGACCAAATCTGCTTCTTCGACCAAATCCACCTCTACGGACGACCAAATCCACTTCTTCGACCAAATCCACCTCTATGGACGACCAAATCCACTTCTTCGACCAAATCCATCTCTACGAACAACCAAATCTACTTCTTCGACCAAATCCACTCCCACAGATGACCAAATTTTCTTCTTCGACCAAATCCACTCCCATGGACGACCAAATCTACTTCTTCGACCAAATCCGCCTCTATGGATGACCAAATCCACTTCTTCAACCAAATCCACTCCCATGGATGAAAAAATCTACTCCCACAGACGACCAAATCTACTTCTTCGACCAAATCTGCCTCTACGGACGACCAAATTCGCTTCTTCAACCAAATCCACCTCTACGGACGACCAAATCCACTTCTTCGACCAAATCCGCTCCCACGAATGACCAAATCCACTTCTTCGACCAAATCCACTTCTTCAACCAAAGTCACTCCTACGGATGACCAAATTCACTTCTTCGACCAAAGTCGCTCCTACAGACAACCAAATTCGCTTCTTCGACCAAAGTCACTCCTACGGATGACCAAACCTGCTTCTTCGATGAAAGTTGCTCCTACAGACAACCAAATCCACTTCTTCGACCAAAGTTGCTCCTATAGACGACCAAATCCTCTTCTTCGACCAAAGTTTCTCCTCCGAATGACCAAATTCGCTTCCCTAACCAAACTTTCTCACAAAAAAATTTTCCCAAATAGAGGTGATTCTTCTTTCACCTTCCAGTCCTCTTAGTTGTCCCCTTCATCAAATTCACCTGTTTCTAAGGTTTTTATTCAAGTTGGCTTAGGTGCTTGATGTCGACTGCCATCGTTGGAACCTACTCAGGGTTATCATTCATCCTGAGTTGATTAATCATCATTACGACCCAATCAATCTATTTCTATCCTAAGGTAGATTCATAGTTGTAACAGTCTTGTTTGCAATCAATATGATCGTCAACATCATATGTCATCTAAGTCAAATCTCTGAACTTGGTTTAGAATCCATTTCATCTTCCTATCTGATCAATCATCCAATCCTATCTCATCTCTCCTATCATATCCCATCACATCCTCCAATCATCCTAATTTAAGCTTCAATCCAATCATCCTAGTCTGAGCTTTAATCCCCTCATCTGAATTTGAGCTTTAGTTCAATCTGAATCTAAGCTTTTAGTCCATCCACATCTAAGATCTTCTGATATCAAAACAAATCTTAAGATCTCTTCTCCCATTCTCTTATGATCCATCCTATTTCATTTGTTCCTTCCTTCTGGTCATCTATCCTTGTCTTTTCAATCTAAATCCATCCAATCAAACATCATGAATCCTTATCCCTCATTAGTGCAACCGACAATAGTAGTCAAGGGGAATCCCAACTACATTGATGAATATAATGAAAGTCTTGTTGATAAAGATGAGTATAATGTAGATCCCCTTGATACTATTATTTCTAGCAAGCTTCTTCCAACCACCTCCCAAAATCTAGTCATTCCTCCGAGCTATCACCCCATGCCTTCATCCGCACCCAATCACAGTCCTTATGCCACCATTGACAAGGGATATCTAGTATCATCACCATCTGCATATCCATCATATCCTCCATCTACATCTCCTTCCTATCGAAAATCCACATCCTCCTATATTAATCCATCACCCTCATACTCCTATTTTTATCATCAATCATCCCAATATCCCTACCTTAATTCCACATCCACACCATCCTATCACAATCTGCCATCCCAATCTTCCCAACCTAATCTAGCATCCACATCCTCCCATATCACTCCCCCTTTCATTGCATTATGGATTAATACTCCCTCCAATTCCTCATACCACAATCCTCCCTCTAATCCTAATCCACCAATTTCTAATCCTAATCCTCCCCCTTCTCTTAGTCCTCCATCTAATCCAATTCACTCACCTAATACTAATCCACCTATCCCTAATCCTAGTCCTCCACCCATCCATAATCCTTCATCCATTCCCATCACTTCATCTCAACCTACAACATCTACAGACCTCATTCCAGATGTCGTCCAAGGACTCGTGATAGAGAAGACATCCCCAAATCCACATCTTGAAGTCGTGGATCCATCCCAAATCACTCCATCATGCACAGTCACTAGTGATGATGCCTCTCTCCATCCTATACCTATCACCCCTATTCCCACTCTTAACACCACCCAAACCATTAAAACCATCAAATCGGTCGAAATCATTGAGTCCCCATCTCCTACTCCTAGCACTGTCCCATCCATTGAAGACACTTAAATCCAATCCACTCCCCCTACTCCTAATATCACTAAAATCCAATCCCATGACCTTGATGAGTCCTCCACCCTTCCATCTCTCCCCATTAAGGATTCCATCCAACACTCCTCCCCCATCATGCCTCTTGCACATGAAGATGAGTCATGCCAAGAGCTTGATCCAAATCATACCGAAATATCCCCTCCTCCAAATCAAGATCCTACCATCCCATCCACCCTATCTCAAGATCACACTAGCTCATCTATTCCATCCCATGATCCCCTCTGCATTCAAGATCCAATCACTCCATCTCATGATCCCTTACCACCCACTGCGACAAATCCAGATCCTATCATATCACCTAATCCCTCTCCTGATACTTTATCACTCACTCCTCTAGACCAAGATGTTGTCATCCCATCATCTCCATCTCATGATCCTTCATCACCACCTAGCCCTACTATCCTGACACCACTTCTATACCACCTAAGTAACATTACCCTCATCCATGGTAGTCTTTTTGTGGAATAAAAACAAAGCATATGCACCACCCTTCCTCCTCCATCGACTAATGGACTCACATCATGCTTCAAAAAGAATAAGCATCCTACCATAGATTGCATGCTCAAGACCATGAACTATCAAGGAAAAGGTTTAGGCCTTCATGAGAAAGGTATGTTAGAGCCCATCCAAGTCAAAGAACACCCGTGTACAGGTGGTCTTGGATATATCTCCCATGACTCATAGTCCAAAAATGTCGATACAACCTCTATACATCCTAAACGATCGTCTTCCAAAGGAATAAGAGGCACTTCCCATCACTCCACCAAATCCTTTGTTGCTATCCCCCCTCCTCCATCATATTATCTCAAAAAAACCGTCCATCTTCCTCCTTCATCCTCTAAATCCATTTTGGGTCCTTATATCCCTCCATCTACTTCATCCATTTTGGGTCCTTATGTCCCTCCATCTGCCAATCCACATCCTCCATATACAAATTCCATTTTGGGTCCTTATATCTCAAAATCACCTCCTCCATCCTATCCTCTTCGTCCTCTCATCCATCCATCACCTATCCCTAACACACCTCATAAAAATCCTAAATTCATAATCCCTGATCAGGATCAACAAAGGCACCCCTCCATGCATGCTATCTCACATCCTCCATGCACACATCATCATCAAAATCCTACCTCTATCACTCCATCCACATCTCCTCCATGTCATCCATCACCTCATACCCATCCCATTGCTACTAAAATCACTTTGGATGTCTAAGTAAAATTGCATAAATCCAAACATCCACATGAATCTAAAACTCCTCATGTCCCCTTGAAACATGTTGAAAAAATAAAAATTAAATCCAAAATCCAAATCAAACTCATAGGCAATCAAGGCCCACTAAATCAAAAATCAAAACCATGTGGATCCCAAAGAAAAAAGATGTGATGCCTTCAAATGAAAAATTCGTAACAACATCCAAAGTTTCTAATTTGACATCTAACCATTCACATCCTCCATCTCCTAAATCTACTTTGGGTCCCTATGTCCCAAAATTAACTATCCCAACTCCTCCATTATCCCCACACTCTCCATCCATTCATCCCCCTATCCTTCCACATCCACCACCACATGTGCCAATTTTGGTCCTGAACACATTTCCCCATCCCACATCCACTCTATCATTCCATCCATACACTTTCCAACATCCCATCCACTAGCCCACATATCTCCCCCATCAAATCCCTTTAATCCCTCCTCTTGCATAATCCATCCATTCTAATAAGGTTGTACCAACATCCAATAGCCGCTTTACACATGGGCTCTTATTACCTCATATGGATCTTGATGCTTGATTCCTTCGTCCATCCCCTTATCATATGTCTTTCGAATCCATTTATCCACATCCCTATCCTTATCCATCTCCATCCGCATTTCTGTCCACAAAGTCCAAAAAGCAAAAAAATTGACAAAGAAAAAAAATCCAAAAATCAAAAAAATAGTAAAGAGAAAAAATTCGTCAAATGGTAAAAACTTGGCAAACAAGTGCCTTGGATAAGTACCATGATGAAAACTTGGTAAACAGGTGTCATGTATAAATCCCCCATTCAGTTTACTTCCACAATTGGGAGCAACTTCCATCCATGCATCCCCTTCCTCCATCTCCTGCATCCACCTATATTCCACATCCTACCCATCATATCCCATTTGTATTCAGTCCCTCCATCCTCCTTGTGATCTTGACCTAGATAGGGGGCAAACATATATACATGCTTTGGACACCTTTTGGCATACATTCCCCTCATCCATACACTATCCTATTCCTATCCACATCCATCCACCTTCCTTATCCATGCATCCTATCCACATTCATCTGCCTACCTTATCCATGCATCCTATCCATATCCATTCACTCCTTTATTTCCCCATACTTCTATCTTCCATCCCTCCTACCACATCATACATGAAATATCCAGAATGGGGCACCTCCATCTTTGTGCAATAGATCTTGGAGACATCATCCTCCCATCCAAAAATCCCTTCCATCTCCCCATCCTTATCTCCCTACCCATCCAAACAATCTCTTCCATCTTTCCAAATCCTTATCTCTCTATCCATCCATCCTAGCATCTTTTCATCTCCCTATCTTTATCTATCCATCCCTCTATCTCTATTTTCATTCCATCTCATAATCCCTTGTCATTGGTATCTAGTTATAGGCTACCATCATGTAATCCAATTCCATTCTATCTCACAATCATAATTCCTATCCATTTCCTACATCTTCCTAATATCTTATCACTTTTCATCACTCATCTATCCATCATCTCATCCTCCCAATTCATCTTCCAATGATCTGGATAACTATCCCATCCCTAAGTTTCATATAATCCACATCTTAGGCATATCGACCATCCCATCTGCACGGCCTATCCTGGCTCATCATATCAACTCTTTGGCCTTGTGTCGAACTACATTGCCCTTGCACTTTCACATAGGCAAGGTCAATCATTTGATCCTCCCCCAGGGCATTTTTCCATTCGATCTCTATCATCCATCATGGTCATCATTGTTCTCTTTCCACTTTTATCCATGGTATTTCATTGAACTACGAGGGCTCTGCGCTTTCACGTAGGCAAGGCTGATCTTTGATCAACCCCCGAGCCCCTAGGTCATTAGGGTGTGTCGGTCTTATGTGCCCTAGCTCTTTAGGGTCTTTTCATCTTGTGTCTTATCATATTGGTGTGTCATCAAGTACGTCCCTTTCCTAGCTGGTAATTGCAAGCAAAGGTCGTTAGTATCAGAAGGTTCAGTTGGTTTTAGATATCCTACATCATGTCGATCATCTAGTTTAGTTTCAATATTTGTTCTTAATAGTATGAATCCTTCCTAATCAGACCGCATTAATCCCATCCACCCTTTTGATCCTGTGGCAAAGGATGTTTGAAATTTGACTGTGATATTTTGATGCTTTTGACATTTTGTTTATCATTTGAGCTTCCTATCATACCTCATCAAGGTCACCATGATCCATCATATCATGGTGCACTTTAACATGTCAACATAGGGGCATATCGTGATCTTTTTTTCTTCTTGTTGTCTTCTTGGTTGTCCCGTTTAGTACCCACCAAGATCTCTATTGTTCTTGTGTTACGCTAGGGGGTCCTTTGTGCTTGTGGTTATCCTCATACCTGGCCCGACCAAGGTCCTTGCGACTTTGGGGTGTTGGGATAGCCTTCTTGTCTATTGTGTTTGTTTCATGAATTAGACACATATCTACCTTGGTTCCTCGTACCCTAGCATCTTGTGTCTTGTGCTATATCAAATTAAGTGCTCATTACATGGCAGCATAATGCATCATAATTAACTTGCTTGATTTGGTCACTATCCATTCCTCCCTCATCACTCTCCCTCATCTATCTATCCTATGTGTTTCTATCCCTCTCCTTCCATCCTTCTCATCATTTCATCATCTTTTTAATCCGCTTAGGATAATAGAGATTTGTTATTCTAAGCATCTTTTCATCCATCCTCCTCATCATTTCATCATCTTTTCAATCCGCTTAGGATAATAAAGATTTTTTATTCTAAGAATCCTTTCATCCATCTTCTTCGGATAATAGAGATTTGTTATTCTAAGCATCTTTTCATCCATCTTCTTAGGATAATATAGATTTGTTCTTCTAAGAATATTTCCCTCTATCATATTCATTCACTTTAACAATTCTCACATCTCCATCCAATCCTAATCCATTCAATCTAGCACAAATCATCTAATCACATCCTTGGTCTTGTTCCTAGCCTTGCTACAAGCCTTGATCCATTCATCATCATCATCATCATAATTGAGATGTATCCTTCCCTATCCTTGTGTGTTGTTTTGGGATGTATCCTTCCCTCATCAAGAACACTCTCATCATCTTCATCGGGATGTATCCTTTCCTATCCTTTTGTATTGTTTTGGGATATATCCTTCCCTCATCAACAACACTCTCATCATCATCATTAGGATGTACCCTTCCCTATCCTTGTATTGTTTTGGGATGTATCCTTCCCTCATCAACAACATTCCATCCATCATCAATCCATCTTGGCTTGTAGCTTGACTAGGGCAACATCATCTTTGTCCTTAAACCCATTTGTGCTTTCTATTATCTCTTATCCCTTGTCATCCTCTCTTATCCATAATTTTGTCTCATCTTCCCCCATCTACTCTTTCATCATCTCATCCATTTTGAGAGCACACCCGTATTCTCTTGAACCCGCATGTCCTCTTGAGGGGGAATCCTCAATCCCTATTCTTCATCTTCACTCCCATCATCTTTCCTCCCAGTCACTCTTTTGGATGACTGGGCATCTTTCTCAATCTGACCATTTTCTTCCTAATGTTATCTTTTAATATTCTTTGAAATGATGCTACTTTGTAACACCATCTCAAAGAGGGGAAAAATGTAGACATCTAAATTTGACCACTTATATCTAGTCAAATTTATCCCTTTTTCGTCTAAATATCCTCCTACCCACATTAGTTAAATAATGTTACTATTATATAATTGATACCCTAAAGTACTCTAAATCCTTAAGGTATTTAGTTAAATAATTAAATACCTTACCCCTTTCTCCCTTTCTTCCAAAGAATTAAATAAATAACCCACTTATTTAATTCCCTTTATGTCCCATCCACACTTAATCCTAATTCCATCATTAGGGATGTGACACATTCCTAATCCATGATTAGAAGGTGTCACATCTTCCAAATTTTTCAAGTTAGCTCCTAATCATCATTAGTCACCTAACCTTCACCTAATCCTTCATCAACTCATCTAATTAGCCCCCTTTAGTCAACTCTTCCCACATCCATTTACAATCCTCATGTACTTTCTATTGGAATTTTAAATTCCATTTATTCACCCAAGGTTTCTCAAGGAATATTTTATTCCTTGTGTCTTCCCCATGCATATTAAAAAAGAATTTTTAATTCCTTTTGGTCAACCTTTGATATCCACCCTTGATCTCTTGCCCTTGGCCAAGAATGAATCTGGGCCCTTCATTCATCTTCCATCTTGCTAATGGCTAAAACACTTAGCCATTTTGCAACCCTAATCACTATCATTCTCAATCTATCACATTCAAGCTCTCATCATCTCAATCTCTCAAGCCTCCAATATCCATAGCCATCTTGCATCCAAATCAAGCACTTACAAGTCGTTATGTTGTTGGAATTGATCTAGGAGCACACACATCAAACAATCAACAAAGACTAATCAACCGATCAACTTGGACAAGGTAATATCACTCATTTTCTTACATTTTGTTCAAGTTTAACTTAGGTCTAATCTGAGGTGTTGTTTGTGTTTTTCTTGTTTGCATTTATTTTGGTTTTGCATTTTAGGCTTGGTTAAAACACCTGCACACAATTACCATGAGACCACATTTCATTGAGGCATTTTTTCAAATAGTTCATTTCCTTGTCTATGCTATAGCTTACTATTAATATGCTTTGATAGATTTTTTCCAAGCATCCATAGCATAGACAAGACAGTGAACTATTTGAAAAAATGCCTCAATAAAATGTGGTCTCATGGAATGCCATGACAAGCAAATGCAATTGGTAGCTACTCCTAGTTATTAGATATGCAATGTGAAGTAATTGCATAACTGGTTATGTTGGATTTCTAAAAAATTATATTGTAATTGAAATTTTATCATCTATCAACATCTAGTTATTAGGTATGCAATGTGTGGTAATGGTTTGAGTTTAAAAGATGTGCAATGCAATGTAATCAACGATATGAATATAAACTACAAAAATCTATTGAGTACAATTCATTAGTTAAACTCTTTATTTTATTACCTGAGTGAAGCTTTGAACTCCACCTCTATTGGGAGGTGTTGCCATGAAATCTCCAAGATTAACCTATTAAACATCCAAAATCAGATATTAGAATACCATTCATATAACAATGTTATTCACATGTAATATTTATAATTTTTTACTAGTTACATACCTTGATAGTACACATGTTGTAGTGGAATACGAAAGTGGAGAACCTCTAAAAACTGAACAAATGCTATGACCCTGAAATTTCATTACAATCATTAAACTAAATTAGTTAATCTTGCATTTCAAAAATGAAATTTAATAAATTAAATTCAATGAACTTGCTAACATTTACCTGAGTATCAAGGCTGAAAGCCTCATTCAAGAGGGAATCTTTCATCACCAACTGTTGAGCTGCAGATGTAGCCTACACACCTGCATCCTGACTATCTATGGAGTCATAACCAAAAGTTGACTACAAGCCTGAAAAAGATGGGGTGGAACCCTATTCCTCAAAGTCTCCCCCGGCTCATGCTATGCTACAAGACTGACATGCTCTATGATGCTCTGGGTCAAGGACGTAATGGATTGTAGCGTCTCGACCTTAGCACTCTCCTTCACAATGGAAGGGATGGCCACATGCTCGTAGGCTAATTTGGCGAGTGCCCATCTTAGTGGTTGTTATGGGTTAAGACGTGCACCGAGTCTATCCTTTGCAGACCCCCTACCTCTACCTTGGAAGTCTTGCATATCAAAATAGTTTGACACTTTATTGAGGACAAATTTGTTGTAGAGTCCTCAAAAAATATTATGAAACCTCATTATTGTTGCATGGAGGATGGTCAAAAACCATCCACCGCCTCTTCCAAAAATGATTCTTTATCCCTTGGTGGTTGCACCAATGGATAGGGAACCTCTTGCTTGTAGGGTGCAGAGGTTGATTTGTTTGTGGGTTTGTGAAAAGGGAACACAATTCAAATTTTGTAATTTTGAAATTTTTAACTTGTTTGTAGGATAGTTTATCTGCATAATATTTTTTATACTCACGTCTCTTCTATGCCCAACCACTTAATTTATTGCTAATTGAATCTACATGTGTTAACATAGATTCAAGTGATTGTGCAAGCATGGTTCTTTGTGAGGTTGAATTTGCAGGATCTTTCAACCTCACAATTAACTCCTCAATTTGTTTTTTTATATTTTCAATTTCCCCTGTTAAATTTTGTTGAGTTCCAAGGGGATGTTGAGGAATTATGGGAGGTGTTTGTTGGGGTTGTTCAATAGGTATTTGGGCATGAGGTGAAGAATAATTTTGAGAAAAAGAAGGATGTGGATTATCAACTCCTAAAAATTTAAGAAATTAACATCAAAACATATTAAATCTACCTATTTAATAACAAATTCACAAAAAAAGACAATAAAAACTTACTCATTTGAGCTCCTCATTGACGTGGTGGCATTTTAGCAAAGAATTAGTGAAGAAACCATGAAGTTTGAGCTCTCAATTATGTGAGCGCGCTTTGGAAGGGTTTGCAGGCTGCAGATGGATGAAATAGCACAGTCAACAAATGAAATGAGTTTAATTTTTTTTAACATGACATAACACGCTTGTGTTATGGCTTTTAAAAAAAATAAAAGATTGGTGGTCACAAATTGCCCCCCCATCTTCCTGTACCCACCCTGTATTAAATCTATATTTTTATTATTTATATATTATTTTATTTTTTAAATTATGATTTTTTATTTGACAAATTTAACTCACTTAAAAGGTAAACATTTAAAAATGAGAATTTAAAATAAAATTCCTATAAATGTAACTAAAGAAGAATCAAAGGGCTTAGTGTATAAAGAGATGACAAGTATTGATTTCTCAATTACAAGTGCCAAAAAAATTAGCTAGCATCACTATTTGTTCTTGAACGCCCTTCTATTGAGTTTAAGTGCTAACCAAATTTGATCAAAGCTCCCTTTTATAAACCCTCGCCTTTTCTATTATAATGTTTCAATCACATACTTTTCATTTGGCCTAGAAGTGGAACACACTATTGTACCTTCATCTAATGCCCTCAATACTGGACCATTTTTCTCAAGTCCCATCCCTCATTGCTTCACCCTAAAGACTCAAAACCTATTTGAGGTTTCTCTTGTAAAGAAAAAACACCATGAAGTCCCACCACCTAATCTTGGAAGAATCTAGGTGTTCTACATGGATCCTAGGGATGAAGGATAGTGATAGTGCCTCACATTGGTGTGATGAAGTTTCTTAATGGATGTTTGCACACAATCCCAAACTAGTGAAGTGGAGTAGTTGGGTCTTTAGCATCAGATGAATTTTAAGTAAATTATACATGTCAATTGTAGTTCTTGTTATTTTGGGTGACCAACGTTAGTTTGTTAATTAGAGCTTGGGGTACATGAATATTTAGGTATGTATGTTGGGTGCTCAAGAAGGTTGCCTATACATGTAGAGGATGCAAAAGAGGTCTAAGACCTCCAGTCCCATGTGCAAGAGATAGAAGTGACTTTGAGAATAGGATCATAATGTGAGATTGTAAAAGAGATAATATGTAATCAAAGAGAATATGACTAGAGATATTTGTTAATGAATGAAAAAGTCATATAGAGTGTTAATGCCATTGAAGGAATGGTTTAGAGGCAAGTATCTCAAATATCACTATTGGGTTGGATATAGAATCTAATACTAATGATATTTGGATGGGCCATAGACAATGAGTTTGGGGAACCTAATGAGGTGAGCATGGATGTGTATAGAAGTCCATGAGGGAAAATGGGTTGGACTACTCTTGCTTTGGTGTTGGTATGACTACATGGAATGCATAAGATCAAGGATCCATTGACATGGCTATTTGGGGCATGGTATGGATCTAATATAGCCATATATGTGAATATGGATGGATAAGCTAGATTAGGAAGTCTAATCCTCCTCAGTAATAGACAAGAAGCTCAAAGGGTTTAAAGATTGAGATTCCAATACTATTATAGTGGTTGGCCAACTCAAGGAGTGTGTCAATGTAGCATCGAGGATGTAGGAAGAAGGTGGACTCAAGGAGTCTCAACTAGTCATAGTACAAAGGAGCAACTCAAGGAAAGGTTGTGAGACCAGGTAAGTCAAGGAATAATGAAATAAGGGTGTCCATACAAGAGATTCTATCCATGATACATCTTGAAGCTTTTCAAGGAATTCATATATTTCCCTAAGGGATATAAGTGGAAATGTTCAAGGAGTTAGTTTGAATGGAGTAGAGGACATAGAGCTCCATAGAGATCATATGAAAGGGGACTTAAGGGTGTAGGAATGGGTTTTACCATGAAGGCTATGTATGTGATGTGCAATGGTAACTCAAGAAAATGGGTAAGACTCTATGGGAGACTTCATAGAACTTATCGTGATGCCATAGATTCAATGTGTAGGACAATGACTAGGTCATTGATCTTAGGAGAAGCAAAGAGATATAGGTGAACCATGGAGCCAAGCTATATAGTAGGACCATAAAATAAGAGACCATGGTAGGGTCATGAGAGGAAAGTATGGTTGGTGGATCAAAAGCATGATATATGGCTAGGTCACACAAGTGAGTAGAAGTGAAGGAAAAATGAGTACCTTTAGGCTATAATAGTTTTGAGAAAGGATAAAAATTCATTCTAAAAAAGAATGACATGAAGTGCCATCAACCTACGAGATATTTATAAAAAAAAGTGGTATCAATCTTCAAAGAGAGGTGAATAAGATTTCAATTCATTTTTGCCCACCCCCACTACATTAAATAAATTACATTTACTCCATGATAAGGTTGAGCTACTATTCATAAGGACTTTGATGCTCTTTTTATTTTATTTTTGGGATCAATCAAAAGTCTTTGAAATAGTAGTAGGGGTAATCAATCATTAAGCATTATTTTTTTGGACCTTTTTGAGTAACTTCTTATATTCCTTCGATGATTAGTGAGTGAATAGGTAATGATTGTTCATAGTTGGATATAGTTTGAAACAAGTGGTTTGTGATCAAAATATTTAAACAAAATAAACTGGACAAATAATATCCAATAAATAAAAATGTTTGAAAACTTGCCTTAGAGACTCCATCTCCACATGGGATAGTGAAAAACTTATGTTGTAGATATGAACAACCATGTCCTAAAAACCCTAAAAGGTTTATTTGTTTAGTATAAGAACAAATCTCTTTTAATCCCACTGCACCATAAAAATGGTATTTATCTTCCATTTAAAAAGATTAATGGTTAATTAGAATTTCATCTATAACAAGTTATTTGCTTCCTATAAATTGTTGGTGACATATATGTGTTTTGTTCCTATTCTAAAAATTAAAATTGTATAATTCTTACATAATCCATGGAAGAATGCCATCATTTACCATTTTAGAGGCACTTTATTTTTTACACTTTGTATTCAAAAATGTGAAATAATATTAATCTAGCCCAAACAAAATGAGTCAACAAAAATACAACATTATATAATTTATCATTATTGAGATATTTTGTGTTCAAAATATAAAAATATGTTAATCATCATATAAAAACTTTCTCAAACAAAATGAATCAAAGAAAAAATATAATGATATACAATTTTCAAACTTTTAATGATAAGTTAAAATATATCTTCAAAAATATTGAAAATAAAATAAAATCTAAAAATATATCACAATATATATATGACCTGAATCACATTACTTGCTAGCAAGAAAACCAATTTGCATATCCTATTACACACTTACACATGCCTTGTTCTCTCTTTAAACTGCTATCACTGAAATTGTTACAAACTTCTCTTCTCCCACAACCACTAGTAATGGAAACATTATACTAGTACCCAACGCCTTATAGCTTAATCTTTTGATGATTTTTTTGCTGAATAGATGAAACAAAAATATTTTAAATTTCACTAATAGATGGAGCAACTAACTAGTGGATGAGGCAAAGGAGAAGTGAGGGTTGTAGTTGAAACTCCAACTGCAACTTTGGGAATCTGCAACTGCACCTAAGCCTCTTATTTTGGGGCCCCGCATAGAACGCAGAAGTCTGTCCCACCATACTATTGCTGATATTGTACCACCCAGTCCAATCCCATATCCCAACCCTAGAGCAATCAGTGAGATATGTTCATCCACTTTATTCAACACTGATTTACCCACCATTTTTGAAGGTGAATGCACTATTACACTTTTATTTTGTTTGCAAGCTTGTAATGGAAACCCACATAAACACATAGGGATTCCCTGGTAAGATCTCTCATCAAAAGTCATAAGTTGTTTTCCTTCCGGTATTCGCCCACAAAGGTGGTTGAAAGATACATTCCAATAGCTCAACTTGAATAATTGAGATATCTCCTCAGGTATTTTCCCACTTAATCTATTTTGAGACAAATCCAACTGCTCTAGAGGTTCTATTTGCCCCAAAGATGCTGGTATTGTACCTATGAATTGGTTTCTAGACAGATTTAGCAACCTCAGCTGGGATAGATTCCCAATGTTTGGTGGTATTTCCCCTTCTAGATTATTGTTTGATAGATCGAGTATAGTGTTTGCAGCCATCACAGAATCTAGTCTATACTCGATTCCTTTCATTATGATGGCCGGTATATCCTCATAGAGTGTAGTGCCACCTAGTTGTGAAACTTTAGGGCTTTTAAATCCCTTCAGGTCCTCTAGAGCAGGGGGGATTCCTCCCCCAAATTTATTATTGGATAAATCCAACACCTGCAATCTGCTGAGATTTTTAATCCATAGAAGAATATGGCCATTAAGCTCATTAGAGCTAAGGCTTATAACCCTCAACTGTCGACAAGTTGAAAGAGGGTGTGAAGAAAGCTCACCTACAAATCTATTCTTGCTGAAATCAAGAAGAGTAAGGTTTGTACAATTCGCCAATGATGCGGGTAGGGTCCCAGAAAAATTATTAGAATGAGCAGACAAAACCTCTATAGAAGAAGGAAAACGGATTTTGAGATCTCCACTGAAAAAGTTGCTTGAGAGCTTTAGCCTCTTTAAGATTGTGATGTTGCTCAATGTCGCTGGAATTCTTCCACACAAAAAGTTCTCTGCCAGTACCAAATCGGTTACAATATTCCACTTCCCTATAGATAGCGGAATCTTTCCTGTCAGTTGATTATGAGATGCATCTAATTTCTTTATTGAAATCAAACCACCAAAGCTTTCAGGAATACCCTCTGAAAGACTGTTGCTGTAGATGACAAGCTCAGAAAGATTCTTGAGATTGCCAATATTGTAGGGTACTGGTCCAGTTAAATTGTTTTCATACAGATGCAATTGATTTAAAGATGTGAGCTGTCCTATGAACTCTGGAATTTTCCCTGTTAAATGGTTTCTACTCAGCCACAAATTTTCCAAGGATTTGAGCTGTCCAATGGCCTCTGGAATTGTCCCTGTTAAATTAAGTATAATTCAGGACAAGTACTAAGAGGAAGAATGAAGTATAATTTAGAACAATTACCAAGACAAGAAATTGAAGCAGATAGCATGTTACATTCAAAATAAATACATGAGAATAGCGCACCTGTGAGATCGTTAGAGTCAAGCATCAAGAACTATAGAGATGTGCAGTTTCCTAATTCAGGTGGTATAGCTCCAGTCAAATTGTTTGAACTCAGCAACAAATATTCCAAGGATTTGAGCTGTCCAATGGCCTCTGGAATTGTCCCTGTTCAATTAAGTATAATTCAGGACAAGTACTAAGAGGAAGAATGAAGTATAATTTAGAACAATTACCAAGACAAGAAATTGAAGCAGATAACATGTTGCATTCAAAATAAATACATGAGAATAGCGCACCTGTGAGATAGTTACCATAAAGGATCAAACTAAGCAGAGACGTGCAGTTTCCTAGAGAGTTTGGAATGCTTCCGCTCAAACGATTGTAGGCCAAGCGGAGGTGCTCTATCTTCCTCAGACCACCAAATTCTGCAGGTATGCTCCCCGTCAAGTTGTTAAACGAAAGTCTGATCCACTGAATATGCGAGCAATTGGCAAGAGATTTGGGGACGGAACCCTCTAGTCCATTTTTAGTAAGGTCAAGTATTCTCAACGCTTTCAGCAGGCCAAGCTGAGGTGGAATCCTTCCCGTTAAAGAATTGGAAGAGAGATTTAATGTGTGTAACAAGGAGAGTCCTCCTATGGATGGAGAAATGGTACCTTCCAATCCCAATAGAGGGAGAATTATGGCCACCACTCTCTTGGTATTCTTTCTGCACAAAACACCGCTCCAGAGGCACACGTTTTCTGAATTGGTAGAAGTCCAGTTGGAGAGCGATCGCATGGGGTCGTCTGTAATGCCATTTCTAAAAGAGAGTAGAGCTTCAACGTCCATCTTATCAGCATCATTTTTCTCTGGCAGCATACGATCTTTCCTAACAGAAAAGCTTTCAAAGACACGAGGAGAAGAGGAACTGTTGGCATTATGTATTGCAGTGGCGGTAGTTAATGCGAATGCCACAGCCAAGCCAAAGCACAGCATTGCCATCATCATGCTTTCATTCATTTCTAAAACAAACCTTCTGATACGAATCATCGAACTCGCGGCCGATGTAATATAGGTGAGTCTGTCCAACAGGGATAAAAATAAAAGTCTGTCCAACAGTGATAAAAAAGTCGAGTGACCATTCAACCCTAGTGTTCAATATTTGAAATCAGTGATCAATGGAGGGGGCCACAAAAATTGCTAACGCAGAAATTTCCAGTAAACCATATTTTTGACTCAGTAAAGACCCCGTGACTCCACTATAAATATCATCTAACCGAATGTATCTCCTTGCCTGACACGTCAATTTGTACGCACAGGAGGACTTTGACGCGTGAACGGTGACAAACGAGAGTTCACTATTCTAGTTGTTGTGGTCCCATTATTATTTTTCTTCTTTTGAGGAATTTGGACTACAATCTATGTACATTGGAAACCCACAAACATCTTGAAATGTCTTAAGATTTAGTGGTTTTCTATGTAATACAATTTTTTAAATTTCTCAATGTCAAATTCTGTTCGTACATGTAAATTGACATTTTTTGTTTTGAACACTTCGAAATTTCTTAATGATAATGGACAAGGAACAAACTTTAATGTGTGGTTATTGATAAATGAGAAGTCACTATTGGTTTCCCTTGCCTTAGACCACAATCTATGCAAATTTGAAACCCACAACATCTTTGAATATATGTCTGAATATTTAGTGGCTTTTTCTCATTTGTCAATGATCATGCATGTATGCTATACAAATTTTCAATTTCCAAATGTCAAGTCTATTCATATGTGTAAATTGATATATTTTGTTTTGAACACTTTGAAATGTCTATCTTAGTGGCTACTGACAAGGAGATATGTTTATGACGAACTTTGACTTGTGGTAAGTGACAAACGAGAGGCCACTATTCTAGATGTTGTGGGTCATTATTGATTTCCCTTATTTTGAGCATCTTAGACCATAATCTATGCACATTTGAAACCAACAAAATCTTGAATATGTCTAACATTTACTGGCTTTCTCTTATCTGTCAATGATCTTGCAAGTATGGTATACAAATTTCCAAACATTCAAATTCCATCCATGTGTGTAAATTGACATCTCTTGTTTTGAGCACTTTGAAATTTCCACCTTAGTGGCCACAAACAATGAGATACATTTACCTATTATTTTCACAATATTTCCTACCTACTTTTTTTTTCCACAGTCACTCACCCCTTGCATTAGATGTTGTTTAATGGCGCATGGGCACATAATGACTACTACAAAAGAATAGGCAAAGCTTATATTTGAATTTGAAAAGTTAATTATTTGAAATTATTTCTTTAAATAGATGACTTCAAATTTATCAATTTAGAAACTTACGTTTAATTGTAATAATAAATCTAAGGTTTGTGTAGTTCTTTGGACTGTATGTCCTTCTCTCATATTTCTAGAAAATGGAACAAAGCGGCAGATTGTTTGGTCAAGTGGGCTTCAGAGCATGAGGAGGGATGGAATGTTAGGGATTGGGGCCTTTTGCCTCTAGATTATGTGGGGACTTTGGAAAAGGTTATTTTGGAGGATAGGAATATGTAACTAGTTCTTTTTGGGCTCCCTTGGAGATGCCGAGTTGTTTTCTGTCTTTTATGTACTTCTTGATCTTTCAATAAAGTTTTTACCCCTTTTTAAAAAAATCTAAAGTTTTTATTTTGTATATAAACTTTAAAAATATCTATTATTATTTAGAATGATAATAATAATTCATTTAGTATTCAATTTCTAAATTTTATTTTTCTTAACTATAATACTAAGCTTGCTTGGTTGCACATTAAAAAAATAGTAACAAAGTAATCATAAAGTGATAATAACAATGTGTAATAGAAAAAATTATGAAAAAAATATCTAGTAGATTCATAATAGACATTGAAAAAGGCATCCCACCATAATTAAAAATATACAATTATGACCTCCAAAATACAAAATATGATAAAAAAAAAATTTAAAAATTCAAACCTAGTCTAATTTATATTGTCTTAGTTAACCTACCTTGCTTTCTTTCTTCTTTTATTGAAGAAAATATAAATACTAATAAAATAATAAAACTAAAAATATATGCCTAATATAAATCATGCCCTCCAAAATATATAAAAGGATAAATATGAAATCTCTCACAATAGATTTAGTCATTTGCTATTGAGTGATCCTTATAAGTAAAATATCAATAGCTAATGTAAAGTTGGAGGTAGACTTACACTTTTTTTCCCTCTTCCTCAATGTATACAAGCATAAAAATATGTTATTTTTATCTCTAAAAATATTGAGGTTTGTTTATTTATTTTGTTGTGATAGATTGATGTTTTTATTTATTTAATTTTATCAAAATTTTCTTATAATTTATAATTTTCTTACAATATCAATTGAAAGGTAGGTTATCATAAAAGAATTATATAATAAATAGAGGTAACTATAAAATTTTAAATTTGTTCTTCACTTTGTAGTAATTTATATGAAAGTACAATCTTATGCTTTTATTAGTTCTTGTATGCATGTAGTTCCAATAAATTAACCAATAAAAAATAATAGCATGCGCACATTAAAATTTAAAATTATTTTGTAAGACCTCTAGAATAATTTAAAATCAACTTCATTTATTATTGCTTTTGCTTATATAGAACGCTTGTCCAATGGTTGAATGTTTACAAAAACCATGTAAGGTGCACATTTATTCATAAGATCTTGCAATGCACGTATGTACTATATAGAGGGTATGATAAGAAATCTTAGTCAATTTAGATAAATTACATTTGTTTCTTGAATAAAAGAGCACTTTGTCTCCATACATGGCATGAAGCATTCAATTTCAAATTTAATATGTTATTAAGTGATGAAAACGGTAGTGGTGCTCATATAAATATGAAATCTTCATTCTTCTCATTTGTATTGTGTTGGGAAAAGATGTCCCAATCTTGCATTCATAATGTTCAATATTTAATACTTTTATGCATTTACTATTTCATCTTTAGTGATACTTGTTCTCATATGCTTGGAAGTTGGCATCCCATTTTGAGTTGGCACTATTTTCATATTTAGTGGATTTTCTCTCACATGAGGAAGTAGGCATCCCACATTAAGGTGCCGCCATTTTCCATGTGTCATTATCTTGTGATGTGTGTAATACATTAAAGAGCATCATGACATGAGTTATTTATGATAGATTCTTATGAAATGTAAGAGCACATGTCAAAGGGAGGTTGTGACAGAATTTTGACAAGCATTATGACGTGTTTGAACACTTTTCATGAAACATATTTATGCATTTGGAATAAATATTAATTGAGATGCCCATGTGTGGGTGGTCAAATGTGATCTTATGACATGACATGTTGTAAGGAATATACTAATAATATCTAGGAGAAGGGTATGTGCATGGAAATGGGGAAAGAAAGGGGGTAAAAAATGACCACTTTTTTTTCTTGTAAAATTAGTATATAAAATTAATCTTGGATGAGTAATTGAAGTTGGACACCCTTAAAATTTGAAGATGTGACAAAAAGAAGATTTATAGTGCTTAGAATCTAGTTTCTAAACTACTATTTTTTAAATGGTGGAGATTAATATGTTCAAAAAGGAGCACACAAAGTACTCTTTCTTTTGTAAAAATATATAACCTAACATTTAGTGCAGTTCCCCTAAAATAGTATTTTTTTAAGTGTTTCACAAATCACTTTGGTGAAAAAAATATTTAATGTCAGGTGGTTTAGTTTTTGTTTAATCAATAAATATTATATATATATATATATATACTATTTTTCAAAGTGGATGTTAGCAGGATCCAACATAGGGAGTAAAAGATACTGCAACCTATCGCATAGGACTTGTGAAACCTAAGTTTGACAAGGAATTTGGGCTAAGAGGTGCCCTATAGGGGTCACAACTCTATAAGAGAAAAAGTGAACACTATATGTATGTAATAGATATCAGAGTAATATAGGGAGTCAATCATAAGAAGAGATTATAATTTACAAAGTAGAGACTAAGACCTACTATTGTAAATGTTATATATATATATATATATATATATGGAGTTATAAGGGCATAATACATGTTTGTAATCTGGATAAATGTTGTCTTTATTTAAGTTATATATGAAATGTTGATAGATATAGATTCTTTCCACGCTTACTCTTTTCTCTCGCTGTATCCTCTAAGGTATAAACAAACTATACAAGGGATAATAGGGTATAGATCTCCATATTGTAATTTCCCATTTTCTCTTGCCAACATTGGTTCCATTGCCAAGACCCTAGAGTGAACAGTAAAGAAAATACAGAGTAAAAGAATAGACCAGTAGTGATAGAAAGGAAGATAATAATAACAAAAAGAAAATAATTCTACAAATTCCACTATTAGGTGTTACCTCTATGAAAAGGACGAGGCACTTAAGGGATGACAAATGGAAGGGGGGAGGGGGGGGTCAAAAAAAGATTCCTCAAAAGATGTAATTGTTCAAACTTGTAAACTAACCATGGGATATATAAGGATTAATAGAAACCTAGACTAGACAAACCCATGGAAAAAGGGGATAATAAAATAAAATTAGAGGTTATTAAAAGAATTAAGTTGGAAATGGAAATGGACGTAGAAGAGAGATGGTTGAAGAAAACTACGATCAATAGGAAATATACTATACAGAAGGATGGAATATGTAGAAAAGAGGAAAAGAGAACATGAATTAGAGTTAATGGTTACAAAAAATAAAAAATGAAGAGGAGGAGTGTGCCACTAACAGTTCTATCGAGTGCACCATTATGGGTGCAATAGAGGAAGTAAGGAAGGAGATGGTCATGTGCACCAAGATGGGGCACAAAAAAGTGGCCAAATGTCCAAAATGAGTCAAACGTGCTCACATTTTGAAGAAATTTAAATAACGTGCACACATTATTATGAAAAGTAAATGCATATGTGTTATTATCAAAACAAAATGTGTGTGCATTTTTATGAAAGAAAAATGCATACGCATTTTTCTCAATTAAGTTATAAAAAGAAAACTTATCCATTTTGCTCACCTGCATCTTGTGTTTTCTACAATTGTTTTTTCCCTCATCTTTGCATAAGACAAACGTGTTTTTCCCTTTGGAACCTTGCTTCACAATGTCGTGTGTCAGAGAAGAGGTACTAATATTTTTTGCATTAGATTTAAATTATGTTTGCATTAGAAAAAATGGATTGTTTTTTATCAATTTCATGTTTTTTTTCAATTATATAACAGATCATGTAAACCCCGAGCCACAACCAAATTTAAATGATGAATTACCTAGGGAAACCCCTAGGATGCTAGATACTCCTCCTACCCTTCCAACAAACCCTGTACAAAGCCAAGAGGATTTGTTAGGGAATCTAGATCAAAATAAAGTAATTCATTCAAATTAGTTTCAAAATTGAGGGGCTCAATATCAAACGAGCATCACCAATCCCTTGGCTTGGCATTGGAAGCCATGTTGATGAATGTTGACATAGACACAAATCAAATAAATCAATTTAAAACTTATAGAGATTCATATTGTCAATATTATGTAACAAAATTTCCTATGATGATGTGAAAAAGAAAGACATAAGCAAAGAAAGCATATGTCTTCTTTTTATGGATCCTAGAACCAATGAACATATTCCTTCAAATTCAAAGAGGTTTCCAATACATTAGTATAATCATGATGAGATAAGAAATAATTTTTGGGATGGGTGGTGGATGGTCTTTGACCAACCTCCATGTAATAATTATGAGGTGTTTCTATATTTTCTAAGAAAACTATACTGTGAGTTTATCCTTCATCAAATTCCTAATTACTTTGATATAAGGGTGCTTCAAGGTAGAGGTGAAGGCTCTTCCCAAAATAGACTAGGAGCTCATCAGATAGATAATTGTGCACATCGAAGAACACTAGCACAAAGACCTATTTGTCACGTGTGACAGTTCCAGTAGCCATCAGGGAAAGTATGGAGGTGTAGAATCTCCATGCAATTGCTAGCCTGACAAACACCATTATAGAGCGTGGTGCACAAATATCCTAGCCTTTTGCCTCACAAGATGATCTGACAACTCCACCATCTAACTCTAGTGCCCCTAGCTCTCATATATGTCCAAACTGTTGTAATCTATGCTTTGGGAGAGATAGCGATGCAAAGGATGCAGATGGTTCCACATGCCATGTGTGTTCTCATTTTCAGTATAGATGTCATGGGAGGCGAGGGCCATCAGTGTGGTGCATTAGATGATGTGGTGGGGTAAACCCACAATACTAGTTTATAATTCCATTGAGGAAGGAAAATTGCAAAAACGCTCCAAAAAAGAAAATTTGGGTTTTAAGGGGTTCCCTCGAAGGGGGGGTTCACATGAACCCAAAAAGGGGTTCGCTCGAACCCCCCTTTGAGCGAACCCCTTTGTAATGTCATCCTTTTTTGACACATTTTTTTAAGGAAAATAAAGGGAAAAATGCAAAACAAGGGGGCTTTGATTGAACCCCCCTTCGCTCGAAGGGGTCAAGGGGGGTTCACTCAAAGGGGGTTTCGCTCAAACCCCACTTTTTTTCCCTTTCCCCTCTCCTCTATAATTTTTCTACATAATATTCCTTTTTGAGCTCAGGCTGAGGATGAAAATGGAGGAAACTTCATAGACCCAACTAGATCATTGTAGTCCTCAGAACAAGCTATCCATCAAATATAATTTTAATATATTTTGGTTTCATTATGTGTTTTTTTTAGTTTAATTAAACGTGGGTTTTTCACCAAAAATCAAGCTCTCTATTCTCCACATGTGGAAAAATAGTAGATTATCAAACAAAAATCTGAAAAATATGTTCAAGCTAGGTATTGATGTCCTTGATCCAGCAAAAAAAATTCAAATTTTGATACATACAAAAAAAGTTATGTTGTATATGCCTATGTCTAAATTGTAATTGGTTTGACTTCAAAACTTAATTAAAAAAAATATTCAATAAAACACTATGGAACCAAATGAACATTCTAGATATCATAGTTAGAAAGCTAAATTCGAAAAAATTAGAATTTTGTCCTTGATAAAAAAAAAATTATGTTGTTTACAGTGAACATCACTCTTTAAAAATGGTGTTTACTGTTAAAAACTAGTTTTTGAAGGAGATGGAAAAACAAATACAATTTGATTCCAAAAAAAATAAAATATATATATTTAGAATCTAAAGAAAAAAATTCAGAAATCACTAGTTTGCATCATCTTCAAATTCCTCATGGTTTAGCAGTTATAGGTGCCCGAAAGTGAAGATTTAGTTAAAAAAAAATCAGTTCAATGTCCTGTTTGCCCAAAAACTATAAACCAATATTGTGGGATCACCCAATGATGACAAATGAGTTGTTGAATGAGGTGTATGTTGGTCAAATGTAGGTATGTTGATTTGAATTTATAACATTTTATCTATTAAATACTTAAAATTGTAAATGTAAATATTTTTTAATTATAGAATTGAATTAAATTGATGCAAAAATTATGCATTTTAGGTTGTAACACCAAAGTTTTATACATCATCAAGCATTCCTACTTGACAACTTCTACAGTCGCATCTATATTAGAGGTAAAATTTGTATAATATATCAAAATAACATAATACTTTCTATGTTATGGAGAAGGAGCAACAACTAAAGGAAACAGAAAGAAGGGTGTCAAAGATGACACTAAAGGCCCTGCCTCTAAAGGGTCAGCTGATTGGAAAAGATCTTTTGAAGCCAAGAAGAAGGAGTTGTTGGATATGATTGACCTACACAGGAGCTAGGATCTTGAGGTGGCCAACACCTTAAGCAACATGAATTAGTGGTAGCTTTGCTATTTTTTTTCTCTTCTGGTTGGTAGGTGGTCTTGTGTTGTTTTGTTGTTTTGTCGTTGTTGAGTGTTGTTCTTGGTTCACTATTGTTTATCTTGATCAACACTCTTTTTACCTTAGTTTCCTTTTCGTTGGTTTGTTTTTGGTACTCTATGACATATTTTTAGCAGCATTTTGTCTTTTCTACTGTAAAGGGTTTCGGATCCCTTCAAAACCAGTTTTTCTCGATTAATAAAAACATAATACTTTCTATTCAAAATAATTTAAAATAATTTAAAATATATTTTTATTGAATAGGTGGGCATCACATCACCATCTACGATAGATGTTACCATGGATGGTTATGACATTAGATTTACCCAGGTACAATATAACACATTTAAGTTTGTTTTTGCAAATTTCAGATTTTTTGCTTATATATATTTATGAACTTTTGATTTCATTCTTTTTTATTTGTTTAATTGATGAATACAATAGACACACCTCCTATAATAAGAGAAAATTTGGAAGTTGGTTTTAGTACAAAATTTTTATCCTCCACGTGCTTAACTTAGGTATTAGTATGCATATATATGTTTAGTAATGATTATATTGTGTCCATTGATATTAGTAGACCTATAAAAAATAATTGATAAATATGTCTTCGTTATGGGTAAGTGCAAAAAGATGGGGGGCCAAAGAGGGGTCTTAAGTGGCCACTTTTTTTCTAAAATTAGTAAATACTAACCTTGGATGTGAAATTGAGGATAGTTACACTCAAAAAAATTAGATGCAACAAAAAAAATGATCGTAGTCCTCCGAGTCTACTTTCTAAACTACTATTTTTTATTGAATATGGTAGAGATTAAGGGGTTCAAAAGAGGGAGCCACAAAAATTGGTGCTATTTTTATCAAAAAAATATAACATATCAACTTTTGTGGCTCCCCCAAAAGTTTAACTTTTTTTGGTATTTTTAAAATTGTTGAACAATGAGAAATTAGCTAACAGCATGTAGTTTATGCCCAATTTTTTTGATAATTTTTTAATGAGTATTTGATTTTTTACTAATTTTCAAAGTGGTCACTTCCTGAAAAATAAAATTTTGGTGTGCTACCCCTGTAAATTTTGAAAACTAATTGAAAATCATTTTTTTTAAAGTGTAGAATGGAGTCTAGTTTCTAAAAATGTAATTTATTTGAAATTTCGATGAGCGGTTAATTTATAAAGAAAAAAATACCAAATACTAGTTTTTGCCAAAAAAACAAACACACAAACAAAAGAAATTAAAGATGAAAGGCTTAACATTGTCAAAATGTGAAAAAAAATCGTTAGATAGCTAAGAGAGAGCCTAACATCACCCAAGTGTGCAATTTATTCGATCTAGAAACACATACAAACCTAATGCTTAGCATGAATGCAATTATGTGAAATATTGTCTAGAATTTGCAAAAACACGTATTTGGATGTTGGGAAGGCACTCCAAGCCTTTGAGTTGGTATTCCAAAGAAAATACCAAGCCTAAGCCTTGGGGATTCCCAAAGAAAGAAATAACGCGAGCGCATTATAATGCATTTGTGTTATCTCATAGTTTTGACATATTTTTTTTGTTTGTCCTTGAGTTGCCTAAGCAAGACATAACATGAGCACATTATAACATTCTCATGTTATGTCTTGCTTTGTGTTAAATGCTAGTCTACTAAATGTATGTATATATATTTGTATGTATGTATCCATGTATCTCATATGACATGTATGTATGTATGTATGAATGTATGTATGTATGTATGTAAGATTGTATTTACATATGTATGTATGATTGTATGTATGTACATTCCTATATGTGTGTATGCCTTCTTATATGTATGTATGTATGTATGTACATGTATTAGAAGGAGGGAGATACATGAGAGAGAGGGGGGGTAGTGAGAGAGAGAGACCTAAGAGAGGGAGTGTGGTGGGAGGGAGAGACCCGAGAGAGAGGGAGTGGGAGAGAAGGGGTTGGAGTGAGAGGGACTTATCTAGCTAGGGTAGGAGGGATAGAGGGAGAGAGAGATTCATCTAGGTAGGGTGTCAGAGGGAGTTAACTGAGAGATAGGGAGAGAGAGAGGGAGTGCGAGAGATAGGGAGTGAGAGAGAGGGAGTGGGAGAGAGATAGGAGAGAGAGAGAGGAGAGAGGGAGTGGGAGAGAGATGGAGAGAGAGTTATCTAGGTATGATGCTAGAGGGAGAAACTTGAGAGATAGGGAGAGAGAGGGAGTGTGATAGAGAGGGAGTGGGAGAGAGAGGGAGTGAGAGAGAGGGAGTGGGAGAGAGATAGAGGAATTGAGTGAGAGAGAGATACTCAAGAGAGGGAGAGTATGTGGGAGGGTGATACTTGAGAGAGAGGGAGAGAGAGAGAGGGAGTGGGAGAGAGGGGGTTGGAGTGAGGGACCTATCTAGGTAGGGTGGGAGGGAGAGAGGAGAGAGAGAGTTATCTAGGTAGGGTGCCATAGGGAGAGACCTAAGAGAGAGAGGGGGTGGGAGGGAGACTTGAGAGATAGGAAGAGAGAGGGAGTATGAGAGAGAGGGAGTGGGAGAGGGAGGGAGTCAGAGAGACAGAGTGAGTGGGAGAGAGACAAAGGGAGTGAGAGAGAGGGAGGGAGTGGGAGAGAGACAAAGGGAGTAGGAGAGAGACCTAAGAGAGGGAGAGGGGGTTAGAGGGAGAGACCTAGGAGAGAGGGAGAGGGGGTTAGAGGGAGAGACCTAGGAGAGAGGGAGAGAGGGAGAGAGGGGTTTGGAGTGAGAGGGACTTATCTAGGTAGGTTGGGAGGGATAGTTGAAAGAGAGAGGGACTTATCTTGGTAGGGTGGGAGGGATAGAGAGAGAGAGAGATAGAGAGATAAAGAGTTATCTATTTATGTAGATAGGGTTCTTGAGGGAGAGACATGAGAGAGAGGGGGCTAAGAGGGAGATAATTGAGAGAGAGGGATGGGAGAGAGATAGAGGGAGTGATAGAGATACCTGATAGAGGGAGAGGGGGTGGGAGGGAGAAACTAGAGAGAGATATAGACCCGAGAGAGGGAGAGGGGTGAGAGGGAGAGACCTAAGAGAGAGAGAGAGAGGGAGTGGGAGAGAGGGGGATTTATCTAGGTATGGTGGGAGGGATAGAGAGAGAGAGACCTAATAGAGAGAGAGTTACCTAGGTAGGGTGTTGGAGGGAGAGAATTGAGAGAGAGGGAGTGCAAGAGAGATGGAGTGGGAGATATAGGGAGTGAGAGAGAGGGAGTGGGAGAGAGATAGAGGGAGTGAGAGAGAGATTTATCTAGGTAGGGTGCCAAAGGGAGAGACCTAAGACATAGGGAGAGAGAGGGAGTGTGATAAAGAGGGGGTGAGAGAGAGAGGGAGTGAGAGAGGGAGTGGGAGATAGATAGAGGAAGAGAGAGACCTTAAGAGAGGGAGAGGATGTGGGAGGAGAGACTGAAAGAGAGGGAGAGAGAGGAGTGGGAGAGAGGGGGTTGGAGTGAGAGGGACTTATCTAGGTAGGGTGGGAGGGATAGAGGGAGAGAGAGTTATCTAGGTAGGGTGCCAAAGGGAGAGACCTAAGAGAGAGAGAGGCTGGTTGGTGGGAGGGATAGACCTGAGAGATAGGGAGAGAGAGGGAGTGTGAGAGAGGGATTGGGAGAGAGATGGAGAGAGAGAGAGAGAGAGAGAGAGAGGTAGTGGGAGTGAGATAGAGGGAGTGAGAGAGAGACCTAAGAGATGGAGAGGGGTGGGAGAGAGAGACCTGAGAGAGGGAGAGAGAGGGAGTGGGAGAGAGGGGGTTGGAGTGAGAGGGACTTATCTAGGTAGGGTGGGAGGGATAGTTGAGAGAGAGGGAGAGAGAGGGAGTGGGAGATAGAGGGATGGGAGAGAGATAAGAGGTGTAGGGAAATTTATTCATCAACCAAAAAGAGCATATGAGAATAGTAGTGTCTTAGGTAATTTTCATTTCTCTAGATTGCCTCAAAAACACATACTACTATGCCACAAAGTGGAATCAAACATAGTTCATTTCCCACGTTAATCCTTTTGAGAAAAGCTCATGCAAAATTAACCAATTTCAACATGCAAAAAATAGATTAATAAATAGAATCTTGAAGCATAAAAGAATAGAAGATATGAAAACATTGATTTACATGGGGAAAACCCTTTCGAGTAAAAACCCCCACACTCTAAAAGCCCAAATCACCATTGTATTATTTAGCAACTAAATAGAGTACAAATACAATTTAGGCTCTAAACCTTTACATAGAGTTTTACGTCATGTTATATCTGGAGGAACTTGACAACAAAATCCCTCTCTACAACCCTATCTCCTCTCTCATTGCATTTCCCTGATCAACCTCACATTTGAATCACAGATTGATTAGAACAATCCTCACATTGTTACAATGCTATTACAACATACAATGCAGATTAACCTCTAACCAACCCATAATTCCCGAGTGTTCCAATCACACACCATATGTTCAATGCACTATGGCATTCATATAAACCTCAAACACTACCAAGAAGTTGATCGTTCTATCTTCCACCAGGAAACAAACAAACAAATGTAATTATCATTACATCCTGTAGTTGAAGTATCGAGGAGACTGGAAACTGTCTCTCCCCAAACTCCAACAGTCACTTCGACATACATATTGCCAAGATGTTTTTCCCATTCAAAGCGCATCGAAACTTTGAAGAGACTCGAGCCACTCTCTCACCAAAATTTCACTGTCCCATTGACAAGAGTACATATAGTCTATCAGGGCATCGAGGAGACTCTATGACGACTCCCTTCAACATCACCCTATCACACCGATGAAGGGTCTAGACTCTATATTGGGCTATTGAAGAGATAGCTATGAAAATCCTATTGAAGTTACAATATCCCACTAATAGAAGACTTAACACCCAGCCATAAAGAAATATCGGTCCATCAAGGGGATAGTGAATAAGGTCCCGCTAATAATGAACAGTCAAGCCAATGTAATTTCACTTGAATGCCAGTACATTTGAGGCACTGTTTCTCAACATTCTCCCACTTGACAAAGAATGTACTGGCTACCAGCCTACACTCAAAGTCACTATAGCACCCAAGACACATGAAACACCATTCAAAAATGTACAGCATCTCTAACAATAGTTCCATCCATCCTCTAACTGAAAGGAACAAGCCATGGTATATATGCACCAGTCTAAAAGATATCAGTCAATGGGCTCAACTAATAGCAACGGTTACAAGTCACTACCACCACTCGACTATTCTCACAAGCTATACAAAATTATAAACAAAATCAACTTCAAAGCCCCAAACCATAACACAACTGTGAAGAAATCCTCCAGAAAACAAGATAAAACACTAGCTAGAACAACAACCAGAAAATTGACTGCTCACATCCAACTGCTTAACCCATGTGACTGAAAATAGCACCCACATCACGTGCTAATCCATCCAATCACCAAGATCAAATAAAACATATATATCATGTAATCGACATGGATGTAATCCTCTCAAGCCAAAGAAGATCAAACTAAAAAACATTCCCTATGAAGGAAATAAGCCCAATGCATCTCCTAAACTCAACATCAATGAATGTAATCACAATGCATAAGGAGATAAACATGCCAACACTCAAATGAATCCTCCAAAACCATGTATCCATAGCTCAAGATCCATATTCATGAGAAGACAAACATAATGTGCCTGAAAGAAACAATGGGAAATACCTCTCAAGTGATAAGATGCCAAGTAGACCAAGAGTGAGAATGAGGATGCTCCTCCAAGATATACAAGCCATCATGACTCCTCCAAGAGAAATCTCCTCATAAGTCTCTGTTGAACTCGCATCCAACCAAGGTGAAGGCTTCTCAAACTTTATGTTGAAATCTTTATCAAGAGTAGCCATCAACAACACTTCTCTCCTCTCAAGAGAAATATAACCTCACCTTATTCTCCATGTATCCATGAGCACCTGGAAATAATAATCACATGCTAAACTCCAAATGCATCACTACACTATCATGAAGTTCTCAATCATATGACCAATGCACCCAAAACACAAAGAATCACTAGACCACTACCAAAGCTTCAATTACCTATATTAGGAACTTATGATAACATCATGATCTTACCATCCCCCTTAGGATATTTCACACTCCAAGTAAACATATCATGGTATTAAGAGCAATGCATCATGCCAAAACTCTAATGCGCAATCAAGAGTATAATATGACATAAAAGCAAACAAACTCAAAACTAACATCACTTGATAAGCATCATCACTAACACCTCAACCCAAAGAACAAAAAATTCATCCATGGCTCTGAGATGTTACACATCTTCAAATAGTGTCCATGAAAATGTGAAAGAACCCTTTTGCAACAACAGGATCTAAGAGCTCCTCCTAGTAACATTTGCAACACTATAGAAGATCATCCATCACTAAGTGATGAATCCACAATCATTACTAAAGCTCCCACTAAATCTTGACAACCGGGCACTCCAAACATCATGACTAAACATCTGATAATTTGAAAATCATTCAGTTCCACTCAGCAACATGTTCATTTGACAACAATTCCAAGTGATGCCAAGATCTCCAGACCAAATAGAAAAATAATACCATCACAGTCAAAGGCTTACACAAGATTGTGTATCCAAACTATTCATGACCTCATGATACAACATGCTATAGGTCCCCTCAGGGTACTATCATGCTCTTTTAACATCATCCTATCACCCTAAAGCAACATATACCAATATACCAATGAGCACAGACAAGGTCAACTAATGATGTCTACAACAACTCTGTATCAATCTCATGGATATTGATAGTCCACTTTCGTGTTATCCCACTGTAGCCAATGGATAGCTAATCCACCAACTGCATAACTCAAAGATCCCAAAAATCAAACATGCAAACCCATCATCATATTAGTATAATGCAAAACCAAGATTTTATAGAATATATCATGTAGCTTCTCATGACTCAAACATCAAAATAGCAATAGATTTGATTTTCCAAACAAAACTACAACATGAGCACCATAGTCAAGAACCTCTCCAAGCATTACATGGAAATACTGAGTGTCTTAATCACATACCAACATTCCCATGTAGAGAATGTATCATACCTCCTCTTTCCATGCATAAAGCATGTATGCAGAACTGCAACTATCTCATCCAGTAGCACCCCAAAATCTAGGGTCTAGAAAATAGCTTAATAGCAGCTTCACAAATTCACAAATTTTTTTTGACATGTAAAGCCTATAAAACCATTGTGTTTGGAACAACACTTATTCCCATCCACACCCACTACTCATCTAGAAGAATTAAGAGTCTAAAACAATAAAAAAACACCTTAATAATTAAACCAGAATAGTGAAGTCATGAATTAGCATCACCACAGATTTTTACGAAAATCTACAAAAAATTCGTATCCAAGGAACATGAAATCGAGCTATGCAAGTACAGAATATCCATAAAAAGGAAAAATAGTTTAGAAATTTCAGGCCCTTTTCAGGCCAACTCTAGAACCACCAATATGCACATGCATCTGAAGGAGACAGACTATTGTAGAAGCTTCTAGATCATCCAATGATCAACTTCATAGCCTTCATGCAATCAGGGTAACAAAAACAATGTCTTCCAATACCAGAAAAAAAAAACACCCAGCATAAGCACATTGCTCCATAGCTGAGAAACAACCCAAGATTCTCCATATCATCAAGGATCCCCTCACATAGATGCCCAATATGAAATATTTTCTGCAACACAACCATAAAACAAAATATTCCACCCCATGCATCAGGATTATACTATTGTCAACTAGGAACCTCAGATCACAACATTTTGATATGACTAACTCCAATTTCTCCATCTTCATCATCCTTCATATTTTGTGTTGTCTCTTGAAACTCAAATAAAAGAGCAAGAACTTCTACTCACCAAAGGATCAATTCATCAGTCGATTCCTTCATATTTCCTCAAGCTTTCCAAACTAAGAAAACTTCACCGAAGGAATACTCAGAACCATACACACCAGGAAGAACCAAATCCCCGAAGAAGGCTTTGATACCTCTTATAGGGAAATTTATTCATCCCAAAAAGAGCATCTGAGAATAGTAGTGTTTGAGGTAACTTTCATTTCCTTAGATCACCTCAAAAACATGTACTACTATGCCACAAAGTGGAATCAGACATAGTTCATTTCCCACATTAATCCTTCTAAGAAAAGCTCATGCAAAATTAACCAGTTTCAACAATGTGCACAAAATAGATTAATAAATAGAATCTTGAAGCATAAAATAATAGAAGATATGAACACATAGATTTATGTGGGAAAAACCCTTTTGGGTAAAAAAACCCACACTCCTAAAGCCTAGATCACCACTATATTATTCAACAACTAAATATAGTTACAAATACAATTCAAACTCTAAGCATTTACACATATTTTTACATCATGTTCTATCTAGAGGAACTTGATAGTATAACTCCTCATCTCTGCAACCATGTCTCCTCTCTCGTTACATTTCCCTGATCAACCTCATAGTCGAATTACAGATTGATCAGAACAATCCTCGCATTGTTACAATGCTATTACAACATACAATGCAGATTAACCTCTAACCAACCCACAATTCTTGAGTGTTCCAATCACACACCATATGTTCAATGTACTATTGCATTTGTATAAACCTCAAACATTACCAGGAAGTTGATTATTCCAACTTCCACTAGGAAATGAACAAAAAAATGTAATTGTCATTACATCTTGTTGTCAGAGTGTCGAGGAGACTGGAAACTGTCTCCCTGAAATCCAACAATCACTTCGATATACATACTCCCAAGACATTCTACCCATTCAAAGTGCATCAAAACTTAGAAGGGACTCGAGCCACTCTCTCACATAATTTTCATTGTCCCCTCGAAAAGAGTACATATAGTATATCGAGGCATCAGGGAGACTCGATGACAATTCCCTTCGACACCACCCTATCACACTAATGAAGGGTCTAGAGTCTGTATCGGGTTGTCAAAGAGATAGCTATGAAACTCTTGTTGAAGTTACCATCTCCCACCGATAGAAGACTTAACACCCAACCATAAATAAATATTGGTCCATCAAGGGGGAAATGAATAAGGTCCCAACGATAATGAACAGTTAGGCCGATGTAATTTCACTCGAACGCTAGTACATTTGAGGAACGGTTTCTCAATAAGAGGGAGTGAGAGATATAATTGAGAGAGGGAGAGGGGGTGGGAGGGAGATAATTGAGAGAGAGGGGGAGTGGGAGGGAGATAGATGGAGAGAGAGAAATTTATCTAGGTAGGGTGCCAGAGGGAAATACCTAAGAGACCTGAGAGATATGGAGAGGGAGTGGGAGAGAGGGAGTGAGAGAGATAGAGGGCATGAAAGAGAGAGAGAGAGACCTAAGAGAGGGAGAGGGAGAGGGAGTGGGAGAGAGAGAGAGAGAGCTAAGAGGGAGAGGGTGTGGGAGGGAGATACCTAAGAGAGAGAGAGAGAGAGAGGGAGTGGGAGATAGGGGTTGGAGTGAGAGGGACTTATCTAGGTAGGGTGGGAGGGATAGAGGGAGATAGAGAGTTATCTAGGTAGGGTGCCAAAGGGAGATACCTGAGAGAGAGAGGGGGGTGGGAGGGAGAGACTTGAGAGGTAGGGAGAGAGAGGAGGTGCGAGAGAGAGGTAGTGGGAGAGAGAGGGACTAGGAGAGAGGGACTGAGTGGGAGAGAGATAAAGGGAGTGAGAGAGAGAGGAGTGGGAGAGAGAGAGAGAGAGAGAGTGTGAGAGAGAGGGAGTGGGAAAGAGGGTGTTGGAGTGAGATGGACTTATCTAGGTAGGGTGGGAGGGATAGAGGGAGGGAGTGAGGGGGTTGGATTGAGAGGGACTAATCTTAGTAGAGTGGGAGGGAGGGAGGGGGGAGGGAAGGAGATAGAGAGATAGATAGAGAGAGAGTTATCTAGTATGTAGGTAGGGTTCTTGAGGGAGAGACCTGCAAGAGAGAGGGGGTGGGAGGGAGATAGTTGAGAGAGAGGGGGTGGGAGATAGAGGGATGAGAGAGATAGAGGGAGTGAGAGAGGGAGAGTGGGTGGGAGGGAGAGACTTGAGAGAGGGAGAGAGGGGGTTAGAGTGAGAGGGACTTATCTCAGTAGGGTGGGAGGGATGGAGGGAGGGAGGGAGAGAGAGAGAGAGTTATCTAGTTATGTAGGTAGGGTGTGTTAGCCTCCTCTAATGGTTCAATAACTAAGCACTTAAAGCTATAACTTGAAGATTAAATATCTGCACCAAGTAGCTATCTTGCTCATCATGAAGGTTCATTTCATTATCAACCCAAGGATGTGAACTTGAAATGGGTTAGCTCTATATATGCACTAGGATTCCATTATAGCCATCTTTATCCTATAACTTAGAAAGGAAGTAGTGTTGAAAGTAAGATGCTTGAAAGGAACTAGCCACTAAATTTTATTGAAACGAATTACAGAAACATAAGTCTTAGTAAACATATAGGAATTTACTCTATTTGTCGTGGTTACAGGAATAGACACATAACAGAGCTCCAATGGCTGCAAGAACAGACAACTGCTAAGACTGTAACTAATTGTCGAACATAAAAGTAACTACTAATTGAAAGAATGGAATTATCACCAAGTGGGCCCCCTTGAATGATTTTTCCCAATACTAACTCAGATGTAACAAACTAAAATATCATTTTATTCATTGAGAACATGATTACAATGTAGCAACAACATAACTGTATTTTTTGAAAACTGAAAATGCAAATGCAATTCTCAGAACATTCAACCTCTTGAAGAGGAGCATCTAACAATTATTTATAAAAGGAGAGATCCTAACTAAATTAACTAACAAGGTAGTCAACTCCAACAAATTAGGAGGATGCCACTTATTGAAAGCATGAAAAAGGGAAAGGAGGTTATGCATGCACAAGATTCGGTCAAACCAAGCTTGCTTCAATAGAAATGCAACATAACAATATCTCCTATATCTACTCAACCAACAAACATGGCCATTAAAATTAACTTCCATAGCTAGAAGTTTCCAACCGCTTGACTTCTTCAATGTCCATTTCTACTTGAATTTTTCAGCAACTGAAAAGCTAGTATGAACTCCTTCCATGTTGCAAGCTCCCTTTATTTCTACATCTAAATCTAGACCTGCATCATAACTTTAGTGTGCACAATACAAATGCATATCCATAATTATCTTAAAGTAACATCCATTCAACTACATGTAAAATTAACATAGATTAATCACATAGCATGTTAATATCATTAAAAGTCACAAGGATGAGTCTATGCCCAAGGTTTGTGGATTTTAAGGAAATAACATGGAGAGTATCAAAAACCAAGTGTCATAGTCTATAGTATTAACAACAAATATATGATAAACCCTATCGAAATTGAGCCATTAATTGGACTCATCATTGCCCCTAACTTAATTTTCTATTGGTTCTCAAGCAGATGAAGCTCTATTCCTTTGTCTTGCCAAAGCTCTGAAGTCAAAAATTGCCAACTGTCCCAGATCAGTATCTACAGTATCTGAATTAGAATCCAAGTAGAATCCTTGTTTGTTTTCTAACCTATCCCACCTTTCCCTTTCTGCAACTATGTCATACTGATAGTATCTCTAATCTGGTACTGGCCATAATAGAGTTGGTGGCTGAGATATCAATGGAATCCAATACTGTTGCTTCATCCTTCCAATTTGTATGTACCTAGTACATCGTTTACATGCTGCAACTCAATTCTATAAGGAATGGGGTTCTTCTTGTTTCAACTATTCTGGAAAACTATTCCAACTCTGCAATAGGTACCCCAACACTATTTTCCTTGTATTTTCATCTATCTTCTCATATTCCTTGTATGCTTCTTCCCTGACAGGCATGATTCTATTTTTGTAGCTCGAAAGATAAATAATTTTGTGCCAAGTATAGTAAATGTTTGAAGAGTTACTGGATTCAGCTCTGGGAGGCAAAGGATCATTGAGTTCTCTTCCCCTATATATTTTAAATTCCTCCCCCAAAATGATTTTATTCTGGATCCATGACATGAATGCCCTCAGATGGATATCTCCAATGTACAACAACAGGTTCCAGTCATGATCATTAGACACAACATAATTATGCAAGTACAATTCACACAACACATTTTTAACTTCAAGAGGGGAGGTTTGGTAGGCTTGAAAAAACTCATGTGGAGTTTCAATAGAAGGGCTTAAACCTGAAATAACCCTTCATAGCTTGAAGGAAAGATGATGCTCCTCTAGATGCAGTGCATATACTCTTGGAGGAGTTTTGCATTCCATCATTTGTGGTACTAAAGCTACCACATTATCTACCTTATCCTTCAATGCAACAATCTCTTCATCTTTCTTCTCAATTTCTACATTTTTTCTTTTTGAATTCTTCCTGTAGTTTGAGTCTTTCTTGTTAGGGTTAGTAGGAAGATATCTAACAAGTTAAATGCAGATTTTATCAATAAAACAGAGAAATAGAACAAAGAAAATTATAGCATAAATAAGACAACACAAAGAATTTAGCGTGGTTCACCCAATCTGAGCTACATCCACAAAACCGTGACCATCCAATGATTTTATTATCTAGTGAAAAAGAATATTACAATCTCGTGAATAATGCCATACTACAACTTCCCATCCTAGCCACTTATAACAAGATTTTAGAAGCTTCTAGAAATTAGGGTTCTACAAAGTCAAGTTTTTCCTTTTTTCGTGACAAAGCGAAAAAGTAGGGGGGAAATTTTTTCTGAGGGGCTACCGCCCCTGGACCCCAACGAGGATACATGAAGAGTGTACAATATAGCATGATCAGTCACCACATAACAACATTTCCTTTTTCCACTTCTTCTCCTTCATTTTCATTTCATTCCATAAGTTCAGAGCTACAAGATTCCATGAAAATTTTGGAGGTTTATGTATCCCTACCAAGATCTTTCCTCGCGTCAGTTCATGTTGTCCAAATGGCACCATTTGCAGTGATTCTTTTTGTTCATCTTGGTCTAGTTGCAGTGGTTCTTGATTTTCAACCTAATCTACAACAACAACAAGCTCAGCTAGCCCTATGTTTGTATGTTCTTCAAAAATATCCTCCACTTCAACATTTTCATGCCCCTTAAGAACTTATATCTCCTTCATATGTGTTCTTCTGATCCTAGGGCTTCTTTTTGGAGGTATAATAGTAGCTCGCTCAACTGATTTTCATTTATTTAAAGGAATTTTATGCTTCTCAACGGCTACAAGAAGACCACTATCATCAGCTTCCCATTTCCTAGGGCTAGGTTTTGCTTTTTCTAATTTTTGGCTCCTAGCCTACCCTTTCCTATTTTTTGCCTCCCTCATTTGTGCTTCCTCTTTCCTAATATATTCCCTAGTATGAATTGGAGTTTTAAGAAGAACATTGGCATTAGGGTCCGAAAATAAACTTTCTTCATCTGAAGATTCTGATTCAGAGGAGCCTATTTCTATTGTTGATTCGGCTATAGGAGGATTTATACTAGGGTTTGTGCCAGTGGTTGAAGCTCCAGGAGTGGTTTTAGCAACCCTCTCACTCCTTCTAACCCTATGAGCTTGAGGCTGACCTCTATGATGCAAATTTTCCAATCTGAACTAATCAACGTTCACAAACTCTTCCCAAGACATACTAGATACTTCTTGTAAAGATTTTTCTACTAACAATTTTATCAAACAGTGATGGGAGAAAAAAATTGTCCCTACCTTTTTGCGTTTTAGTTGCCATGATTTCTAGGAGGATGTACAACACATCGGGCACGTTCATCCTTCTTCCATGTCTCATATCATTCAAGAGCTTAAAATGCACTGAATGGAGGCATGATTGGCGACCTTCATAGGTAATATATTTGACAATGTATATAACAACTTGTTTCTAGTTTTCTAGTAGAGAAGTCCTCATTGTTCCTTTCTTATCTACTACAAGTGAAGGATCACTAGGTTCAGTGAACTTTGCTCGAGCCAACCTCGCATCATTAGAAATAGGGTATGGCTCTCCTTCAATAGGAAAACCCATTACATCAGCAATTATCTCCTCAGTGGCTATAACTTCTAGCCCTTTTACCATTGCCTTACCATCAGAAAGTGTCTATGCAAATTCCAAAGCAATGCCCTCATTAAAAATTTCTAGTTTTAGAAAGTAATCCAACCATCCTCAATTTCTGAATTCAACCAAAGAGAGTGCATCCTATAGTAACACGTCATGAACTATAGGTTCATTCCTAATCAGCTGGCCTCTCATTGTTTCTACCCACAATCAAGCAAAAAAATCTGCAAAATTTTCTTTCCTACAATCCTTCTTTGAAAATCCAATTTCTTCTACTTCCTGCAACTCTTCTTCAGTGCTAATTCCAATGTCATGCAACTCTTCAATTTACCTTTTTGGTGACGTTATGACTATGACTAAGGTAGTAAAGAAACATAAATGAGGGATATCATTAAGAAAAATGGTAGTGGTTTGGTGTCACATCATATGTACAGACCGTCATTTCAATTATTTCAAATTGGCTCATTTTAAATTTGTTGACAAGTATGACACATGGACATGATGGATTTACACTTCCCCTCCAACCTAAATGAAGGCATGTGTCCTCATAGGCCAGGATGTAATTATGGTGTAATAGGGAAAAGTACTTAAGATGTATTATGTAAAATATCTACATTAATATATAGTAATTAAATAAATGCACTCAAGATAATTAAGATATAAAAAGTTGTTACGCACATACCTATAAATTTGGAACTTCTTTTCCAAAGAATATGGATGAAGTACATGTTCTCATAAAAGTTATGTTGAGTAATTAAATGAAGCGGTGATGGAATGAAGTGATGGTGGAGTTATGGAAGAGATAAATGATGGAGATGGATGGATGGATGGATGTATTAATAGAGAAGTGGATTCCCACAAAACTAGAAATCTTTATTGTTATTGCATGCATAATTTGACTAGTCAGAAGGAGGGACACTAGGTCTACTTTCTCCGACTGCAGGAAGTTCAGGATTCTGGTATTCAACAAATTTTTGCATGAATTCTTGCTTGGAGGCAGGCTTATGATATAACCTAAGTCAATGAGCATTGACCAGGAGTTTAAATCTGATAGGGTCAATGGTTGTGAGTTGAACAACACCATTGGAGAAGACTTCTACAACTTCATACGGTCCCAACCACCTGGTTTGTAGTTTGCCTGCATTATCTTTATACCTACAATCATAAAGGAGGGCCCAATCACCTGGCTAGAATTTCTTGTCCTTTATGTATTTATCATGCCATTTGATTCTCTAGTTTTGCACCATTTTAGTATGGTGGAGAGCTAACTTCCTCATCTCATCCAAGGCATTCAGCTACATGATCCTATCCTTATGTGCCTCATATATGTCTATCCCAAGATCTAGTGCAGTTCTAAGAGTTTTTATGCTCGAACTCAATAAGCATCATTGTTATTTTTCCATACAACAACTCAAATGGAGTAAAAATAGTTGTGGTTTTCCATGTTGTTCTATAGGCCCAAACAACTTTTGGCAACCTATTTTCCCAATCTCTTTTGTGAAGTGTAACTATCTTTGTCAGAATAGACTATTTCTCTATTTGTTACCTCAGATTGTCCATTGGCTTGTGGGTGATAGGGAGTGGATTTCCTATGCCTGACATTATACTCATTCACCAATGTTGTGACAAGAGTGGATGTGAACTGAGCTCCTTGATCTGTGACTATCTCCCTAGGAGCTCCATGGCGTGTGAAGATTTCTTCATAGAGGAATTTTGCAACTTTATTGTCCCTAGCATGTTTCATGGCTTTTACCTCAGTCCATTTTGTCACATAATCAGTACAAACCAAGATGTAAGATTTTCCATTTGATGGTGGATCAATTGGACCTACAAAATCAAGTCCCTATTTATCAAATGGTGTGATAACTACCTAAGGGTATAGAGGCATCTCATCTGATTTAGTTGGTCTACCCATTCTTTGACACCTATCTCATTTCTTGGTGTACTTGCTTGCATCCTTATGAAGTGTAGGCCAGTAGTATCCTATATTGAGGATTTTCATGGTTGTCCTCTTAACTACTGTAGACATCCAAATTTGATCACTCTCATATGATCAAAATCATCTACTTTATTCATCTATTTCATTAATAGTGATTAAATAATTTATTTAATCATTATTTAATTTTCTGCCTAGGGTTCCTAAAGTATCTAATTAAATAAATTAAATACTTTACCTTACCCTCTTGTCTTCTCTAAATTAAATAAACATGACAAATTATTTAATCTAGTCATTTAACCCATTTGAATTAAAATCAATTTTTAATTCTCCTTTTTCTCTCTCCTTGTCACATTCTCCATAACCCTCTTCTAATCTAGATTAAATTAATTAATCTGTCATTAGGATGTGCACCACTTAATCTTGATTAAGTGTCACATCTTCCATAATCTCCCACTTGCCTCTAATCCATCATTAATTAGCTTAATCAGGTGTTTGCACAACCTTAATCAGAATCATTAGCCACTTTTGGCTTACCTTTTTTGGTCAACCTTCCCACTTACCATTTTTGATATGGACTCCCTTCCCCATGTGAATTTTTAATTCACATTTATTCTACCAAAGTTCCTCTCTTCCCTATGTGAATTTTTAATTCATTTTTATCCTTCCAAGGTCTTTCCCATCCCCATGCAAGATCCTAGAAGCCTTGCCTTATCACTTCACATGTGCCAAGGGCTTCTAGAACCTTGGACTTGTCACATCTCCCACATGTGACAAATCTCCAGCTTTTTGGAGATCTCCTTTTATCCAATGAATCTTCCATTAAATGTAAATTTTTAATTTACATTTATTCTTCCCACACATTTCCCTTTTCCCATGGAGATTTTTGAGGAATTCTAAAATTCCTCAAAAGTCTCTTTCATCCTCATTTGGGGACAAGAAGTTCCTTTTTGAGGAAATCTTCTCATCCCCCAAGGTACCTCAAAGGTACTTGTCCTTCATCCACCTCATGTCCTTCCCTTCCACCTCTTGTCCCAAGATCCACCTCATTTCCACATCACTCCACCCTGGGACATCTCACCTTCCACATGTCAAGATGTGAGGGCTTGTGAGTCCTCAACTCACCATAGCCCTTCATCTTGATCTTTGTTGGATCGATCCCAACCGTTGAATTCTCTAGAGAATTCAGTTTGGCCTATAAATACCCCTTCAATTCCTTCATTTTAGAGATCAAGTCTTTTGCAAATAAACTCTTGCAAAATTGCCATTCAATCTCTCATTTATTTTAGCATCCATATGGCATCAATTCATCTTGCATCCACTTCATTTTCATTGCCATCCAAGGAGCACACAAGACTTCAACATCAAGGGCCAACCAAGGAAGCAACAACATGAAGGTATAATAGCAATTTATTTGTTTATCTTGCTTTCATATTGTTCATCTTCTTAGGCTAATCATTGAGGTGCCCTATTATCTTGTTGTTTTTCTTTATTGCACTATTAGTTTCCTATTTAACATCTCACACTTTAGGAAGCAACACTTTATTAGGATCACATTTCTGGCACGCCCGGTGGGACCCACTTAGGGGTCTCTTTCTTTCATGGTTTTTGTTGTTTGCTTGTTTGCAGATTCAAGTCGCAGAGGGGCGAACTTGCCCTCTCGGACGCCGCAGAGGGGCGACCTTGCCCTTTGTTTCTGACTGTTTTCTGCAGAGGGGCGACCCTGCCATTTTAGGCTATCTCTGACTATTTTCTGTAGAGGGGCGACCCTACCCTTTTAGGCTATTTCTAACTGTTTTCTGTAGAGGGGCGACCCTGCCCTTTTAGGCTAATTCTGATTGTTTTCTACAGAGGGGCGACCCTGCCCTTTTAGGCTATTTCTGGTTGTTTTCTGCAGAGAGGCGACCTTGCCCTTTTAGGCTATTTCTAACTGTTTTCTGCAAAGGGGCGACCCTGCCCTTTTAGGCTATCTCTGACTGTTTTCTGCAGAGGGGCGACCCTACCCTTTTAGGCTATTTTCTGTCTGTTTTCTGCAGAGGGGCGACCCTGCCCTTTTAGGCTATTTTTTGACTATTTTCTACAAAGGGGCGAATCCGCCCTTAACAGCACATTCGGGAAGTCAGATTTGCTGCACATCACAAAGAAGGGAGAAAATAAACAACTAACATTTCCTTGCAGGACCTTCCTTTTTATTCTGATTTTTAAAAGTCTTTCCTTGCTACTTTATCTAGGTACTTAGTATAAGTAGGGGAAAGTAATATTTGCTATTTGTTGTGTCTATTTTACTTATTTTACCTTAAGGGGGCATTAGTTTGTTTTCACCTTCCTCCTTTGCACATTGTGCGGATCCGAAGGAGGTAGTTGGAAACAATTAGTGTCATCTTCTTAGCGGGACCTGCTTGGGGATTTCATCACCCTAAGGGACGATCCCAACCATGCATACCGATGGGGTATATAAAGGGGGGAGAGCCAAAGTTATACCTCAATCCAGTTACGTCGTAATTGGCAGAACGTCGAAGCTAGGGTGATACCTAGCTAGACGTGAAGAGTTGGTCTGAGCCTTTCAGTATCTCGCTGGGGCTCCCGACTCACGCTTGTGACGGACTGGTGTTCACGGTTGTGCCTCACGTACCAAGCGTATATCGAGGACTCCCTAAAAACCTTGTTCATCCTAGAGTAAGACCTTTGCCGGCCATACCCGTTAAAACATTAATCATAGGATTGTGCTTGTCCAAAGTGTCTTTTTGTGAAAAACTAGTAAATTTTTGTAAGTGAAGTTGTCATTAAACCATTTTAAGTCCTTGCCAAAATCCCTTATACAAACCAAGTTCAAGTTTTCACTGCAGAGGGGTGACCTTGCCCTCTGTTTTCAGCCATTTTCTGCAGAGGGGCGACCTTGCCCTCTGTTTCAGCCATTTTCCGCAGAGGGGCGACCTTGCCCTCTGTTTCAGCCATTTTCTGCAGAGGGGCAACCTTGCCCTCTGTTTCAGCCATTTTTCGCAGAAGTGCGAATACGCCCCCTGAATAGACAGTTTCACCCGTTTGATCATTTTGAATCTCCATTTGAATCCCCGAAACCTCTATTTGACCAATTCAAACACCCATTTGATCATTCCAAACCTCCATTTAACCCCTCCAAAAATGTCTATTTACCACATTCGCATTGACCATTCCACCATTTGGAACATCCGCCTTATCACAAGACCTAAACATCTTCAACAACATATCTCCCCTTTGTGTCCACCATTAAAACCTTGTTTTAGGAGTTATTCTCCCAAATTGACCAAGGCGTCAAATTGATCGTTATCCTACATAATCAATCTTTGTCTTCAACCTAATCAATCCGCTCCTATCTTGAAATGGATTTGTGTTGTAAGTCAACATCATTGGACCGAATCAATCCCCTTCCATCTCAAGGTGGATTAGGCATCATAATCATTGATTTAATCCGATCAACCAACATTACAAGTCACCTAGGGCGATCTCCAAATCAGGTTTTAGGATCCCTTTCATCATCTAATCACCAAATCCAATCATCATCCAACTATCAAGTGATACATCACCACTTGGTCCAATCCAATCCAATCATCATCCAACTATCAAGTGATACATCACCGTTTGGTCCAATCCAATCCAATCACCAAATCCAATCATCATCCAACTATCAAGTGATACATCATCACTTGGTCCAAATCAAATCCAATCATCATCCAATCTCATCAAGTTGATACATCATTATCCAAGCATCAATAGTGATACATCATCAATCCAACATCAATCATCATTGTCTAAGTCATCATCTAGAAGTTGAATCTTGAAACTACTTGGTCATTTTGCACGTTCATGCCCGTTCAAACCCGCTCACAAACAAAAAAGCAAATGGCAGACCAACAAACACAAGGTTCCCAACCAAATGCCCCTCAAGATCCTAATAACATTCCACATGATCCCCATAATGGAATTTCATCCCAATCAAACACTGACATCCAGAATACCACACCGCCTAGTGACGAAAACATGGTCAATCAACCTGAAGTCACTGTGGACGAATATCTCAGTAATCCTGCCAATGTCCAAATGATGGATCGCCTCCTAAATGAACATGGGGATAAGATCCTTGCCACCTTACTCATGAAGGGAGTCAAACCACCATCCGGTTTCGATACATCACAATATGGCCTTCCCCCATTTGTCGACCCGCAAACCTCACAAAATGTTCCAGAAAACTCCTATGTTCCTGAGGGTGCACCCACTAAAAATTGATACCACCCCAAACTTGGAAATGTTGTCATCCATCAAGTCCAAGAATATCCTCTCCTTCCAACCACAACATCTACTATTCCACCACCTGATCCTAATGACCCCCACATCTATGGCATGCCGTCATACATCCCGTCTGCTCCGCCACCTCCTCCCCCATATTCTAATATTGGGGGCACACCTCCACTTACCAACACACTACCACCTACATTTCAACAACCTCCAAATAACCCACACCAGTCCACCACACCACCAGCACCACCACAATATGTTGCTACTACAATAGCTTCATCTCAACACTTACATCAACAACATCCGCAACATCCTTCTGTTCTCACACAACCACCACATCAAGTGGTGCAACATACATCTCAACAACAACAACACGTCCCACCTAACCCATCACAACAACAACAACACATCCCACCTAACCCATCTCAACAACAACAATACATCCCATCTCACCCGCCTCAACACCAACAAGTCTTACCTCATCCACCTCATCAACAACAACAACAACCTCCATAACAACATGTGCCCATCCCTACGCAAACACACCATAACTTGCTCACCAAATACCTTTATCATCCCTCTAGCACATACACTATTCCATCCCATACAAACCCTCTTCAAAATGTGCAAAACCAAACACGAACCCAAGCGCCACCTTACGCCAACCCTACACAACCTCAACACAATCCCCATCAACAAACGTTAAACCCATATGCCATGCAACAAACCACCATTGCACAACAAAACCAATCCTACCCATCCTATTTTCAACAACAACCAGCTCACCAACATGGGGCACCTTACACTCCCTATTATCAACAAACATCATCACACCAACAAAGAGGCCCTACCACCACGCATTATCAAAATACTATGCAACAACAGGCCCCCTCTCTTGTGTCTTACTATCAACAACAAGTGGCTCCCACTCAACACAACCAATCATCCCACCATCAACCTTCTTACAATCAACCAATACATTCATACCCGAATCAGCCCCTTTATGATCCAACAATGGGAGGGCCACCCCCATCATACCCACAACATTATCCATACACTCAATCCACTTTGACTCCCGTCAACAAAGACTTGGAAGAAGTAAAAGCCACATTAAAGGACTTACAAGCTGGAACGGGAAAACAATCCTTCAAGTTTGAGGACATATGCCCTTATCCATTTGATCCCTCCATTTCCTTGATTCCTTTTCCTAAACATTTCGAGATACCCAAATTTGACAAATACAAAGGAACCAAGGATCCTAGAGCTCACCTTCAAGAGTTTTACGCTCATTGCCAAGAAGTCATGCACAATGACAATTACCTCATCTGACTTTTCCCTAAAAGTCTGCAAGGGGTCGCCCTCAATTGGTTTATGGGTCTGGAAAAGGGATCTATCAAGACCTTCGCACAACTATCTGAATAGTTTGTCACTCATTTCTCTTTTAACTTAGAGAAAGACATTGACACACTTGATCTCCTCAAAGAAAAACAACGTGATGGAGAGACCTTTGCAAGCTACTTGCAAAGATGGCGTGCCTTGGCTAGCAGGATGAAATCCCCACCAACAGAAAAAGACATGGTAACGTTGTTTATCGAAAACTCTCACCTGGATATGGTGCACAATTTCCAACTCCATTGCATAACTACTTTTGTGGGAATTGTGGAGAAAGGCCCCATCTTAGAACGAGCTCTTGTCGCAAGAGGACAAGTCAAACATTTCAATTCCGATAGAGAGAAGTCCTTCGAGGATAAACCTCATTTTTGGAATAGAAACAAAAATGTCATCAATGATGGTGTCACTGACACTAAACATGTCCAAGTGGCCAAAACCACACAAAGATATCCTTCCCAGCAACAACCGTCCGTTCAAAACGCCATATCCGTTCCCCAAGGAGCACCACGACAACAAGCTAATCAAAATAACCAAGGTGGGAATAAACGACAATTCACTCAGTTGGGGGAACCCCTTAGCGCAGTGTTTAATAAGCTTCTTCAAGCCAAGTACCCCATAACATACCCTATCACCAAACCCCTCGATACATCTAAACCCAAGCCTGCTTGGTTTAAAGACAATGAATACTACGAATTCCACAAAATTAAGGGACATACCTTGGATAAATGTCAAGGCTTAAAAACCTACATCCAAGGTCTCATTGATCGAGGTGAAATACATGTAGATGCTAATGCAGCATCTTCATCCAATGCTCAATTACAAATATACCAAAATGCCTTTCCTAATCATAATCAGGGTCCTAGTACGTCCAACTCAAATCCTGGACCTAGCAATAACAACCAGCCAGAGAACAGTACCAATAATATCAACTACAAAAATGTACCATACAATTATCAAGGTGTGGTTTCATATGTAGAACAAGTGGAACCCCGTGTATCCATGACACATGTTAAGGGAAAAGATCCACAATGTGCTGTTACTACTCGGCGAAACCGCATCACAATCCCAGCAGCATCTCCATCCACCCAACGACCATCCACCAATTCCCAGTATAATATCCTAGACCATCTAGGTAAAACTACAGCCCAAATATCCATTTTGGATTTGCTCAAGTCATCTCCCATACATCAAGATATCCTAACTAAGGCTTTGCAAAACACACAAGTACCTGATAATATTGACCCTACCCAATTTCAAGCATTGGTAGGAAATCTTTCATCGACCTATCAGCTAGCCTTTAGCCAAAAGGACATGCCGCATCTTGATTCAAACCACAATCGCCCCCTCCATCTCGAGGTTGGTGTCAACTGTCAAAAAGTAAAAAGGGTATTAGTAGATAATGGTTCAGCCCTAAATCTATGTACGTTGAAGTTTATACAACAGGTCGGATACACCCAAGCTGATCTAAGAAATCAAGTGATCACCATCAAAGCTTATGATAATGCGGAGCGAGATTCTGAAGGCATTATTTGCCTCCCTATACAAGTGGGCCCCATTGTGTAATACACTATGTGCCATGTTCTGGACCTTGAACTCCCATACAACATCCTTCTTGGCCATCCATGGATTCACTCTATGCAAGCCGTACCATCCACTTATCACCAATGCCTAAAATTCCCATTTCAAGGAATAGAAGTCACCATACAAGCTGACGCTCAACCCTTTGAATATTGTCGCACCTTGGAGGCCTCTTTTCCACATTCACATTACTGCCCGGGGGTTGAAATGGGGGCACCACCGACATCCGATCCTATCCCATCCACCAATACTCTGAACACATCATCTCCACCATCATCCACACCTCCTTCCATCGTCACCAAGGTCCAGATCATAGATAAGGGATGTGGTGAATACGAAATGCACACTGCACTCAATGTGGCAACCATGCCACCTTCTCCCCGCACATATGGGAAACTGACTCTACCATTGCCAAAAGTAGAAGAAAAGACGCTTACCCTCACTTCCAAGAACGTGGGGTCCACAACATTCAATAATTTGGGATCCCTCCAGGATCTAATGGATGATGATATCAGTCAATGGGTTTATCGGGAAGAGCCTGAACCACCACGGCCCCTTATTGAATACTTTCATGAAGCCTATCTACATGCCTCCAAATTCATCGAAAATTTCCATTACCAAGGCGAAGGCCTTGGTGTAGAGGAACAAGGAAGACGTCTGCCCATCAAAGCAACTACCATCCGACCAAGGAATTTGGGCTTGGGCTATGATACCAAACAGAAGGGTCTTACAACATCCACTAACACCTCTAACAATGTTAGTGTTGACAACAGTTCCCTTGAAGACATACCGGAGGAGGAATCCATCATACACACATATGACGATTTGAATCACATTGACCTCCCCGCCATATTTGAATGCTTATCCATTTGTACCATAACTTTATCCCTTAAACATCCTGAGCTTATTGATCATGACCTACAAGATAGCACACCAGTTAGCACTTTTCCCTCAGAAGATACCTATGTACATCTAATGGGATTGGGGGAAGATGAACGCCCTAATCGCAAAAGCAAAAAGAAACAAAAGAAAAATGGGTCATCAAGTGAAAACCTCACCGAGGCGCTTTTTGACTATGAAAAAGTAAAAGCAAAGGATGTATCTGACAATGAAAACCTTGATATGGCACTGGAAGATGGGGACATTCATCTTCCCCTTGTAGGAACACGACTATCCGAGCAATCTTCGATTCTCATTGAAGAAACACAAGAGGTAAACCTGGGGACAACAGAGATTCCAAGAATAACCTATGTGGCTAAATCTTTATCTGAAGTAGAGTACACCACCATTATTCGAATTCTCCATGAAGGGATCATCAATTTTGCATGGGCTTACTCTGATATGCCTGGCTTAGATCCTAATCTTGTTGTCCACCATCTGGATGTCCGTCCAGAAACTAAACTTGTCAAGCAGAAGCTCCGAAAAATGCACCCACAAGTGGCATTATTGGTTAAGAAAGAACTAGAAAAGTTACTGGATGTTGGTTTTATCAGGCCTATTGACTACTCTGATTGGATCTCTAATATTGTACCTGTTGCTAAACCCAATGGAGACATCAGGATTTGTACAGATTTCCGGGATCTCAACAAAGCTTTCCCAAAAGATGACTTCCCCTTGCCTAACATCGACATGTTAGTCGACATCACTGTGGGACATGAGATGCTATCCCTCATGGATGGCTTCTCTGGCTATAATCAGATCTGGATTTCCCCTGACGATCAACATAAAACCGCTTTTACAACACCTTGGGGTACGTTCTGTTATAATGTCATGCCCTTTGGTCTCAAAAATGCAGGGGCAACATATCAACGGGCAATGACAGTTATATTCCATGACCTCATTCACATCATCATGGAAGACTATGTCGATGACCTACTGGGAAAATCTAGAACCAGGGAAGAACACCCTACCATTTTGAAATGGATCTTTGAATGCTTAGAATAATACAAGCTTCGATTAAATCCAAAAAAGTGTGTATTTGGTGTCACATCAGGGAAACTCTTGGGCTTCATAGTGTCCCGCAGAGGCATCGAGGTTGACCCAGCTAAGGTGAAAGCTATCATGGATATGCCTCCTCCAAGAAACTTGAAACAATTAAGGAGTCTCCAAGGGAAACTACAATCCATCTGCCGCTTTATAGCCCAACTTGCAGATAAATGTCAGTCCTTCACCCACCTTCTCAAGAAAGACACCAGCTTCAAGTGGAATCAACAGTGTCAGTTGGGTTTCGACATGCTCAAAGGATATTTGGCCCACTCGCCGATCTTGATGCCACCTATCCCTGGAAAACCCCTCCTATTGTACATATCGGCCACGTCAGTAGCATTGGGGGCATTATTGGCACAACATGATGAATCTTCAAAGGAACGGGCAATCTATTACATCAGTCGCACCCTGGGCGGGTATGAACTCAACTATTCACCAATGGAAAAGGCCTGTCTTGCTGTAGTTTTCAGCACACAAAAGCTACACCACTATATGCTAAGCCATCTTATAAAATTAATATCCAAAGTCGACCCCCTCAAGTACCTACTATCCAAGACAGCCTTGACTGGTCGAATGGCTAAATGGATCATGCTCCTCAATGAGTTTGATATAGAATATGTGGATAGAAAAGCCATTAAAGGACAAATAATAGCTGATCAGTTGGCAGATGCCCCATTAGTGGACACTTATCCCATAGAAACTGAATTCCCAGATAAAGGAGTATTTGCAGTCTCAGAAACCACCACCTGGACATTGTACTTTGATGGATCACACACCCATAATGGATCGGGGGCAGGAATCTTGCTTATCACTCCCCAAGGTGACTACATACCAAAATCATTCAGACTGGCTTTTCCTTGCACCAACAACATCTCTGAATATGAGGCCCTTCTCACCAGCCTCAGAATTGCAGTTCAATGGCACATCACCCACTTGCAAGTTTTTGGTGACTCCCAGTTTGTCATAAAACAAGTCAATGATGAGTTTCTGACAAAAGATGAAAAGTTGTTGCCTTACAAACGCATGGTGGATGACTTCAAAAAATATTTCACTACCATCCAATTTGAACAGATCCCGAGACTCCAGAATAAGGTAGCAGATGCTATGGCTACCATTGGTTCTCTCCTCGACATGCCGAAAGATTGCACAAATTGTCAATTCCTAGTTGAGCAACTCCTAATCCCAGCATACGATATCCCTGAAAATGACATGGTGTGTGCTATTGTAGGCCCTGAATCCCCATGGTACCATGACATTTACACCTACATCCATGACAACATCCTCCCGCCTGATCTTACACGAAACCAACGTAAATCATTTATCCAACGCACAGCTCGTTATACCCTTATTGGCGATACACTTTATCGACGTGGGTATGATGGAACCCTCCTCCATTGTCTAGACGAAACTGAGGCTCGCACAACATTAACAGAAGTGCATAGCGGTATTTGTGGGGCCCATTCTAATGGTATGGCCCTAGCCAAACGGATTCTCAGAGCAGGATATTACTGGCCCACAATGGAACATGATGCTTGTGAATATGTCAAAAAGTGTCTTCCATGCCAACAACACACAGATCTGATTCACACTCCAGCACAAGATCTCCAACCCATCACGACACCTTGGCCATTTTCACAATGGGGTTTCAACTTGATTGGCAAGATCTACCCTCCATCTTCAGATGGTCACACCTTTATCATCACAGCCACTGAATACTTCACCAAGTGGGTGGAAGCCATTCCACTCACTCAAATCACTGGTGTTCAGATCTCTAAGTTCATCCTCTATCATATTCTTTGTAGGTATGGTATCCCCTCAGCCATCATCACCGACAACGAAAAACCATTCAAAAATAAGTGCATGAAATCCCTTTGTGACACATATCATATCCAACATCATTGGTCCACTCCCTATTACCCCCAAGGTAATGGACAAGTAGAAGCAACAAATAAAACATTGATCAAAATCATTAAGAAGATGGTCAATAGCACTGGTCGCGATTGGCACCTCCATATCCATCCTGCTCTTTGGGCCTACCGTACATCCATCCACACCCCTACTGGAGCCACTCCATATTCTCTTGTCTATGGCGCTGAGGCTATCTTGCCAATCGAAGTTGAAATCCCTTCACTCCGCATCTCCCTCAAGAATCTCATCATTGATGAAGACACCCGGGTGGCATGCTTGGCACAATTGGAATTGCTCGATGAAAAGAGAGTCAAGGCTTATACCCATCTACAAGCTTATCAACATCGACTCAAAAGGAGCTACAATAAGAAAGTCCGCCCTTGCCAATTCGAGATTGGTGATTTAGTCCTAAAAGAAAATCAGCGGAATCAGTAAGATCGAGAGAAGAAAGGTAAGTTTGAAGCAAACTGGTTGGGCCCTTATGTCATCACCTCCAAATATGGTTCTGGTGTCTACAGGCTCTCCACCCCTGAAGGTGAGCCTTTGGAGGAACCCATCAACATCATGCATCTGAAGACATTCTACACTTAGATCAACTGGGGTATCCTTCCTGGTAAAAGTCAAAAATACAAAAAAAATTAAAAAATCCAAAAATCCAAAATAGTAAAGAGAAATAATTCGTCCTATGGTGAAAACCACCCCTGCATGGCACCTTGGATACGTGCGATTGGTGAAAACCTAGCAACAGGCGCCTCTCGTATAGGGCTAAATCATTATCTATCGAGCATCCTGGTTACTCTATGGCTTGCCCACCGATTCCTCAATCCCCATATCCTCCCATCTGCTTGCATCACCTTGTCGCTTGGTATATTTTGGTTGAGCATTGGACAACTATCATCCGCTATCCAACACCTTGAGCTTATTATCCTAATCTGAGCTTGTGACATCTCTTCTTGGTCTCACTGCGTCCCCTTTCGAACTACATTGCCCCTGCGCTTACACGTAGGCAAGGTTGATCTTTTGATCTGCCCCCGGGGCTTCTTCATGTCTTCATCCCCCATCTTTTGTCATCATCACCCTCTTTCCACTTTTCTCATCATCCCCACTTGAACTACGACGCCTCTGCGCTTGCACGTAGGCAAGGCTAGTCCTTGGATCAGCCCCCGAGGCATTTTTTCCTTCATCACCTATCCTCATGGTCCGCTTTCCGATCTTATCCATCTTCAATCTTTTGTCATATCTGAACTACGTTGCCCCTGCGCTTGCACGTAGGCAAGGTTGATCTTTTGATCTGCCCCCGGGGCTTGTGTCTGTCTTGGTCTTCCATCGGTTTCCATCAGTCCCCTTTCCACTCTTTTATCATGAACTACGAGGGCTCTACGCTTTCACGTAGGCAAGGTTGATCTTTGATCAACCCTCGAGCCCCTAGGTCTTTAGGTTGTGTCTCGTCCTCTCGTTGTCAGGTATGTCATTATCGTTGCTGGCTCTTCACAAGCAAGGTTTCCTCGTATCAAGAAATCTATCTAATGGCAATTATCCTGCGTCATCTAGGTCACTTTAGCTTAGTATCCATCATTGGTCTGAACAGGATGCATCCTTCCTAACAAACCACATCAACCCCATCCATCCCTGGGATCTTATGGCAAAGGACGCTTGTAATTGTTTACCATCTTTTGGTACTTTTCGATTTTGTTTATCATTTGAGCTCCCTATAATCACTAGTCAAGATCGCCATGATCCTTCATATTGTGGTGTGTTTTGCCTATTTACCATAAGGATATCTCTTGACTTTTGTTTTTGTCTGCTGAGATACCCCACATGGTACCCACCGGGATTCTTTTCAGACCCCGTGTTATGTGGGGGCATCTCTTTGTGCTTGTGGTTATTCCAATGCCTGGCCCGACCAACGTCATCACGACTTTGGGGTATTGGGATATCCTTCTTGTTTGTTGTGTTTGTTTTCTGTATTTGACATTAATTCGTCTTGGTTTGCATACCCTGACGTCCGATGTCTTATGCTATAGCAAAAATCAGTGCTCTAAAAGATGGAAAATTGCATTCATGTTACATTTCATCTCATGTTGCATATTCCCTCTTCATCCTATGATTTCCCCTACGTCTATGACTTATGGTTTTGGTTGTGCAAACTCTCATTCACTTTTACTAACTTTTCTTCTCGGGATCCTTACAGTCTTTGATAGGTACTGCACCCCCCACATCCTACACCTACCATCTACCCATTGACACTTATGTCCATGATCATTAGGTCCATTTATCCATTTACATCCATTCATTTATCCATTTGCATTAAATTCATTAAGTTCATTAACATTCATACATCCATTTACCTCCATTCATTTATCCATTTGCATTAAATTCATTAAGTTCATTAACATCCATACATCCATTCATTAAGTTCATTCACATTCATACATTAACATCCCTACATCCATTCATTTATCCATTTACATTAAACATAAGATCATTAACATCCATACATCCATTCATCCATCCATTTGCATTAAGTTCAATAACATTCATACATCCATTCATTTATCCATTTGCATTCACATCAATTCATTACTCACCTCGTTAACACAATTGCATTACCATTTATAAATCATTTAACACAATCACACATGCATAAGTAAAACATCAAACATCCCATAAAACATCATATACATATATGCATGACATACATACTATCATAGGAACATCACATAAAATACCATCACCAAAATGTGTGACATACTATCAATGGGAACCATCACATATCATCATCATAATAATACACTGTCCATATCCAAAATATGGTCATCACATATACACCTCCATATCATGCTCAAAATAAGGTGCACTCCACTACCATCTAGTACTTGTCAAAAACACTTGCATCCTGTCATCTCTCCTCTGCATGTCCTGAGCTACCCACATCTGACCTCTGAGGAGACTCAAGTACTAGCCCCCTGTGTGTCGGAGTCCCCTGGGACTCATGCCCTGGAGTCCCAAACCGAGAGGGAGCCAGCTGGAAATCACTGTACCCTCTGGTCCGTGTACCTAACGACTATGATGGTGTCGACATCTGAGGTGTCTGCCTAAAGTATCGCACTGTACGCTGCGTCGGATCTGGCACTGCCTGCTCATACGCTCACCTCCAATACGCTGCCTCCTACATATAGTCATCTCTCTGCCCAGCCTGGTACCGAGCGGCATTCCGCTCATGCCTATACCTATCCCTCTCTCTACTCATGGCCCGTTGCTCCTGCTCCCATGCCTCCTATGCCGCTGTCAATAAACGTATCTGCTCTGCGGATCTGTCCCTCTTTGCACGCATCGTCTCTAGCACAGTCTCATCACTCGACCCTCGACATGTCCGCACCTGTGCTATATCCCTCTCAGCATTCTCTGCCCGACCCATTGCTGCGTCTCTTTGAAACTGCAGAATCTGGACCTGTCTCCATAAACTGTCCCTGTCTCCCTGGAGTGCCTGCATCTATCCCTGTAAACTCTCTCTCTCTCCTTGTAGAGCCTGCACCTGTCCCTGTGCACTCTCTCTCTCCCGTTGCACTGTCTCCAATCTAACCTCTGTGGCCTCGGCCCTCACCCTCATCTCCTCTGCAAATGCCTCTGCCATATGTGCCCTCTCTTGCAGTGTCATCCTCTCATCCTGAAATCCTGCCACCTGCAGTCTCAATGTCTCCATCTCCCCCCTCCTACTGACTCCGGCTGCCCCCGCATCTGCACAACTGTCATCACTGCCTCTAGCCTGTCTCAATCCCATGTCACCCGAGCCAGCTCCCCCTATGCTCTCTCCCTCTCTGCTCGCATCTCATTTCTCTCTCTCTCTGCAACCAATACATCTGTCATGAGCCGGCTCACCACACGATCAAACACTATACCCTCTCTATCCTGTATCCTTCATACCTCTATATCTGCCCTCCTCACCTCCTCCTCTAGCACCCATATCCTCACCTGGGCCCCTCTCAGTAAAACCACTGGATCCTCAACTGCGGCTACTGGTATTATGGCTAACAGCTCCATCACTAGTACATCTATGTCCATAGCCTCTCCCTCTCTCTCCTCCTATACCGGCTCTGTCTGGCGCATCAATCAAATCCTCC
>CM021103.1:578235562-578253897 GCA_007115665.2 Sequoiadendron giganteum
TTAAATCAACTATTTTTAAATTCTATCTTCTACCCAGTTTTTGATTTTTTTCCGTCCACAAAACCCATATTTTACTTTTTTAGTAATTTATTTGACAATGCGTTAAAATTTCAATTTAATGCATGGGTGGTTTTGTCACTTACCTGGCGGGGCCCCTCCTGCTGTCGATACGCCCGTCGAACCTCATCTATCCGGTGGACAATCTCGGTGTCATTATTTCCCGACATTTTCACGTCTTTCTCCTCGTTCTTTCTCTTCTTCTCTCAACTGCTACAGTGCAAATGAGGTGAGGTAATTTTCAAAATTACCTTATATTAACTTTTAAAAGGTACTTTTTTACCTTTTATTTACCCTTTTATTCCTTTGATTAATCCCTTCTCTTCCCGGGGCTACCATTTGCACTCTGTTTGTCCGATTGACTTCGTTCAAAAGGAAAACTTGCCTAATTTTTCATCCTCTTTCCATCTGTACCATCCATTTATTCTTATCGAGATGTTGCTCGGGACCCTTCTTTTTCCCCCGTCACCCTCTCGAGGGGGCATACCCTTCACATTTACTAATTTGACCTACCATAGTCAATCTCTTCCAAGATTGGGGCATTTTCATCCATTCCCCACTAATTGGACATCTCAGATCTTCTTCATCACGCTGGGGCATCATATTCCCGATTACTTCCTCTATAGAGTCATCTGCACTTTCTTTTCTTCGAAGCACGGTTATTCTAACAGCACTTCGAAGAGGGGAAAAATGTAGACATCCAAATTTGATCACTCTCATATGATCAAAATCGTCTACTTTATTCATCTATTTCATTAATAGTGATTAAATAATTTATTTAATCATTATTTAATTTTCTGCCTAAGGTTCCTAAAGTATCTAATTAAATAAATTAAATACTTTACCTTACCCCCTTGTCTTCTCTAAATTAAATAAACATGACAAATTATTTAATTTAGTCATGTAACCCATTTGAATTAAAATCAATTTTTAATTCTCCTTTTTCTCTCTCCTTGTCACATTCTCCATAACCCTCTTCTAATCTAGATTAAATTAATTAATCTATCATTAGGATGTGCACCACTTAATCTTGATTAAGTGTCACATCCTCCATAATCTCCCACTTGTCTCTAATCCATCATTAATTAGCTTAATCAGGTGTTTGCACAACCTTAATCAGAATCATTAGCCACTTTTGGCTTACCTTTTTTGGTCAACCTTCCCACTTACCATTTTTGATATGGACTCCCTTCCCCATGTGAATTTTTAATTCACATTTATTCTACCAAAGTTCCTCTCTTCCCTATGTGAATTTTTAATTCATTTTTATCCTTCCAAGGTCTTTCCCATCCCCATGCAAGATCCTAGAAGCCTTTCCTTGTCACTTCACATGTGCCAAGGGCTTCTAGAACCTTGGACTTGTCACATCTCCCACATGTGACAAATCTCCAGCTTTTTGGAGATCTCCTTTTATCCAATGAATCTTCCATCATTTATTCTTCCCACACATTTCCCCTTTTCCCATGGAGATTTTTGAGGAATTTTAAAATTCTTCAAAAGTCTCTTTCATCCTCATTTGGGGATAAGAAGTTCCTTTTTGAGGAAATCTTCTCATCCCCCAAGGTACCTTAAAGGTACTTGTCCTTCATCCACCTCATGTCCTTCCCTTCCACCTCTTGTCCCAAGATCCACCTCATTTCCACATCACTCCACCCTAGGACATCTCACCTTCCACATGTCAAGATGTGAGGGCTTGTGAGTCCTCAACTCACCATAGCCCTTCATCTTGATCTTTGTTGGATCGATCCCAACCGTTGAATTCTCTAGAGAATTCAATTTGGCCTATAAATACCCCTTCAATTCCTTCATTTTAGGGGATCAAGTCTTTTGCAAATAAACTCTTGCAAAATTGCCATTCAATCTCTCATCTATTTTAGCATCTATATTGCATCAATTCATCTTGCATCCACTTCATTTTCAGTGCCATCCAAGGAGCACACAAGACTTCAACATCAAGGGCCAACCAAGGAAGCAACAACATGAAGGTATAATAGCAATTTATTTGTTTATCTTGCTTTCATATTGTTCATCTTCTTAGGCTAATCATTGAGGTGCCCTATTATCTTGTTGTTTTTCTTTATTGCACTATTAGTTTCTTATTTAACATCTCACACTTTAGGAAGCAACACTTTATTAGGATCATAGCTACAAAGTGTCCCCCATAGGTTTCATCATGGCATGCATGCAATATATCATAATGTTCATCCTCTCTTATACATCTTCACAGCACATGATTTAGTCCAGTATAGAATAAATAACTTTCCATCCATGAGAATGGAAAAGTCCTCTTAATAAAAAAACCTTTGCTCTTTTGGAGAGAAATGAGTGGGAACTCTTCCTATAACCAAATAATTGGCTATATCAGCATACCAAGGTGTATGCATGTTGATGGAGAACAAATGTTCATTAGGAAAAGAGTCGTCAATGACTTGAGTGTCTTCTGATGTTGTCAATCTAGAGAGAAAGTCTACCACAAAATTTTTTTTCCCTAGCTTGTCTATAATGGTGATATCAAATTAATGTATCAACAACAACCATCTTGGAAATCTACTTGTGATCAATGGCTTGTTCATAATATATATTATGGTTACATGGTCTGTATGGACAAAGATCTGGTATCCTGTGATATAATGCCTGAATTTGTTGAGAGCATAAATGATTGCCAACATCTCCTTCTTTGTCACTATGTAATTAAATGCAGCCTCTTGCAGGTTCTTGGTGATAAAGTAGATTGCATGCTCAATTTCTCCCTATTTTTGTCCTAAGACAACCCCTAGTGCATAATAAGATGCATCTGTGTGAATTTGGAAAGGAAGTTCCCAATTAGGGCCTTTGAGCATAGGAGCATGAGTTAATGTTGTTTTTAAATCAGAGAATGATTTATCACAATCTAATGTCCATTGGAACTTATCATCTTTAGTCAGAAGAGTGTAAAGTGGTGTTGTCATCTTACTAAAATCTTTTATGAAACACCTATAATAACCTACATATCCTAGGAAACTTCTAACATCTTTTTGTTTGACAAGAATTGTAAGATTGGTAATTACCTCAATTTTGGTTGGGTCCACTTGAATTCCCTTTTGAGAGATATAATGGCCAAGGACCACTCCTTCCTGCATCATCATAAAACATTTCTCACTATTCAAGGAGAGATTATGGTCCTCACATCTTTACAAAACCTTCTTGAGGTTTTCTAATGCTTCTGCAAAATCAACACCATAAGTAGTGAAATCATCCATATAGATTTCCATACAATCATGTGAGATATCTGAGAATATACTAATAACTACTCTTTGGAAGGTTGGAAGTGCATTGCATAGACCAAATGGGAGTACATAATAGGCATAAGTCCCCCATGGACAATTGAAAGTTGTCTTGTCCTGATCCTTAGGTGCAATCTGTATTTGATTATAGCCACTAGACCCATCTAAGAAGCAAAAATACTTCTTTCCTGCAAGTGAATCCAGTACTTGGTCTAAGAAAGGAAGAGGAAAGTCATCCTTTTTGGTGGAAAAATTAAGTTCTCTATATTCAACACAAACTCTCTATTTACCTCCATTTTTAGGCACAATCACCAAAGGAGACACCCATACGTTGTCTAAGATAGGGTAGATAAATCCTGCATCCAACAACTTTCACAATTCTCCTTTCTCAATATCCCTCAATGCAGGGTTGATTCTCCTTTGTGGTTGCCGCACTAGTGTGCAGACATCCCTAATGTAGATCCCATGAGTACAAATTTTAGGATCTAAACCCTTCATTTCATGGTAATCCCATGCAAACGCTTGTTGATTCTTCTGTAATAGGCTTTTTAGAGACAATTGTTGCTCCTGAGTAAGCTTCTTATTTATATTCAAATGTTTCCCTTCTAAAAATTGTACTTGTGTGGTCAACTCAATCATGGTTGTTTTACTAATGCTTGGCACTTTTACTTCATGAGGTAACAATGTATGAAGTATATCTATTGTTGCAGGAAATTCAGGTGTAGAAGAAGCTGACATAAATGTCTACAATGGACATGCAAAACTAGATTATTGAGTAGGTTCTTCTTCATGCACTTCATAACTATTCTAAATTATATGGGATAATATGTAATCTTCTTCCTAAAGTTGTAGGAAATTACTTTTGTTGATCATCATGAGTTGTGCCACTAAATTGGCTTCCTCTGCTTCTTCTCCAACTTATGGCCAGATGAGGTTGTCCATATCATAGGATGGTTGAGCAGGAGGATAAAGGAAAATATTTTTAGTGCTTTTCCCATTTGAAATAGTCATTTCCCCTGACCAACATCCAATGTAAGAATCTGCAGTGGCTAACCATGGCCTTCCCAGAATAATAGGATATCCTCCTAATGTATATTTAGGGGAAAGGATCATAAAATCAGCTAGATATTCCCAAGAGCCTAGAATAACAACAAGGTCTTCAACTATACCATCTAGTTTGGCAATGGAACTATTAGCAAGTTGCAGGACAATAGAAGTAGGTCACAAATTTGTAGCATTCAGTTGTTGCAGGATATCTTTAGTCATCACATTGATAGCAGCTCCCAAGTCTATTAGAGCATTCTTTACTTGGATTCCATTTATGATGAATCCAACTATAGGACTACCTAGGTCAGTATACTTAGGAACAATAACTTTCCCAAGAATTATATCCACCAACTATCCCATCACATGAATAGTGGTGGGGTCCTTCTTTTTCCTCCTAGGATTTTTAAGGCATGCTTCCTTTATTTCCTTACCATATATGGGAACATATTTTATGGCCTGGAATAGAGGTATCTTGACACATATGTTTTTCAGCTAATCCAAAATATCAAAGGTTGCTTCCTCCTTCTACTTAGTAATTTCTAACCTTTAAGGAAACTGTGGGTCTGGATTAGTCTGCTAAACTGGTTCAGGATTCTTGGGCACACTTGTCTGAGCGGGGATATTAGATAAATTTTGATGCTCCTCCTCTTCCACAAGAATCTCTGTGATAATAGGAGTGGAAGGTGATGACAAAGTGGTTCTTAAACACAGATGAATGTTACTCAAATTCACAACATATGCAAGATATTGGTTTGGATCTGCAGAGTACATTGGTTGTTGTTGTGGTTTGTTATTTGGGTTGAGTGTGGGTTGAGCTAGTAACTGAGTAGGTCTAGGTGTGCTAGAATTTGAGTTAAGAGGAGGCATTATGGCAGGCTATTGAGGATGTTGGGGCTGCTACATGTAACTAGTTGCCTAGTTTGGCCATTGTTGTCCTCCCCTCCATTGGGATGTTTGTTGCCAATTTTCTTGAGGTTGTTGCCAATTCCCCTAGGGTTGTTGCCACTGAGGTGGAGTGTTTTGGTAATTAGGCCAATTATTTGGAGGGTTGCTCCAAGGCTAAGGTGAATAACCTCCAAAGTTTGATAGATATTGGGGTTTCCATTAATTACTAGATGCATAAGAATTTGTATAAGGTCCACTAAAAGATAATGGGTCTAGTGGCATACCTTGTCTTGGAGCCCATAGCCTTCTTTGTGCAACATAGAAAACTTGATCTTCATCACCCTCAATTGACTTGAATTCAGGTGGAATGTCCTTGTTGTCAATGTTGGCTACCATTTTACATTTGCAGTCCTTCTTCTTTTGCCTACAATGAGGGAATTATTCTAACAACATTGCCTCTACCTCCTTATGTTTCTTCTTTGCTTGAAGTGTATCTAGCTGATTTTCCATATTATTTATGATGTCCTGCTTGAAGTCTGAAAGAAAATGAGTGATTTCCATCCTTGAAACTCCATTAATGGAAGATTTACCCATAGAAGATTGGTAACCTCTCCCTTTATTTATAGTTTCTCTAGAGTAATTTTGATGTATCTTCTTACTAGCATCCTAGGGAACTTGGGTGATATCTCCTTCTCCTATCAATTCTAGAGCATCAGCACAACTCTCACTGATTCCTCTAAGGAAGAACAAATTTTGAGACTCTTCATTGAGTGCATGATGTGGAGACTTCTATAGACTAAACATGAACCTTGACAAATAGTCCTCCAAACTTTCATCCTCCTTTTGTTGCATCCTGAAGATATCACCTCCTCTCATATCACTACCTCAACAATATTCTTTATACTTCTCAAGAAACTTCTCCTTCATAGCATCCCAAATATTCAAAGTATTCCTACCTAAGCTCATAAACCATCTTAATGCAACTTCTTTAAAAGTATTAGGAAAAAACTTAAGCCTATGAGCATCATTAATCATAGCTTCTGTAGAGGATATCAAATTCAAACAAGAAAGTGTCTGGGTCTTCTATTAAAAGCCCATATAATTTAGGAAGGACTGAAGTAGGAATTTTCTTGAGGTTATCAACATCATTTTTTTGAGGGATAGGAAAATGAAAGGTTGGATGGTTAGGCCTATTTGGAAAAAACATATTTGCTTGATGAATTATCAAATAAAATGGTTTCACAATCTGGTTTTGGGCAGCTTGCTCTTCAGATGAAGTTTTAGAATTGGTCAAACCGGGAAATGCATCAGCAAAAGGGTTTACTTCTTCTTCTTCTTCAGGCAAATTTTGAAACTCAACTAGCTAGTTATCAAGATTAGGATCAACATGAAGGAATCTCCCTAGAGCATCTCTTCTCCTACCCCTATGCATGCGGTATTAATTCAGTATCAGAAAACTCACACAAAAAATTGGTGAAAGAATAATGGATCATTACTTATTCTAATGAAGGGTATGCTAAAAAAAAACTTCAAAGATACCAAAAATAGGAAAGAAAATAGAAATGACTCCTAAGAACCTCCTAGTTTGGCACCATCCCTAACAATGGTGCCGAAAATGTTAGTCTCCTCTAATGGTTCAATAACTAAGCCCTTAAAGCTATAACTTGAAGATAAAATATATGCACCAAGTAGCTATCTTGCTCATCATGAAGGTTAATTTCATTATCAACCTAGGGACATGAACTTAAAATGGGCCAGCACTGTATATGCACTAGGATTCCATTGTAGCCATATTTATCCTATAACTTAGAAAGGAAGTAGTGTTGAAAGTAAAATGCTTGAAAGGAAAAAACATAAAAATTGAACATAAACCAACCACTAAACTATACTGAAATAAATTCGAGAAACATAAGTCTTAGTAAACATATAGGAATTTACTCTGTTTGTCATGGCTGCAAGAACAAACACATAATAGAGTTCCAATGGCTACAAGAATAGACAATTGCTAATACTGTAACTAATTGTTGAACAAAAAAGTAACTACTAACAAAAAGGATGGAATTGTCACCAAGTGGGCCCCCTTAAATGATTTCTCCCAATACTAACTTAGATGTAACAAACTAAAATATCATTTTATTCATTGAGAAAATGATTACAACATAGCAAAAACATAACTGTATTTCTTGAAAATTGAAAATGCAAATACAATTCTTAGAGCGTTCAATCTCTTTAAGAGGGGCATCTGACCATTATTTATAAAAGGAGAGATCCTAACTAACTTAACTAACAAGTCAGTCAACTCCAATAGATTAGGAGGACGCCACTTATTGAAAGAATGAAAAAGGGAAAGGAAGTTATTCCTGCACAAGATTCAGTCAAACCAAACTTGCTTCAACAGAAATCCAGCATAACAATATCTGCTATATCTACTCAACCAAAAAACTTGGCCATTAAGATTACCTTCCACAGCTAGAAGTTTCCAACTGCTTGACTTTTTCAGCAACCAAAAAGCTGGTATGAACTCCTTCCACATTGCAAGCTCCCTTTATTTCTACATCTAAATTTGGACTTGCATCATAAATTTAGTGTGCACAATACAAATGCATATCCATAATTATCTTAAAGTAACATCCATTCAACTACATGTAAAATTAACATAGATTAATCACATAGCATGTTAATAACATTAAAATTCATAAGGATAAGTCTATGCCCAAGGTTTATGGATTTTAAGGAAATAACATGGAGAGTGTTAATAACCAAGTGTCATATTCTATAGTATCAACAAAAAATATATGATTAACCCTATCAAAATTGAGTGATTAATTGGACTCATCAAGGTGTTTGAGGGAGAGACCTAAGAGAGAGAGGGAGAGGGAGAGAGAGGGAGTGGGAGATAGATGTATAGAAAATAGATAGAGAGAGCGAGAGAGGCAGAGGTGTGGGAGGGAGATACTTGAGAGAGAGAGAGAGAGGGAAGTGGGAGAGAGAGATTTATCTAGTTATGTAGGTAGGGTGCTTGAGGGAGAGACCTGAGAGAGAGGGAGTGGGAGATAGAGGGATGGGAGAGAGATAGAGGGAGTGAGAGAGGTAGAGCGGGTGGGAGGGAGAGACTTGAGAGAGAGATAGAGAAGGAGGGAGAGAGGGAGTGGGAGAGTGAGGGATTGGGAGAGAGAGAGATTGGGGTTTAGGGTTTAAGGGTTGAGGTATTAAGGGTTTAAGGGTATAGGGTTGAAGGATTATGGTTTAAGGCATAGTTTCCAAGGTTGATGGTTTAGGGATAAGGTTTAGGGTTCAGTTTGAGACCTATATGGCTAAGGAGGGATGGATGGATAAGGAGAGAGAGAGAGAGAGAGAGAGGAAACCTTTAGAAAATCAACATTTTCATAACATGAGCATATTTTGAAGAAGTTGAGATATAGTTGTTTTGTATAGCAAGAAAAAAAAACACATGTATTATTATGCGAGCACATTTTGGCTTGATCTAAAAATGGTAAAAATGTTCATACACCCATGATATAGGCCCACATGCTCTATTATTCTCCTAGTTATGCATGTGTTCTAGCAAAAATAAGCTTTTTGATATTGTTGGGAAGTGCACATGCGAATTTTTCACATTCTACCACCTTTGCATGAACTTTCCACTATCTTTTTATGGTTTGCCAACTTAGGAAGGAGGAAATAATAGAGCTTTCACATCAAATTTGATATATATCAATTCAAGTCCCAATTTTTGTAGTGTTGCAATGTTAATTGTGATTGAATTGTAGGAATTTAATATTATACCTTGGTTATTTGTATTGTTGTTAGTAATTTTATTCAAGAGTGATATACAACTGAATGTTGAAAAGGAAACAAACCTGTGAAAAAATCAAATTGTTGAGGATTTTGATGCAAGAAGAAACAAATAATACATAATTAGGTAGAAATAATCCATTTGAATCTCTATTTTTTAGGTATGTGAAGTCTTTACACATTTTCCTTAATTTTATTATGTTTCTTTATCATCCCTTATCATATGTGCTTAATACAATGCTTTGATTTTGTTATTATGCGTATTCCATGTTCATCATTGTTTGTTTGTCATTATAACCTTAGCCCCTCTTGGAACATTTTAAACTAAACAAATCTTTACACTTTCCAATTACATTTTAAACCACATCTCTTTGAGGCATTTTATTAAACATTTGACCTACCTTGTGTATGCTTCCACATTTTGTATACACATATATATGAGAGTGGTTATATGTATGTAATATAATACAAAATTTCTTAATCCTTTTCTATGGATGTTGATACCCCTTTCCAAAGCTTCCATTTTGGTATAGGAATGGGGTATGTTGGAAAATGCAGTGGAATTTGGTTTTACACCTAAAAATTGCATTTTCTTGAAATTTTCTAAAGCTTTTTCAAAAAATCCATTTTGTGCATATCCTAAAATCATTATAGTCCACGAGTACATATCTTATTGAGGAATTTTTTCAAATAGTTCTACCAAACTAGTTGATTGCCTTGTCTATGCTACCAAATTTTCCATGCATGTCTACCAAAAAAAGTTATCAAACAGCATAGACAAGGCAATCAGTTGTTTGAAAAAATGCCTCAAAGAAATGTGGTCTCATGGTGATGTGCATCACCATGAAACCACATTTATTTGAGGATTTTTTTCAAACAACTGATTTCCTTTTCTATGATACCAAATTTTCCATACATGTCTGCCAAACAAATTGTCAAAATATCCCCCTTTCTTTCAATGATTTGATTGATGCTTGGATACCTTGTTCCAAAGGTAGGATGTTGACAAAAGTTGTGGAATTTTGATTTATACTCAAGCCAATTGTATCTTCTTGAAAGTTTGTAATGTCTTTTAAAAAATCCATTTTGTGCTTATCTTGCAATCATGGCATTTCATGAGACCACATTTCTTTAAGGCATTACATCAAAAGATTCATGTGTTTTGTCTATGCTACCACATTTTGCATACATTTCTATTTGTGGTAATTATATTGGTAGGTCATACATTAGAAAATGGCTACAAAGAAAACTCACATTCAATAAATTATTGCAAAGTAGAAATACTTCAAAAAAAATAGCTTTCTATTTTCCTTGTGTTATTATTGCACTTGTTTATTCATCTTGTTGGAGGCATTTTGTCAAATAGTTCATGTGCCTTGTCTATGCATCCACATTTTGCATGTGTCTACTAAGGAAATTACAACCATAACAGTCATGAAAATTTCCCCTTTTATGTTTTGATAGATGTCATACCCCATTCCAAGGTCCCCATTACAAGGTAGTGGGATGTTTGAAAAAATGCCTCATAGAAATGGGGTCCCACGATGATGTATTGTGAGACCCCATTTCTATGAGGTATTTTTTCAAACAACCCAATACCTTGTCAATGCTATTGCTTTGACAAGCTAGTGAGATCACAAGACCCCATTCCAATGAGGAATTTTTTCAAATAAACCACTACCTTGTCAATGCTATCGCATTGACAAGCTAGTGAGCTCACTCAATACCTTATCTATGCTACCTCATTGACAAGCTAGTGAGCTCACTCACTACCTTGTCTATGCTACCACATTTTGCATACATGTCTACCAAAAAAAAATGTAAAACAATTCACATGCCTTTTCCATTCTTCCATTTTGTGCCTATCTTGCAATCATGGCATTCCAAGGGACCACATATCCTTAAGGCATTCCATCAAAAAATCTATGTGAGCTTTGTCTATGCTAGAAATACTTCAAAAAAAATTATATTTGTCTACTAAGGCAATTGCAGCCATAACAATTATTGAAATCCCCTAGATGTCATACCCAGTTCCAAGGTCCCATTACAAGGTAGTGAGCTCACTACCTTGTCAATGTGGTAGAATTGACAAGGTAGTGGGTTGTTTGAAAAAAATCCTCATAGAAATGGGGTCTCGCAGTGATGTAGACCCCATTTCTATGAGGCATTTTTTCAAACAGCCCACTACCTTGTCAATTCTACCGCATTGACAAGCTAGTGAGCTCGCTCACTACCTTGTCTATGCTACCACATTTTACATACATGTCTACCAAAACATTTTTTCAAACAATTCACATGTCTTGTCCATGTTTCCATTTTGTGCCTATCTTGCAATCATGCCAATTGTATTTTCTTGAATTTTGTAATTTCTTTTAAAAACCCATTTTGTGCCTATCTTGTAATCATGGCATTCCACGATGCCACATTTCTTTAATGCATTCCATCAAAAAATTCATGTGAGATTTTTCTATACTAGAAATACTTAAAAAAAAAGCTTTCCATTTTCCTTGTGTTCTTATTGCACTTGTTTATTCATCATGGTTGAGTGACATTTACTCTTCTACAGGATGATTGTAAGTATTTTGTATGAAGGGTTGAATGAAATATATTTTATTTATTTGTATGGATTCATTTTTTAGGAACTAATATTTGTCTCTGTATCATGCTACAAATAAAACTATCCATCATTCCAAGGAAACAATTGATTAAACCAACACAGGAAGATATAGAAGCTAAGAAAGAAAAGAAAGCAACATGGATGAGGGAACGTCATGAGAAGAAGAAATTGGAAACAATTGATGAAGACATGCATATTGAACAAGAACCTCAACCATCAAGAATATATATGGAATTGGTGGCACAAAGGGAATGAATGTGAAATCTTCGTGCTAAGAGAGATTTGAATACCGTAGTTGGAGACACACCCTCTATCGTAAGTGAATATGGAGGGACACCATCTACCGCATCTCAAGTTAAGAGTACATCATCACTCACATTTGAGGAAGGAGATACACCATCATTCCCATCTCAACCTCAAGTTACGTCATCTATTCCATCCTCAATTGAAGGTAAACCATCTAGTCCATCTCATTTAAATATTGATGAAATTCCTAATGTTGAGATGAATTTACCTTTGAGAACACCACCTAGAATTTTGCATAGAAAGCCAAAAAAAATTATTAATATTGATGAGAGTATTTTTCATCCAATGGAAGGTCAGATTCCAAAACACACTTGTAGAAGATATGCTCATAAAATTTGGAGTGTTCTTTGAAAATTTAAATGAGACCGCAAGATGTCAACTATTTGTTGAAATGATGTGAAGTATAAAGTATAGGTCCATCATGAAGATTCTTAGGTTGAGAACATCAGATGCTTCAAGTGAAAAAACTATTGTGAAGAATCTAATGGATGCATATGAGAGTGTGGGTAACACCTCATGCTCAAAATATAGTAATGTAACACGATGTGTCATTACATCGACAATAGTAAGTAATCAAACAAGGAAATTCGTCTCATTAGAAAGACAAGTCAAGAATTGAGAATTAATAGAAATTTTTTATCAAGAGCAGTTCAAAGGCAACAAAGAATTAAGGACACCAATTCCATTGAATTATGGGAATTCTCGGGAAGACTACCACAAAAAGATAAAGCAGTTGTTGAATCATTGAGATCACTAATTGAATAATTTTGGAAGAATAACACAAGGGTGTCTCTGAATCAAAAGGATGTGGTAAGAAGGAGAATTGGTAGTCAAAACTATGAGCCACATCCAAAGCATTTTTTGGATATGACTCAAACACAATTTTTTTGTAAATTTCTAGAGGATTGTCCTCAAATTAAAAAATTTCAAAGATATTTTGAAATGATTAAACTTTTTTATGTCAAGATAAATCACACATGCACTACTTGTTGTAGATTTTGGGTATTTTTCCAGCAGAACCTAACAATTCTCTAAAAAGTTGCCAACTCTTATGATGAAGAAATTGTAAGGTTAGTGGCCAACACAACGAGCTTAGGATTTTATGATCCTTACTCCTTCACTTTTGGCTCTGTTAAACCAGGGAGGGTAATCCCAAATTACGTCTTCATGAAATATATCAAATTAATTGCAGGTTGATTCCTAGTTAAATACAAATAAAGCCCATCCCATTGAAGATTTGGCAAATCCCTTAAGCGAGTGACTACTTATTTGCTATGAATCAAATTACTTCCATATCACATGCAATTTATTGAAAAGGGATTTTAAATGAATATTGTTCTTATTTTAAGTTCAAGGCTAGGTATGCTACTTTCTCATTCCTCATGCTAAATTTTCTAGTAAACCGACCAATGTTTTATCAATTAGAGCAAAAAAGTCAAATATGTAAGGATCTGTAATATATGAACTACTCAATTTTATAAGTAGATGAAATACCCTCATGCTGCTTTGCAGACCATGAAAAATCCAAAATGCCTAAAAAAAACATTCACTACTTATCAATCCTAAGCAATTCTTACAAATTTTATACCCTCTTCAAGCATTTTAATCAACTCTTTGAGCTAAAGGTGAGAACAAAATAGTACATTCAAATATAACCATTTGAAGATAAATGATAACACCATTAGAATTTTCATTCATAAATTGTAAGAAGTATACATAGGAGTGTATTTGTTTCTAGAAAAATATTCATTTCTACATCAGTAGTTTATATTAAACTAATTTAAGATTGTTACATACAGAAATTCATTCCCAAGACCCTTTACTAGCCTATTTACCCTTATCCTATTCAAAATACCTTTTATGAGTTAAGAATTCACCCAAAACCCTATTGAAACTCAAAATTACGACATCTATAATGAGCCCAAAAATCCCTTTTATAGAATAAGGGAGTGACAAGCATCAGGCTCAAATACATTTACATTTCATTTCATTTTGAGATCATATGTACTAGAGTTTGAGGCGCCCCTAGTTGGTTACATGTAATCATTCAGGAAAATGGAAGAGTAAAAGACAACATTCCACATCCCCTACATGTAAACCCGCCAGCTCCTCAAAAGGCCTAGTCGGTTGTAGTAGCAGCATCCTCGTCCTTGCTAACTAGATTCTCCACTCACAAACCCAACAAAAACATGCGTATAACCTAGTGCTAGGGAGTCTGGCACCTCTCCTATACACCGGCCCGAAAAGTTTCCACATCAGCACTAGAAACAAGAAACCACATGAGTGTTGAATAGGATAATTCTGACAATAGGGCCATGGTGTCATCAAAAATAAAAATGGGGTGTAGTCATCACTTTGAGTCATTAGCCTCTGAGGATACTAGCCCATGCCTTGCTCATGGTGGAACTGGAGGAACCATCACCACCACATCATCGAAATCATCAGATGGTACCAAGGAGAGAGGATAATAATCCCCCTCAGAATTAGTGTCACCCTCATTGTTTGAAGGGTTGTTAGAGAAATCGCCAGAAGAATTAAGATCTCCCAAACAAGCCTCATGATACTTGCACCTTTTCTTTAACTTATTTTCATATTCCACCAACTACTTGCCTTTGAACTTGACCAATTCTTTTGACACTGTTCGATTCCTCAGGCGGTAGTTGCTCCTAACACCATACTTCTTAAATTTTATGTGTCAACTTCTATTCTTTGGCATATCACGAGCTCCCTGTGTATCAACTTCATCCTCTTGAGCATTCTTCTCATATCCGGGAAAACTTAATCTCTTAGACCTCTGAACTGGACTAACAAATTATCCTAACTTACTCATCCTCTCAGAAGACATCCACCAATTCTATTCTCAGACTCAAACTCAATGAAATTGCTAAATGAGAAATGTGGAAATCGTTCCTTTTTATAACGATCCATGCAAGCGTGCCAAACATTAATTCTTCAAAGAAAGCTTGTGCGTGCTAGCTGACAAAAGTCTGCCTTGATCCTTTTAATCTTAATCATTGATCATGATTTGAAAGATGAATCAACAATTAGACTACCATGCAACCATTTATAAATAAGTTTTAATTGTGCTTTAATTCCATTTTTAAAATAGAAAATCTCTAAGTAGATAAACATCTACTATGTACTTAGCATCAATTAAAACTTTCTTGCCATAATTACCCGCTCACTCGTAGGAGTTATTTCACGTGTATTTCTTCTTGACAAAAATAGCGGGGATTGATCCTGATTGGATCTCAAATATTAGTTCATACACTACCATGCTTTGCTCTCACCTTCTTCACATGTATCAATGGTTGTCAGGACTGACAACCAAAATCTCAAGCATGTACCTTAAAGAACAAAGCTGAAAATAGCATAGTTTAGAAATAGTATCTTTTTGGCCAAATTTGGAAGTAGTCCGTCTTCATTGGAAATCAGCCAAGCCCTTTAGAAAGTCCACATGGCATATGCCCGCTTACCCATCGAAAGATACATGACATAGGTGGGGCCCACACGGGATGGCAAGGAGTGGCCAGGATTCAGCCACATCACCTATCATCAACCATCAAATTCATTTTTTTCAAAACAAAACTTTATCTTCAAAGCCCACTAGGTCCCACCATAATGGTAGTTGTCACACGGCCTGCTAGCCTGCGTGACTACTCCCTCTTACTACTAAAGATAGATGGAAGTGCAGGGAAAATCCCAGATGGTAACACGTGTTCAATTGTACACCATTGATCAAACCTTGAACAACACCCACCGCCCTATAGAAGATCAAGTTCCACTTTTAAACAATACCACGTGGCCATCACCCGCTAGTCCGTATCCTTAAAACAATATGGAATAAAACAAGACGGGCTCATGGGGGAGCAGTAAAGATATGGCCACATCTTCAATCCATCAGTCATTGATCCTCTTTGAGAAGCATCAATCATCTTTACCAAGGGGACTAGGCCCACCATTATATGAGACATGTGGTCAAAGCCTGCCAGCCCATTTGAATAAAATAAGAAGCAATAAACCAGCATAGGCATACGAGGAATGACTGAGATCGATTTCCATGAACAAACGGCTAATATGAAGCTTAATTTTTGCACATGCCACAAAAGTTATTCATAAAAAGGGGGCCATCCCTAGGTGAATGAGATACTGACCCATAATGATAAAGTGCTAAGGATTCATATTTTTAAGCCTTCGACCATTAATACAGGGAAAGATATAAGGTGACTGACAAACCTAAGACTAGGGGCCGGTAAATCAACGACAACGATGGCACAAATGGCCACTTAAGCAACTGGGAATAGGGACAACAAGTCAATGCGACCTTAAAATGAGCAAGGGTTTTTATTTGCAGGCCAACTTTGGAAATTTTTATGGAGACAAAACCCTATCATAGTGATGGGAACATGACCTTAAATCAGGCACAAAGGACCAAGCCAAACTTTCACAATTCTTTAGGGTGGAACAAATTTTTTTTGAGGGGTTCCATCATATTACATATTGAATTTTCTAACCATTTTGATGTTTTTTGTTCTATACATTTAGATTTGCATACTAACAATTATGTTTTGTAGGATTTTTGGCATACATGCCCCACTAGCATCTTCAAGAGACTTCTTATCAAAAAATTAATGTGAAAGAGAGAAAGGTCAAATATTCTACATGTCAACATTGTGGTGGCTTGCAATGTATGCCAATATGCGAACATATGGAAAGCAAACATGCAGTTGGAAAGGAACTAGTAGGGTTTGGAAAGTATAAAACAATGACCTACAATACAAAATATGGTAATCAAGAAAAAAGGAGTGATTTGGTTATTCAAAATATTCCAGTGTATCAGCTTATGTCTACATTTCATGATAGTATAGTGTACGAGTATGCAAGGCATACCCATAGAGCTCGATGGTTGGAATTTCAATTCAAGTTATGCAAGGACACCTTTCTAGTTGGTAGCATTTCTTCAGTGGTTGACTTTTTAGAGAACTACACTCTATAGCCATAGCGTGAGGTGCAATCACAATATTGCAACTCCACATAGATTTCTATATTTGTGCACATAGCATTCATTCATGCAACTGATAGTACAAAGGGTAATAGGAAGGTATTGAGGGAGTACCACTTTTACATTAGTGATGATCACACACATTCTACAAAGTTTGTTCAAGGTTTCTTTCATTTGTTCTATAGTGATTTTTCTAGGAGGGGCATAGCATACAGTCAACATATAATATGGTCAGACAACTGTGCATCATAGTTCAAGAACTCGCAAATGTCATATTGGTTGAGCAGGATCCATGTTATTACAGGTGTTCAACATATGTGGAACTTTCTTGAGACCGAGCATGGAAAGGGGAGCATGATGGTGCAGGAGCTTGCATCAATAGAACATTAGCATGAGAAGAGTTAAAGTATAAATACAATGCAAAGTTGATAGATGCAAAATCAATTGTTGAGTGGTGTAATGCTTCGATGGGTCCAAGTAATGAAGGTAAGTCTTCAGTTCATTTTTTTTTGGTTGATAGATGATACTAACATTACACCATATAAGGATTTTTGTATAGTGATAGGATCAAGTGAGCTACACTCTTTCCTTATCTCAAATGTAGGTTCATGGAGTATCCATACACGAAAGATGGCATTCTTTTGTTCTTCATGTACAATTCAAGCCTATAGTGAGTGTAAGTCAAAGGAGTGGGTTGACAAATGGTGGTTAAGTTATCTTAGACCACTTCACACGTATCAACCCTTGACGGTATTGGAACTAACATAGATGGAATCATCGATTTAGTTTGACCACATATCAAATCTAGTTCAACCAGGTAATATATCTACTTGCATAGTTTTTGAAATTCCTATTGTTATCTTACTTTGTAGTGTATTTTTAATGTTCACTAATTTCATCTAATTTGTTGAACATATCAATGTAGGGCATGTTTATGCAGCTATTGCAAATGAATACAATGAAGAGGGCACAAACTATTACTTGTGTCATTGTGTTGAGGCCAAAAATAAATTGGAGGCCCCAGTTATAGATGTAGAGAAACATTAAATACCCTATAGGCTCAATGGTTGTTACCGAAACATGGCTTAGAAGGTACCCACATAAGAGTGCTAATGTTTGATTGTTTCAGGACTTTGACATGCCTCGTAAGATTCTTCATTACTCAAACCTTTTTGTAGCATCCAATGTTCATTTGATCAAATGTGGGGTAGACCTTTGAACAAGACCTTGTGGAAGGTGTATGGGTCTGACCATGAGGCAATACTTGACACAATAAAGAGCGGAGCAAACCCGAATGGTTCATTGGATTAATTTGTAAGTATGCACATTATTTCTTATTAATTTGTAAGTATGCACATTAATT
>CM021103.1:578255338-578346875 GCA_007115665.2 Sequoiadendron giganteum
GTGTAGATTCTTCTATGTTTGTCATACGATCGAACCGACTATTCCAACACATATGTATAGGTGGTTTTATGCTAGGAAAGGTCCTCTTCTGTACCCAAACATGCTGAAACGGTTTGAGACACATTCTACTGAAGAAGTCTCTTAAGAGACCAAAGTGTAAAAGGGCAGAAAACTTCAACGATCGATTACTCAAAAACCATGGAACTTGGAAACAATTCTTCTAAGGCTATGGGATCATGTAGGGCCCCTCTACAATAACCTCTCTTAGTTTTTGATAGCTCCAAGTCATTTTCCTATGGTGAACAAATTTCAGTTGATGGAAAACAAGTCAGTTGCATGTAGTGTAAAGTTGGAAAGTGGTGCAACTTTCATTCTATTCATCATACAAACAAACCAAGTATTCCAAAAAATTATTATGGGTGGTTTTATGATAGGAAATATCCTCTTTCACACCCAAACATGCTGGAATGGTTTGAGCCACATTCTACTAGCAAAGTCTCTTAAGAGACCAAAGTGCAAAAGGGAAGAAAACTTTGACGAGTGATTAATTGAAAACCATGGCACTTGGAAATACTCCATCTAAGGCTACAAGATCATGTGGGGCCTCTCTACAATAACCTCTCTCATTTTTTGATAGCTCGAAGTCATTTTCCCATGGTGAATAGATTTTAGTTGATGGAAAACAGGGCAGTTGCATGTAGTGTAAAGTTGGAAAGTGGTGTAATATTTGGTTTGTTCATCATACGATCAAACCGACTGTTTCAACACATATGTATGGGTATTTTTATGCTAGGAAAGGTCCTCTTTCGCACCCAAAAACACTAAAATATTCTGAGCCACATTCTATTAGTGAAGTCTCTTAAGAGACCAAAGTGAAAAAGGGTTGAAAACTTTGACGAGTGATTACTCAAAAATCATGGCACTTGGAAACACTCCATCTGAGGCTATAGGATCACATAGGGCCCCTGAAATTCCATCACCATGAGACCACATTTCTTTGAGGCATTTTTTCAAACAACTCGCTGCATTGTCTATGTTATTGCTTACTATTATGCTTTGATTGATTTTTCCAAGCATCCATAGTTTTTTGGAAAGCACCTGTATTAGGCTTTTAGCCATAGTAGTAAGGAAGTGAACTATTTGATAAAATGATTTGGTATACATGTATGGAAAATATGGTAGACATCACCATGAGACCACATTTCTTTGAGGCATTTTTTCAAACATCTCATTGCCTTGTCTATGCTATTGCTTACTATTATGCTTTGATAGATTTTTTCCAAGAATCCATAGCATAGACAAGCCAGTGCACTATTTGAAAAAATGCCTCAATAAAATGTGGTCTCATGGAATGCCATGACAAGAAAATGTGATTGGTAGCTACTCCTAGTTATTAGTTATGCTACGTGAAGTAATTGCATCACTACTTATGCTGAATTTCTAAAAAATTATATTGTAATTGAAATTTTGTCATCTATCAACTTCTAGTTATTATTTATGCAATGTGAAGTAATGCTTTGAGTTTGAAAGATGTGCAATGCAATGAAATCAATGATATGAATATAAAATACACAAATCTATTAAGTACAATAAATTAGTTAAACTATTTATTCTATTACCTAAGTAAAGGTTTGAACTCCAACACCACTAGGAGGTGTTATCATGAAATCTCCAATATTAACCTATTCAACATACAAAATCAAATATTAGAATATCTTTCATATAACAATGTTATTCACATGTAATATTTAGAATTGTTTACTAGTTACATACCTCGGCAGTAGATCTAGTGCAGTAAAAACAAGGTGGAGGGCTAGTGAAAATAGTATGAACACTATGCCTCTGAAATTTTATTAAAATCATTAAACTAAATTAGTCAATCTTGCATTTCAAAAATAAAATTTAATAAATTAAATTCAATGAACATGCTAACTTTTACTTGAGTATCAAGGCCAAAAGCCTCATTCAAAAGGGCATCTATCATCGCCAATTGGTCAGCTGCAAACGTAGCTTGTGCACTAGCCTCCTGACTATCTATGGGGTCATATGTACATGTAGAACCACAAGCTTGACAAGTATGGGGTAGAACCCTACCCCTCAAAGTCTCCCCTAACTCACATTGTACTGCAAGACTCACACGTTGGATGATACTCTAGGTCAAAGAACTAATAGACTATAGAGTATCCACCTCAACACTCTCCACAACAGAAGGGATAGCAACATGCTCATAAGCCAATCTACTGAGTGATCATCTCATTGGCCATTAAGGATTGATACATGCACCTAGCCTATCCTGTTTCAACCCACCACCTCTCCTATGAAAGTCCTACATATCAAAATAGTTAGGGATTTTGTTGAGGAAAAACTTACGGTAGAGTTTCCTCAAGAAATATTAGGGGACCTCATTATTGTTGCATGGAGGATGGTCAAAAACCATCCACCACCTCTTCCAAAAATGTTCCTTTATCCCTTGGTGGTTGCACCAATGGATAGGAAACCTCTTGCTTGTAAGGTCAAGAGTTTAATTTGTACGTGGGTTAGTGAATAGTGAACAAAAGTCATATTTTGTAATTTTTCTTTCTTTACTTGTTTGTAGGATAGTTTATCTACATAAAAATATTTGTACTCTTGCACCTTATCCACCCAACCACTTAATTTTCTGCTAATCGCATTGACATATGTTAACATAGCTTGAAGTTAATTTGCAAGTGTGGTTTTTTTTGAGGTTGAACTTACAAGATCGTTCAACCTCGCAATTAACTCCTCAATTTGTTTTTTGTTGTTTTCAATTTCCCCCATTAAATTTTCTTGAGTTCCAAGAGGATGTTGAGGAATTGTTGGAGGAGTTTGTTGCTATGGTTGTTCATCAGGATTTTGTTGGTGTTGTTGTTCATGAGGAGGAGAAGGATTTTGAGGAGGAGGATCAAGTGGATTTTCAACTCTTGAAAATTAGATAAATTAAAATAAAAAACATATTAAATCTACCTATTTAATAACAAATTCACAAAAAAACAATAAAAGTTTACTCCTTGGAGCTCCCTGTCGACGTGGCGGTATTCTAGCGAAGAAATAGCAACAATTCGGTGAATAAATTGATGAATTTTGGGGTCTCCACAATGTGAGTGTACCTTGGAAGGGTTTGCAAGCCATGGATGAAGGAAATATGATAGACTAAAAATGATTTTTTTCTTTATTTTACCTTATAACAGCACATAACGCACTCGCATTATAACACAAGTGTTTTATAATGTGCTCATGTTATAATGCAAGCGTGTTATAAGCTCAGTGTGACTGGCTCAATCACACTAATCCATAACATGAGTGTGTTATAATGTGCTCATGTTATGGATTTTTTTTATTTTTTTTTAAAGTTGGCCACTTATTGGCCCCCCAACTTTTTGCACCCACCCTTATGTTATAGATGGATGTAGAAACCCCTATGTGAGGATAAACATCTCTTGATGATGTCGAGCATCATAGGCAAGAAGAATCAGACTACCAGTATGTTGTAAGTGTGTTTATACTATATGTACCATTTTAAATATTTTTTATGGTTTTGACTTTGGCATAGTATCTAATTTTATATTTTGTATGTATAGGTTGGCCTACAAAATACTGAGGAGTGAAAGAGATCCAACACAAGACACTGACTATTAGTAGTGACCAAAATTCAATTAGTCAAACTAAAAGAGGCTCAATATTGCAGCAATAGTGTTCAATATTTATAGATGAACACATTTTGTATGCCTATACATGACACATAGATAACATTTTTGGTGTGGCTATATGTATCAATGATATTTTGTATATTGAGAAGCAATACATTGGCCTCATGGCATTGTATGACATTTTGATGACATTTTATGCACCATCATGATGGTATTGTATCACATTTTTATTATTTTTTGTGTGCCCTCATGATGGTATTGTATGACATTTTGATGATATTTTGTACAACCTCATGGCCTTATGGAGATCAATTTATATAAATATTTTATGTATAAATTGGTAGCTTAAATGGTTTTAATGTTCTCATGATTTACTTTTCCCCAAGCGATGTATGTATGAATCATATCCCATGTCTAGATTTAATTTTTGAATCTAATTGCCTATCATGATAAAACAAGTTAACTAAAACATAAAATTAATCACCTTATCAAAAAAAAAAATTAATAACTTGACAAATATTTCCCAACAAACATTGATCTAAAAGTTATGTTTATAGAGTGCAACACAACAAAGACAATAATGAATAAGCTAACAATAATGTATTAAAATTTTAAATATTATTTACTAGAATTCAAATTACTAAACACTAGATGATGGTCATATCCTACATTTGTCTATCCTACATTCATTAGGACTGACCTAGGTTCATTAAGATCTCCTAGGTTTATTAGGATTGTCCTACATTCATTATCAACTCATTTATGGCACTTGGATTTTTTTTGCATTAACCTACAAGATCACATAGGATAAATCCACAATAACCTCTCTCACTTTTTTAATACTCCAATCCATTTGATTGTCGCGATAATTTTTTAACTGTTGCAAAAACTATCAAACACATTCAATAAAAAGTTGTAATTTTGCATAACTTTCATTTTGTTTATCATGGGCCCAAATTGTCAGCTCCAAAATTTTTGGGTTGGTGGTTTTATGTTAGGAAATGTACTATTTCACACCCCAACATGTCGGATCGTTCTAGGCTACATTGTATCGACACTTTCTCTTAAGAGCCCTAAATACCAAAAAGTGGAAAAATTTTAAGAGTTGTTTCTTAAAAATCATGACACTTATAAATGTTTTGTTTGAAGTTATAGGGTCATATAGGGTCCCTCTACAATAACCTCTCTAATTTTTTCATATCTCCAATTTATTTGGTTGTGGTGACAATTTTTCACACGTTGGAAAAGGCATCAAATACACTCAATAAAAAGTTGCAATGTTGCATAATTTTCATTTCACTCAATGTGCAGCCAAACCAACAATTCCAACACATTTGGGTTGGTGGTTTTATGCTAGGAAAGGTCTTGTTTCACACCCCAGCATGCCAAATCGTTCTAGGTTACATTGTACTAGTGTTTTCTCTAAAGAGCCCTAAAATGCCAAAAAGTGGTAAACTTTGACGAGCTATTTCTCAAAAACCATGTCACTTATGAATGTTTTATTTGAAGGTATAGGGAGATTTAGGGTCCCTCTATAATAATCTCTTATTTTTCATATCTCCAATCCATTTGGTCATGGTGAATTTTTTTTGTTGCCCCAAAAATCGTCAAATACATGTAATGTTAAGTTGCAAGGTAGCCTAATTTTTGTTTCATTCATCATGTAGAAGAGCCGATAGTGCCAACACATCTGGGTGGGTGGTTTCGTACTAGGAAAGATCTTATTTCACACCCCATCATGTCGGATTGTTCTAAACAGGCTACATTGTACCAAGGCTTTCTCTTAAGAGCCCTAAATGTCAAAAAGTGGCAAACTTTGATGAATAATTTCTCAAAAACTGTGGCACTTAAAAATGTTCTATTTGAATTTATATAGAGCTGCAAGGTCACTCTATAATACCATCTCTCAATTTTTCATATCTCAAATCCATTTGTCCATGGTGAAAGTTTTTATGTTACCCCAAAAATCATCAAATGTATTCAATGAAAAGTTGCAATGTTACATAACTTTTGTTTTGACCATTGTGCGACCAAACCGACAGTGTCAAAACGTATAGGTGGGAAGGATTATGCTATAAAATGTCCTATTTTGCACCCTAGCACACCGAATCATTCCAAGCTATATTGTACCGGTGCTTTCTCTTTAGAGCTTTAAATGCTAAAAAGTGATTAACTTTGATGAGTTTTTCTCAGAAATCATGACACTTACAAATGTTTTGTTTGAAGATACATGGATTTGTAGGGTCCCTCTATAATACCCTCTATCATTTTTTCATATCTCCAATCCATTTAGTCATGGTGAAATATTTTCTGCTGCCCCAAAAACCATCAAATACATTCAATAAAAAGTTACAATGTTGTTTTTTTTGTTTCGTCCATTGTGTGGCCAAAATGATAGTGTCAAAATGTTTGAGTGGGTAGGTTAATGCTAGGAAAGGACTTATTTCACACCCCATCATGTCAAATCATTTCAGGCTATATTGTACCAACACTTTCTCTTAAGAGCCCTAAATGCAAAAAAGTGGTGAACTTTGACGAGCTATTTCTCAAAAACCGTGGCACTTACAAATGTTTTGTTTGAAGATTTAGGGTCCCTCTACAATAACCTCTCTCATTTTTCATATCTCCAAATCAATTTTTTCATGGTGAAATTTTTCTGTTGCCCCAAAAATCGTCAAATGCATGCAATGTTAAGTTGAAAGGTAGCCTAATTTTTTTCTCAGAAATCATGGCACTTTAAAAATATTTTTTTGAAGGTACACGAAGTTGGAGGGCCCCTCTACAATACCCTATCTCTTTTTTTTTATATCTCCAATCCATTTGGCCGTGGTGAAATTTTTTTTGCTGCCCCAAAAATTGTTAGATACATGCAATGTTATGTTGCAAGATAGCCTAATTTTTGTTCTATTCATCATTCAGCCAAACCGATAGTGCCAACATGTTTGGGTGGGTGGTTTATGCTAGGAAAGGTCCTATTTCATACCCCAGCATACCAGATCATTCTAGGCTACATTGTACCAATGCTTTCTCTTAAGAGCCCTAAATACCAAAAAGTGATGAACTTTGACGAGTTGATTCTCAAAAAACATGGCACTGAATTTTTTTTTCTTTGAAGTTACACAGAGTTGTAGGGTCCTTCTACAATACCCTCTCTCATTTTCTTCATATCTCCAATCCATTTGGCTGTGATGAAATTTTTTTTGCTACCCCAAAATTCATCAAATACATGTAATGTTAAGTTGCAAGGTAGCCTAATTTTTCTTCCATTCATTGTGTGGCCAAACCAACAGTGCCAAAATGTCCAAGTGGGTGGTTTTATGCTAGGAAAGTTCCTATTTTTCACCCCAACATGTCGAATCATTCTAGGCTACATTGTATCGATGTTTTCTCTTAAGAGCCCTAAATGCCAAAAAGTGATGAACTTTGACAATCTGTTTCTCAAAAATTGTGGCACTTAAAAATGCTTTGTTTAAAGGTACACATAGCTATAGGGACCCTCTATAATAGCCTCTCTCATTTTTTCATATCTCGAATCCATTTTGTGGTGGTGAAAGTTTATTTTTGCCCCAAAAATCGTCAGATACATGCAATGTTAAGTTGCAAGGTAGCCTAATTTTTGTTTTGTTCATCGTGTGGCCAAACCGATAGTTCCAACATGTCTAGGTGGGTAGGTTTATGCTAGGAAAGATCCTATTTCGCACCCCATCATGTCAGATTGTTCTAGGATACATTGTATTGAGCTTTCTCTTACAAGCCCTAAATGCTAAAAGTGACAAACTTTGATGAGCTATTTCTTAGAAATTATGGCACATACAGATGTTTTTTAAAGGTACACAGAGCTGTAGGGTCCCTATATAATAACCTCTCTCATTTTTTCATATCTCCAATCCATTTGGTTGTGATGAAAGTTTTATGGTGCCCCAAAAACCATAAGATACATGCAATGTTAAGTTACAAGGTAGCCTAATTTTTATTTTGTTCATCGTGGGATGTCCAAACCATCAAGGCCAACTTGTTTGGGTGGGTATGTCTATACTAAGCATGGTTCTATTTTTCACCCCAACTCTCCCAAACATTTTGGGCTACATTATGTGAATGTTTTCTCTTAAGATCCCTATTGTCCAATTTTCAATAGTTTTTGGCATTATTAAAGGTTTGATTTAGTTAGTTTTTGTCTTCAGTCTATAAAAAAAAATCATATTTTAAAAAGAGAAACATTTTATTTTACATATTATGTGAGCAACTAACAAAATGTACAAAATTTTTCAAAATGTTCAATGAAAGATATCAACTTTACATATATAAAAACCAAATAACAAAATGTACAAAACTCATGCATTTACAATCAATTGGTACAATCATGGCAGAATATTGGTCATTTATATATATACAACATTTAAGTTGTACGTAGATACAAATTTGTTGACAATATTTACAAAAAAAAATATATTTTCCAATATCTCATAGAATCTTGGTCATTTATATTTACAAAATTTTAGTTGTACATAGAAATGAATTAGCTGATGATATTTACAAAAAATCACATTTCATACAATTGGTAAAATGAATAGATGGTATGTGAATCAACCAATGAAATATACAAAAAAAATAAAATTATTCTACCCTTTCATAGAATCAATTTGATCCAATGCTCCAACACACTGAATACCTACAATTGGCCCAAATTCAATCTATCAAACCCTGTGGATCATCACTAATCCTTATAGTGTCACATATTACCTTGTGGTCAGCTTCGTGAACTTTCCATAAATTATTATTAAGTTGTCTACCATAAACTTAATAAATTTAATATTCATTGCAACAATAAGGTTGGAGTAATGAAGAATATGTCTATGTGTGTCAAATTCCTCGAACAACTAAACATCTCATTTCTCAATAGGGTACCTTCTAAGCCATGTTCTTGTGATAACAACAGAGCCTATTGGATACTCAATACCCTCTCCATCAATGATAATGGTAGTCAATTTTTTATGCCCTCTATACAACAACCCAAAAAATAATCCATTCCTTCTTCATTATTCTCATCAACAATAACTGTATACACATGACCTACATTTCATTGAGTAAATAAATTAATTTCAAAAACCATGTAAAATGTAATAAAATGACTTAAAATTTTGATTTCAACTAATTAATAAATCACAATACCTATTTGCACTAGGTTAGATACATGGTCAAAGTCCATCGGTACTTCCATTTGGTTCAACTATAGTGCTTGTGGAACTTGAAATGTTTCAATGGGAACTAAAGGTCTATAAGACCATTCATCAACCCACTCTTTTGACTCACAATCTTCCCATACAAAATCCATACATGAAGGACAAAACATGCAATATATCTCATATAAATAAGTAGTGAACTTGCATTTGAACTTCTAAACAAGTGAAGCTCACTCAATCCTATAGTTGTACAACAATCTTTGTAGTCTACAATATTAGATTCATTTACCAACCAAAAATATATGGAAACCATACTTACCTTGATTACCCGGTCCCATTATGGAGTTACACCATTGAATGTAATTATTGTTGCATCATTCAACTTAGCACCACCTTGGTACTTCAACTCCTCTCTAGATAGGGCTCTTTTTACACATGCTCTAACACCATCATGTTCAACCTTTCCATGTCTAGCCTTAGTGAAATTCCAAAGTTAAACACCACTTGTCACATGCATCATAGTCAACCAATAGAACATCCTTGAATTCTTGAATTGTGATTTGTAGTTATCTGACCATGTGATGTGTTGATTGTATCTCATATTTCTTTCCCTTAAATTATCATAAAAAATTTGAAAGTGCCAACCTTACACAAACTTTGTGGAATGAGTATGATCATCGCTGATGTAGAATTGATACTCTCTTAATATCTTTATGTCTTTGTTTGTGCTATCATGTGCATACATGAATGCTATATGTACAAAAATAGTAACTTCAATAGAGTTATAATACTAGGATTGCACTTTATTTTTTGGTTGCAATGTATAATTCTTAGCAAAATCTACAATAGAAACAATTGTACCAAGAGGAAATGTATCCCTACATAACTTGAAAATTTCTCATCCAACCATTGAGCTCTGTGTGTATGCATTGCATACTCATAAACTATTTTCTTTGAAAAATCCTCATAAATTTAGTTACAAAAATATATATATTCACTAACTCAGATCTCTTCAACTCTTTTCCATCTTTAACCCCATATGTCACTGTCTTTTATTTTCCAAAAGTAACTAGTTTTTTTCCAATTTCATGTGTGCTCTCTAAATTTTGACATTTTTGCAAATGTTGCAAACCACAAGTAACACATGATCCTTTCAAACATGACTTCTTATAAAAAAAAATTCATCATCTCTTCTAGACATAATACACTTGAAATAAAATCTCTTGATGATTTAGGAGGAACTTGTATACCACATTCCTACAAAACATCATTGGTATGCAAAGTAACACATATATGATGATAGATTTCATAATGCATGGATTCAATATGCATCCTATAGAAACATGTAGTGCATGCATGATTTATCTTAACATAAAAAGATTTGACCATTTTAGAAAACCTTTGACTAATTCTCACTTGAGGATAACTTTGAATAAAATTTTCATAAAATTGAGTTTGAGTCATATCCAAAAATTGTTTAGGATGTGGTTCATGATTTAAAGATCATATTATCCTTCTAACAACATCTCTTTGATTGGGTGAATCTCTGGTGTTATCTTTCCAAAAGAAATCAATTAACGCTCTTAATGCATCAACAACAACTGTGTCTTTGTGTGGAAATCTACTCAAAAATTCCCATAGAGAATTACTATTAGGATCCTCAATTGTTTCATGTCTCCCATGGAATTTAATAGTGTTCTACTTATTTTTCTTGATCTACTTGTTTAGGTAATCAAACAATATTTTTTAGTTCTATTGCTTACTATAGTTGATGTAAGAACATGTCGGGTAATGTTGCTATCTTTAGTGCACGATGTTGAACCTATTGATTGGTATGCACTAATTATATTTCTTACAATAGTTCTTTCATCATTGTTATTTGATGATCTTAAGCCAAGGATCTTCATAGCGTCTCTAGAATTAATATTTTTAATCATTTCAATGAACAATTGGTACCTTCTTGTTTTACTTAAATTCTCAAAATAGTTTTTTCCATATTTTATTAGTCATTCTTCTACAAGTGTGATCAGGAATTTTATCAAGCATTTAGTTTTTAAAAAAATCATCTAATGTCAATTAGATAATTTGTTCTTTTATGAATAATTCAAGGAGGTGTTATGATCGGTTTGTGTTCTTTGTTTGAATTTGGTACATTTGATTGATCATTCCTTGTCTCAATAGGTGTGATATTTTGTGCTTGTTCTTGGTTTGCATTTGGTAAATTTGATCCATCATTTATATCTTCAATAGGTGTTTCAATATTTGATTCTACATTAATGTTAGTTGGTATAGATGATGTACCTTCTCCTCCAACTTTTCTCATTTCATGTAGTCTTTTCATGCGCTCCCTTTGTTTTTTTCTTTTTTGCATCAAGTTGTTCCAGTAGTCCTCACTTATTCCTTCCCATGGTTAATATCAATTGTTCCTAAATATTTTTTTTATAAATATATGTTAATAAATTTTTTAATTTGAACAAAAAATATTTTCTTGATCAAATTACTTAAATAAATATGAAATTACTTAAAAACAAACAATAAATTACTTGAACACATATGAAATTACTTAACAATTATGAAATTACTCTTCTTTGACATCCAAATGATAAATTACTTAATTAAATTAAAAAATTATTAATAAAATATGAAATAGTCATCAAATTTGACAATAAAAAATGTTCTACAAACAAAAAACATTAAAAAATATTTAATTGTCACATTCCAATGCATTTCAATCATTTGAAGTCAAATAAAACAAACAAATCTCTTTCACAATCGTAAAAACACTCAAAAAAGTGGATCTTGTTGTAGTGGGACCTTCAACATGATTGTCATGTGATTTTTTGGTTGTTATGAATGCATATAAACTAAATAAAATGTGTACACGTTATGTTTACATAAAACGTATGTGTTATGTTTCCATAACGCGTACACATTATTGCTCCATAAAATTAAGTGTTTTCACTTTTGCCTCCATTTAGAAGTGCCTATAGTGTCAAAAACATATATGTTCTTTTAACCTAACAAAACATGTACGTGCTTTTAACTTTACAAAACATGTACATGCTTATAACTTTACAAAACATACATGTTCTTTTAACTTTACAAAACATGTGCACGTGCTTTGCTTAGTTTTGGGTTTGGATGATGAATTTACCTTTACAAAACATATACATGCTTTTAATTTAACAAAACATGTACGGGTCTTGCTTAGTTTTGGGCTTATCATGGATTTAGCTTACCAAAACCTTATGTAATTAACCCTAAACTCTATACCCATAACCCTAATTTCTATACACATAACCTTAAACCCTAGATACCTTATACAACCAACCCTAAACCCTATCCCTCAACCCTAAACTATAGAAAGAGAGAGGTTAGATAGAGAGAGATAGTTCTAGGCAAATAAAGTCTATACCCTATATTGTCAACCCTAAACCATATTCCTCAACCTTAAGAACTAAATCCAATAGGTTAAACCCTTAACCATATACTCAACCCTATACCCATAAACTAGAGGCTCTACACCCTTAATAATGAATAATTTAGAGATATTAAAGGGAGACAGGAGAGAGAGAGATGTGAGAGAGATAGAGAGAGGTGATATATAGAGAAGAGAGGTAGAGAAAGAGATATGTGAGATAGATAGAAGAGATATCTACATAGGGAGGGAGGGAGAGGTAGATAAGGAAAGATGAGGGTAGAGGTAGGAAGCGAAGGTCGATAGAAAATTGAGATAGAGAAAACTAGGTAGATAGTGGAGAGAGAGAGGTATCTCTAGAGGAGAGAGGTATCTCTAGAGGAGAGAGATAAGTGATATAGATAACAATAGAGATGGAGAGGGGAGTAGAGAGGGGGAGATGTGATACTTAACCCTAAAATCTATACCCATAACTCTACACCCTATATCGCTAGTTTCCTAAACCTTATCCCTCAACCCTAGGAACTAAAGCCAATAGGTAAAACCCTTAACCATATACTCAACCCTATGCCCTCAACTCTAAACCTTATACCCTAAACCATCAACCATAGACCCATCAACCACATTCCCTACACCATAAATAATGAATAATTTAGATATATTAAAGGGAGAGAGGAGAGATAGATATGAAAGAGAGATAGAGAGAGGTGATATGTAGAGAACAAAGGAAGAGAAAGAGATATATGAGATATAAAGAAGAGAGATTTGCATGGGGAGGGAGGGAGAGGTAGATAAGGATAGATGAGGGGAGAGGTAGGAAGGAGAGATAGATAGAAAGCCAAGATAGAGAAATCTAGGTATATAGTGGAGAGAGAGAGAAGTTAGATAGAGAGAGATAGATCTATAGGTGAGAGAGAGGTGAGATAGAGAATAATAGAGGTGGGGAGAGTAGAGAAGGGAAGATGTGAGACTTAACCCTAAAATCTATACCCATAACCCAAAAACCTATACCCTATATCATCAGTTCCCTAAACCTTATCCCTCAACCATAAGAACTAAATCCAATAGGTTAAACCCTTAACCATATACTTGACCCTATACCCTATACCCTAAATGGTGCAAGGTCACCTATACCTGGCAAAGACAAAGAGGTGGACCTTGAAGGTTCAACAAGTGAATTTGAAGACCTTTAAATCATATGCAATGAGGAAGTTGCAAAATATGTTAAAATAGGTTGCTTTGTAATAAGTTGTCCATGTGTATCATGCTAACAAGGGATTCTAGGTAGATATTAGATGGCTTTAAGTCATGTTCCTTATACAAATAAGGTCTCATTAAACCATTTCTAATAAGTTGGGTAAGTATGGGGTCAAAAAGGGAAAACATTTCAAACATGAATTGATATTGGTTAATCAAATTGTGTAAGGGGTATAACCTTGACCTCCAACGGTCATTAGTGGTTCAAATTTCTGTTAGAGAGTAGTTGGTCGGTTGTAGGAGATAGTTGGAAGTTTGAATAAATATATGCATCCATGTAATCCCCGAGGAGAGGTTGTTTTTCAGTTATAATAAAGAATTTGTCTTGAGGAAAATGTTGATCACTGTTTTTATTTTGACTTTCTTGAACTTTCCTTGCTTTGAATAGGCCCGTACAAGTCTTTCATGACTTGAGGCTTTGAATTTTTGATTGAATATATTTTTTCCTTCTTTACAATGGTTCTGAAAGTTTAAATTCATCTTTGGTGTGCATGGGATCAACAAATCTAGAAGTTACCCTGTTTCCTGTGTTGGGGTTTTGAAGGCATCACTATGACCTATTAGCCAATCCACCTATTGTTCTGACCTTGTGGCTTAGTGGATTGGCTTGTAACATGCTTATTTATGTGTGTGAGTACTTTGTAGGATGAGGGAATGAAGGAACTTTTCAATAGTGTGATGTTTTAGTGCTGATCAGGGGTAATTTGGCCATGAAGATGAGAAACCACAGTGGTGAATCTAAGAACCAGTGAATGTATTGGGCATGTGAGGGTTTATTGAGTATGTGCAGATGTTTTTTGGAGTGTTTGAGGGGTCCTTGAGATTGTCTAAGCCTTGGAACCATGAAAGCCAACAAAACCCTTGGTTTTGAGAGAGTTTAGGAGGGTTTCTTGGAGCAGAGGGTTAGAGTCCCTGTAGAAGCAAACCATTATCAAAATATTAGGTTTGGAACCACCACCCAATACTTTCCAAGGAATTTGGTTGAGTAACCATTGTTGGGAGGGTAGTTCCTTTGGAAAATAGACCTAATTGTGAAGCCTAGAACCGGGTAGGTGTATTAAAAGTTGGTCCAAAAAATTAACCCTTGATTCTTGGGTATGTTGTGTAACCCTGAAAAGGGTATCTGAATCCATCCTTTAGTTATTAAGTGTTTTGGAAAGGTTGTGTGGAAATTGGCCTAACTGGTTTTGGAATGCTACTAGTTTCCATGGGTGAAAAGTGGGAAATGGGATTTTTGTTTGTTGTCCGACTTGGAGGAGTGATGGGTTTGGTCCATTAGGTTATTCTAATCTTATTAGATTCCTCTTGAAGGCTTGTTAACATATTGAATGGTTTTCGATCCACTTGGCTCTACATCACTAAACCATCAACCTTAAACCCATAAACCATAGGCCCTACACCCTAGATAATGAATAATTTAGAGATATTAAATGGAGAGAGGAGAGAGAGACATGGGAGAGAGATAGAGAGAGAGGTGATATATAGAGAATAAAGGTATAGAAAGACATAAGTGCGATAGATAAAAGAGAGATATACATAGGGTGGGAGAGACAAGTAGATAAGGACAAATGAGGGGAGAGGTAGGAAGGGGTGATAGATAGAAAGTTGAGATAGAGAAATCTAGGTAAATAGTGGAGAGAGAGAGAGGTTATATAGAGAGAGGTAGATCTAGAGGAGAGAGAAGTGAGATAGAGAACAATAGAGACTGGGAGGAGAGTAGAGAGGAGGAGATGTGAGATTTAACTCTAGACTCTATACCCATAACCCAAAACCTTATACCCTATAGGTCGTTAGTTCCCTAAACCTTATCCCTTAACCCTAGTAACTAAAGCCAATAGGTTAAACCCTTAACCATATCCTCAACCCTATACCCTATACCCTATAGGTCATTAGTTCCCTAAACCTTATCCCTTAACCCTAGTAACTAAAGCCAATAGGTTAAACCCTTAGCCATATCCTCAACCCTATACCCTATACCCTCAACCCTAAACACTATACCATATACCCTCTTGACCCTAAACCCTATCCCTCAACCTTGGGCCCTAAGTTCTATATAATAAACCCTCAACCATATACACTCAACCCTAGACCCTATATCATATACCCTCATCCCTAAACCATTATGTCAATTCTATGCATGCAATACACAGTCACCCTGGTTCCTCATACCCTAGTGTATAGTATCACATGCATTATCAAATTAGGTTCTCTCTACATTGTAGTTCAATTATTGCATTCCAAATACACCTAATCCCATCCCATACCTTCTTTCTCATCACCATCATTTTTCTCTTTCCTAATCATGGATTGTTTGTGCACTTTAATTCTCTATTCCTTCCATATTTCCTTACACTCAGTGTATTAAGATGGTCGCTTGGTATTCATCTCCATCCAACTCATCTCACCATTTCATTTTCATCATAAGTCTTTAGATTTTTTATTGTAAGCATCTTCTCATCATTGCATTTTCATATTAAGTGTTTAGATTTGTTATTCTAAGAATCTTATCATAATTTCATTTTCATCTAAAGTGTTTATATTTGTTATTTGAAGCATCTTATCATCACTACATTTTTATCTAATGTTTTTAGATTTATAATTCTAAGCATCTTATCATCATTTCATTTTTATCTTAAGTGTTTAGATTTGTTATTTTAAGCATCTTATCATCATTTCCTTTTCATCTTAATTGTTTATATTTTTTTAATTCTAAGCATCTTACCATCTTACGTATTTATTACATTTCATATCCACAAAATATATATACATTCTTTATTAGATACATTCTAGATTCATTTTAAACCATATACATATATTTGCATTAACATTCACCTACATATGTCATAAATCACATACACTAGTACAAACATCATTATTAGTACATTGATATCGTAATCATCATTAAATTAAGTCATTCCTGATCATCATATAGTTTATCTCCTTGACCTCCTTGATCTAGCTGATCTAGATTTCCTAGCCCTCAAGTGATCTATATAGCTTTACAAAACATGTACATGGTCTTAAATTAATAAAACACATGTTTTTTTCTTAGTTTTAGGCTTGCAATAGATTTAACTTACCAAAACCCTATGCACTTAACCTTAACACCTATACACATAACCCTAAACTCTATACCCATAACCCTAAACCCTAAACCCTATCGGGCTCAACCCTAAACCATGCACTTAGCCCTAGTTTGTAAAGCCTATACACTCTACCCTAGACCTTATACCTTCAACCCTAAACTCTATACCCGTAACCCGAAATCCTATACCTATACTATCAGCTCCCTAAATTATCCCCCAACCCAAGGAACTAAATCCAATAGGTTAAACCTTTAATCATATGCTCAACCCTATACCCTCAACCCTAAAAGCCATACCCTATAACCTCAACCCTAAACCCTATCTCTCAACCTTAGGCTTTAAAGTCTATAGGCTTAAACCCTCAATCCTTAACCCTATACCATGTACCCTCTTGACCCTAAACCCAATCCCTCAACCTTGGACCCTAAGGCCTATATAATAAACCCTCAACCATATACACTCAACCCTAAACCCTATATCATATACCCTCGACCCTAGGCCCTAAAGCCTAGGGGATGAAACCTTGACCATATGCACTCAATCCTAAATGATATACCCTCAACCCTATACACTATATATCACATAACCTCAAATCTAAACCCTACACTCAACCTTAGGTCATAAAACTTATACACTCTTCCCTAAAATTTATACCTTTAACCTTCAAGGTTACTATACCCTCAAACCTAAACCTTATAACTCAATCTTATACTCTCACCCCTAAACCCTATACCCTATATCATCAACCATAATCCCTACACCATATGACCTAAACCCTAATACATAAACCTTATAACCTATATGTTAAACCCTAAAACCTAACATTAATAATTTAACACTAAAACCTACAGTTAAATTTAATCCCTAAACCCTCAACTCTCAACTCTCCATCATAAGTTACCATCAAGAAAATGATGCGTAGAGAGATGTAGAGAGAGTTAGAGACTGAGGTGGAGGGAGAGAGTTGGATAGTTTGATTCAAGAACAAGATACTTTTAGTGCAGGCCAGAACATGCTCACCTTTGCAATATGCCAATATATTATACAATGAGTTCTATAAGGATAACTATAAATATAGTGAGGACATCAAAATCTAGATATATATAATGTTTATCAATTCATTATAAAAAAATATCTATGTATTATTACAGAAGTTCATCCTTATGGTTTACTAAAGGGAAACCACTTAAGAGCACTAATTTACTCCAAATGGTCTTACTACAAAAGGGGTATTATTATTATTACATAAGTGGACAACTTAACTCTATAATAGAACTAATAGTCTTAAAATCCTCCAATTGCAAAAATGAAAGCTAATTGAATGCACACCTTTTTAGACACATAGGACAACTGAGAGGGGGGTTGAATCAGTTGTACATTAAAACCTTAAACCCTCATTAACCACCAAACCCTTATTATCATTAGAAAAATGTAAACATATGAAACATAAAAACATTCAACACCATACACAAGAGAACACCAGATTTACATGGAAAACCCTAATTAGGTAAAACCATAGTGAGGATTAACTCACATATATCTGAATAGTGACATTGAATACAATAGGCTCACTGTCAAAAGGGCTCACTGCCAAAAAGAGAAGAATTGCTCATTTCCAAGGGCTCACTGCCCAAAGGACTCACTGTCTAGAAGGAAGAAGAATAGAAGAATAGTGTTACCAACTGCTAAGTCAACAAAAAAATTGAGCGCTCAATCACTATGGATGGTCATGTGGTTTTTCTAAGCCCTAGAGGGCTTATCCCTAGCCAATCGACGTGGCCAATCCACTACTCACTGAGTTTTCTCAACCAACCCATCACCAATAGCAATGGCGAATCTTTTTTTAAAACCTACTAGCTAGCATCAAGTCACATGGGAAACTAGTGCCTAGCCCCTAGGGGGGCTAAATTTTGGCCCTAATGCTCTAAAGAGAAAAAAAGATGATAGCCATAACTTTGTGCCAATGTGTCAAAATTTGGAAAATCATATCAACAAAATTTTGGTTTTGTGCACTTTTCAGAGGTGTACATATTTTTATTTGACTTTTTTGGTACATTTTATAGCCTATTGAAGTTATATGTTACTTTTTAGCTCCCAAGCTCATATATTTTTGCTAGTTCCTCTATTTTTCATGATTCTTGTGGCATAGGTCTTTCAAGTTATCAATGCACCTTTTCCATACTTTTCCCCAAATATAATTTATTCAGGTTTTTTGTATTTTCACACTTTGGTTGATTACTTGAACTTTTTAGCACCTAGAAACCTTCTGTTTGTGTGGCATGGCTTCATTTGAACTAATTTATATATATTTCCAACATTTAGTCATTTTTGGGCATTTTGAGCATCTTTTGAATGTGCTTTCTTATTTTTAGATGCATTGAGATAAAGTGCCACTCATGTATATTCTTATGGGGATTTTGCACATCATGTTGTACCATATTTTTTACTCACATTGTATTATAAAGTGCCATGGGGGTTGTGTAGTGCCTTATTTTTTCTATCACACCTTTTTAAAGTGAGTGTCCCTCCACGACAACAATGAATCCTAGTTATTCTTGCATCATGCATATATGCCTTGGTTTGCACACCCTTTTTCAGTTTTAGGTATTCTCTTGTGCACTTTCAGATGTTGTTTCTTCTCCTTCATGAACTATATTATGACAAATAGTTTTAGCGGACATGTCATGCCTCTCCCTTGTCAACATTATGGGGGTATCATATTGTTCATACTTATACTTCTTTGGTTTCCCTTTAAATTGAGTTATGTGTCTAGTATCTATTCCTATGTACTAGGCATATGCAATGGCTAGCTACCTATTCATTTTGGTTAGATTGAGCACTTACCATATAAACACTCTCATATTCTTATTTTGTGGAGGAAACCTTCTATTCTCATTTGATCAATGTTCTTCAAACGATTGACACTTGTAGTTTACTATTGTGTTGGTTGAGTAGTGTTGTTGGGGTCATGTAGACTCATGTGTCCATTTGTATCTTTGATTGTCAGATTTTTTTCCTTCATTTTCCATCTTATCATTTTTTAGTAGTGTCACTGGGGGCACTCATGTAAATTTTTTTCTTCTTGATCATGATCATCATCCTAATTTTAGAGGAGGTTCTTCATTTTAGAACTATAACTTAGCTATATTTTGATAGGTTTTTGTAGGTTCTTTGTGCTTCAATGGTGTTCTTCATTTTCCTATTCTTTTTTTAGACATTGTTTTGGAGGCTTCTTATTCCTCCATCTTGAATATCTCTCTTTTGGAAAGGATTTTTCTCCCACTAGGTTTTTCTTCTTTTCTCCATTTATGAGAGATTGTTTGTACATGGGTACCTCATAAAGCCTTATTTTTTAGACCTACATTTTCCATCTTTGCATTGGTTTGTTCCTCCCTAAGTCGCACTTAAGGGGGGTGTTGGTGTGAATAAGGTGTTCTACCTGACTAGTTCACCTAGTAGGTCCATAAGATTAAGATATTTGTCATGATATTGTCTAATCCTCTCTCTCACCTTTCCTATATAAGAAAGTCTTCTCTTTACATTGTAATCATAGGGTTTTGTACACTTTGCATCAATATCAAGCAACCTATTCTCTTGCCACACTCTCTTGTGGAAGGTTATTCAATTTTGTAGGTGATTATGGGCTATTGGAGTTCACTATCAACTCCTATACAAGTGACTTTGAACATATATTTGCTCAATGTGGCTTATAATTACTTATTTTCTTGTGTTGTAAAAATCTTTCCCTTATGTTTTTTATTTATTCTTTTTTATTATGCCATATTTTTGTGTTCCTTATTCATTATTTCATCCATTATATATATATATATATATATTTAAATAGCCTTTATATTGTGTCATGTTTGTGTGAATCTCTTATTCTAATAGGTTTATATTCTCATTTCACCTTATATATTATGTCTATTGAACACTCAGAATACTGAGAAGGGGGTGAATAAGTATTCTATTAAACCATCCAATTACCTGAAACATAGAAAAATAGAGGCTATGATATCTAACCCCCTTTTTCTAGGTTATAGTTTCATTCAAAAGATGAGATCCAAGAACCTTGAAATAACTATCAACCCAAGAGGTGAATTAAGTCAAGATTTAAGGATCTTGTAATCTTTCCTTTATACAAGGATGAGGTGGTGAGCTAGATCACAATTTGGGGAGAAGGAATTATACTAACAAGTAAACCCTAATTCTAGGTCTAACACATGTAATGCATAAATCTAACATAAAATAGAAGGAAACTGTAACTTTTCTGGAAAAACAAGGAGTGGATAATGTTGTGCACCTGATCAAATCCTACTTTTCTCAAGTGTTGACAGGGATTCATTCACCACCAAAGGTGAATGGGTCTTAGTAGGCCTATTCAGAGAGCTTTGAATCTAAAACTAAATCCTGTACAATGTAGGATCTGCTACCCCTCAAACCCTAACAAGGACTCATTTGCCACTAAAGGCGAATGGGTCTTGTTAGGTCCTTCCAAAAAACTCTAAATCTGATCTTCAACTTCCAGGTCTACACTTCTCCCTTGCACTTTGAAATTCATATTTTCATATTCAGATTTGCTAATAATCTGCAAAACAATTTTTGTAACTTGTGTGTGGATAGGGGTTTGTCTTAGTTGAACCCCTTGTTGGTAATCAAACCTTTGATGATGAATGAAAATCTAAAACATGTAATTGTGTGTGCAATCTTAACCTTAAGTGTGTCTAAGATTAATATCCCTAAGAATGTAAGGCAACTCTATTCAATTGTGTTAGAATAGAACCCTAAAATGAAACATGGAAAATGCAAGTGACCTACTATAGAAGATCGTAAATCCTCTCAATAAGCCACAAATATGAATATAACTCTCTTTAGGCTGCAAGTAGGATGATCATAGAAGATGGAATCATTTAGGAAACAAGTCCTTGGGCTTGGTTGTATGTCTTGTGCATGTCCCAACACCTAGAATCCCTCACGATTCTCCATAGGGATCTATCATCAACCTTCACTAGTGCTTGATCTTGAAGGGAAAGAAGGCTGATCAAATGACCCAACAGTGCGGAATACTTTCCCTTAACACCAATACAATAGAGGAGTGAAGCATAAACTATTCGAATAGCTTCTAAAACTAATCGAGATGCATACAACCATTTAAATGAGATAACAGAGAATGAGCAAACACAGATGACACAGTATATTACGTGGGAAAACCTTTTCAGGTAAAAAACCCACCACACAAAGTCAAGTCTATTGTATTATAGTAATGAATCGATTACATACAATCTACAGACTTCTCTGTTCTACTCACAATCGCCTAGAGAGATCTGGATCCACTATTACAATGCTTTCTCAACATATAGTTCGAACTCTCTTCAAGAACTCACGTTCCTCTTTTTCTTCTTCAACTCTTCAACCTTTTTTTTTTATGAAAGACATCTCTCACGAACATATGTACCCGACTCAAAATATTCCTACACAACAATGAAGTCCACCCTGAAATCATGCCTGACAGATTTCCCTGCATTGAGCCACCTTTGCATTCAAAGCCAACACCCGAAACAGGTTCAGTTCGCCACCCTGAGTTGACCATGCAACTGCCACAATAACTATTTGGGTTTCTGTCCAATCACCATTCAGACAGGTGCCACGTGTCCAAAACCCATTGCCTATCACAACTAACAGAATGACCAAAATGGTCAAACAGACACCAAGCTCGTCGAAGACATCCGAGTCTTTACAACTCTGTTGGAGCCGGAGTCGGAGTCAGAACGGGAGACACAACTGGATTCCACCGAAAAAATACAGGTTCAAGAACCAATTCAGTTCCGCCTTCGCCAATTGCAAGGAAGAGAAAGCCTGAGATGGTTCAGCCCGGAGGAAGTCAAAGCGAAGTCAAACCAGAAGATAGGACCGAAGTCAGAGTCGGAGTCAGAATCGGAAATGGAAACAGAACTTTACCAAAATTCCAAGTTCAAGAAACATTATGGTTCCACCTCTGACAACAGCAAACCCAAACTGGAACGAAGAGGAGGAAAACATCCCGAGGGAAACTCCAAACAACAAGGAACCCAGATCGCAAAGGCAGGAATCGGATCTGGATTCGGATTAGAAACAGAAACAAGAACCTTACAAACAGACACAGTTAAGTTCCAAAACTGGTTCTGCCTCCGACACCATCAAAGAAGAGCGAAGCCGCAGAAGCAGACTGCGGGAAGCGGAGCTGGAGACAAACCTAGAACAAGGCCAAAAGAACCAAGCCAAGTTCCAACCCGATTCCGCCTCTGACAGACAAAGTAAAAGGCACAAAATTTCACCAAAGCAAAAGAATGACGACTTCAAGCTGGAAATTGAGACACAATTTCTCAACAATCTCCCACTTGGTGAATACTTCCAGCTTACTCATGATATCAAACCTCATTGATGATCATAGGCCCCAAGGCCCATCGATTATGTGCACCACCTGAACTTGTCTATGCTCACTGGCTTTGTCAAAACATCAGCAACATTCTTCAAGGTGTCAACCTTTTCCAGACTGACCTTGCCATCTTCGACCATATCCCTTACAAAGTGATATTGCACATCTATGTGCTTGGTCCTAGCATAAAAGGTAGGATTCTTTGCCAAACAAATGGCACTTTGACTATCACAGTAGATTGAAATCTACCCAGCATTAAATCCAATGTCTGAACACAAACACCCTAGCCACACTGCCTCCTTGCAAGCATGAGTTGCTACCATATACTCAGCCTCTGTTGTGGATAAAGCAACAATAGCTTGTCTTTTTCTCATCCAATAGATTGCTCCACCATTAAGCATGAAAGTGTATCCACTAGTGGATCTCCAGCTGTCAATGTCACCTCCCCAATCCGAATCAACATATCCCTGAATGCTGAGAGTCCTTTGTGTGGGAACCATACTTCCATGGTAACACAAAGCATAATCTAAAGTACCTTTCAAATACCTAAACACTCTCTTCATAGCATCCCAATGTGATCTTCCTGGATTTGCCATGAACCGGCTTAGAACTCCCACTGCTTGGGCAAGGTCTGGTCTTGTGCAGACCATAGCATACATAAAACTACTAAAAACACTTGCATAAGGCACACTGGTCATGTCCTCCATCTCAGTAGCATACTTTGGATAGTCTTTAGCAGATAGTTTCAATCCTTGCATGATTGGAACAACAAGCTGCTTACAATCATTCATGTTAAACCTTTCTAGAACTGTTTTAACATACTTACTCTGACTGAGCCAAAGTTTTTTGCTTGTTCTATCCCTGGTTATCTCCATTCCAAGAATGTTCCTTGCTGCTCCAAGATCTTTCATTTCGAACTTAGCATACAACTGAGTTTTAAGGTCAGAGATCATAGTCTTGCTATTACCAATGAATAACATGTCATCCACATACAGAGTAATAACAAGCACATGATCATTCTCAAATTTATAATAAATACAATGATCAGATTTTGATCTCACAAACCCAATTGACAACACAAATGTGTCAAATTTTCGGTACCACATTCTAGGAGATTGCTTTAAACCATAGAGAGATTTATTTAACTTGCAAAACAGATTTTGTTTACCTCTTTCTTCAAAAAGCTCAAGCTGAGACATGTAAATTTCTTCTTCCAGCTCACCATGGAGAAACGTTGTCTTCACATCCATCTGCTCAATTTCAAAATCATACACAGCTGCTAAGGACAACAGAAATCTGATGGATGTCAGCTTTGCTATAGGGGAAAAAATATCTCCATAATCAATTCCCTCAACTTGGGAAAAACCCTTTGCAACCAGTCGTGCCTTATACTTCTCAACACTACCATCAAGGCCTGTCTTCCTTTTGAATATCCATTTACAGCCAATAGGCTTTCGCCCTTTAGGCAGTGGTACCAACTTCCAAGTATCATTCTTTTTCAAGGAATCCATCTCTTCATTCATGGCTTCCACCCAAGACTTTGAATCAGACATGCTGATTGCTTCTTTCACATTCCTAGGTTCATCAGTGTTGGTTATTAAAGCATAAGCATAGTTTGAATTTAACATAGAGAAACCATACCTTTCTAGTTGCCTTCTTTCTCATGTAGATCTCCTTATAGGTTGAGGTTGTTCTTCATCATTAGAACTTCCAGAGCTGCTTGAGCTCTCCTTTGTCTCAGGTACACCATGCAGCTCTTCCCTTTCTGGAGTTTGAGGAATCTCAATTGCATCCTTCTTCTTGTCACTTTGATCTATCTCAAGCTGTTGATCACTTACTGAAGGTTTCAGCTCACAAAAAATCATGCTTCTGCTATACAAAACCTTCTCAATAACAGGGTTCCAAAGCTTGTATCCTTTCACACCAACTCCATAGCCGATGAGAATACATTTGACAGCCTTGTTATCTAACTTAGATCTCTTTTCATTTGGCATATGAGCATATGCCTCACAGCCAAAGACCCGGACATGTCTTAGAGAGGGCTTCTTACCAGACCATGCTTCCAAAGGTGTCTTGTCAACAAGAGCTGAACAAGGAGATCTATTTAATAGATAACATGTTGTAGCCACAGCCTCAGCCCAAAACCACTGCTCCAGACCAGCACCACTCAGCATACTCCTTGCCTTTTGCATCTGTGTCTTGTTCAACCTCTCAGCAACTCCACTTTGTTGTGGAGTGTAGGGGGTTCTCTTATGCCTTTTAATTCCATGATCAGTGCAATACCTTTCAAAATCTGCAGAACAAAACTCACCTCCATTGTCTATTCTTAAACACTTTATTTTTCTTCCAGTCTGATTTTCTACCAAGATTTGAACTCTTTAAACCAACTGAACACTTCTGATTTACTTTTAAGAAAGTATACAAATGCCCTTCTCGAACAGCCATCAATAAAAGAAACATGATATCTAGACTTTGATAACGAAGGAACATTAACTAGACCAAACACATCAGAATGAACATAATCCAGTATACCAAAAGACTTGTGAGGACTAGAGGAAAAGGAAACACGGTGTTGCTTTCCATAGATGCAATGTTCACAGAAATCGAACTCAAGGTTACAATCATCAATCCCTTCTACAAGGTTTTTGTTCTTCAAGGTTTTTAAACCTTTCTCACTAATGTGACCAAGTCTATGATGCCATAACATGGTCTTCTCTGTTGGGAGTTTTACCTCCAAAGCATTTGCAGACAGAGAAGAGTCTTCATCTTTCTCTATAGGAGCAGCAATGCATGACTTTGCAGAGGCATTGTTACAAAGAACAGGTTGTGCATCTAGCTTGTACAGAGTGCCAGTACGAACACTCTTCACTAGCACCATTGCACCTCTAGCCATTTTACAACCCTTACTAGAAAAAGAAACTTCTACTCCAGCATCATTTAAACTTACTAACAAAAAGAAGGTTTCGAGCCAAACCTGGGATGTGAAGAACACCACCTATTCCTTTGACTCTCTCGTCAAGAAATTGAATTATGACTCTTCCTTTTCCAACAATCTCCAGCGTTGAATCACTTGCCAAATACACCTTTCCACCATCATACTTCTCATACTTTGAGAACCAATCTCTATTGGATGTCATGTGAAAAGAAGCACCTGAATCAACCAACCAGACATCATCAGATGCCTGAGTTGTCAAGGCTGCTGTAATGAAGGCGTCTGCATCACTCTGAGAAGATTCGTTGTCAGAAGCATACTTCTTCTTCTTCTCTTTACAATCCTTTCGGATGTGACCAGGTTGCCCACAGTTCCAGCATTTCACCTTGGACTTTTTACCAGGAGACTTTGATCTCCCTTTAGACTTGGATTTCGACTCGTTGTCTTTCTTCTTGCCTTTCTCCTTTGGTCTACCTCGAACAGCAAGAGCCTCTTTGGCCATCTCAGAAGATTTCCTTCGCATTTCTTCAAACAGAAGCGAAGCAACCACATCATCCATCTTGAAAGCAGTGATTGTGCTTCCAATAGCCATCACAAGATGATCCCAACTGTCAGGTAACGAATACAACAGGAGCATGCAACGATCCTCCTCCTCAATCTTTACACCTACAGACGCCAGGTGAGTAACACTCATATTAAACGAGTTCAGATGGTCTGCAACAGATGCACCGTCGTCCATCTTCAAGGAGTACAACTTTTTCCTCAGGAATAACTTAATTACCAGACTTTCCTTGATAAATTTCACCAAGCTTCTTCCACAAAGAAGCTGCAAACGTCTCCTCATGAAAATTCAGGAGCACAAAATCGGCTAGACTCAATCTTATCAAACCTCTTGTTTTTCTATCAACAAGATCCCAAGCTTCTTGGGTCGTATTTTGTGGCTTAGTTCCAGACACTGCAATCCACAGGTCTCTATCCACAAGTAGGTCTTCAATCTTGAGTTTCCATAACTCAAAGTTGCTGCCATTAAACTTCTCAATCTCAACTCTACCAGATGTACTCGCCATCTCAAAATAGAAACAAGTTTATCAATGCAAGACTCCCACTAGAAACAATATTGGCACAAAAAACTGCGCTTTTCCTTCAAAGATAACAAAACCGGCCAAGCTCTGATACCAATCTAAAGGGAAAGAAGGCTGATCGAATGACCCAACAGTGCGGAATACTTTCCCTTAACACCAATACAATAGAGGAGTGAAGCATAAATTGTTCGAATAGCTTCTAAAACTACTCGAGATGCATACAACCATTGAAATGAGATAACAAAGAATGAGCAAACACAAATGACACAGTATTTTACGTGGGAAAACATTTTTCAAGTAAAAAACCCACCACACAAAGTCAAGTCTATTGTATTACAGTAATGAATCGATTACATACAATCAACAAACTTCTCTGTTCTACTCACAATCGCCTAGAGAGATCTGGATCCACTGTTACAATGCTTTCTCAACATACAGTTCGAACTCTCTTCAAGAACTCACGTTCCTCTTTTTCTTCTTCAACTCTTCAACCTTTTTTTTTTTTTAAGAAAGACATCTCTCACAAACATATGTAGCCGACTCAAAAAAGTCCTACACAACAATGAAGTCCACCCTGAAATCACGCCTGACAGATTTCCCTGCATCAAGCCACCTTTGCATTCAAAGCCAACACCCGAAACGGGTTTAGTTCGCCACCCTGAGTTGACCATGCAACTACCACAATAACTATTTGGGTTTCCGTCCAATCACCATTCAGACAGGTGCCACGTGTCCAAAACCCATTGCCTATCGCAACTGACAAAACGACCAAAACGATCAAATAGACACCGAGCTCGTCGAAGACAACCGAGTCTTTACAACTTTGTCGGAGCTGGATTCGGAGTCGGAACAGGAGACAAAACTGTATTCCACCGGAAAAATACAGGTTTAGGAACCAATTCGGTTCCGCCTTCGCCAACTGCAAGGAAGAGAAAGCTTGAGATGGTTCAGCCCGGAGGAAGTCAACGTGAAGTCAAACCAGAAGACAAGACCGGAGTCGGAATTGAAAACAAAAATAGAACTTTACCAAAAGTCCGAGTTCAAGAAACATTCTGGTTCCACCTCCGACAATAGCAAGAAATAGCAAACCCGAACCGGAACGAAGAGGAGGAAAACATCCTGAGGGAAACTCCAAACAACAAGGAACCTAGATCGCAAAGGTAGGAATTGGATCCGGATTCGGATCGGAAATAGAAATAGGAACCTTACAAAAAGACACAGTTAAGTTCCAAAACTGGTTCCGCCTCCGACACCATCAAAGAAGAGTGAAGCCACAGAAGCAGACTGCGGGAAGCAGAGCCGGAGACAAACCCAGAACAAGGCCAAAAGAACCAAGCCAAGTTCCAACCCGGTTCTGCCTCTGACAGACAAAGTAAAAGGCACAAAATTTTGCCAAGGCAAAAGAATGAGGACTTCAAGTTGGAAATTGAGACACAATTTCTCAACAGATCTTTGACACAAAATGAGCTTGAAAACTTGTAATGCTGCTCCAAACTTCACTCTTGCTTGATTATTTACTATGAATGCTTGATCTCATGAAAATTCTTTGTCTCTTAGCTTGCTTTAAATCTTCTTCTAAGTGAAATTATGTAAAATAACCTTATATTATACATAATTTGAGAATTAACCCCAAAATTCAAATAATTCAAGCCAACATCAGATCTAGGATTGAAAATCATTAGAATCTTGCCACAATTAAATTCAAAAAGGGGTGTTCTATGTGAGGAGGACCCATTCACCACTAAAGGCGAATGGGTCATAGCACAACTTTCTAGGACCATGCTTTGAGGGGATGAAATAATATCAAAAACCCATGTCAAAAATGCAAAGAAAGGGGTGTCCTATGTGGAGAGGACCCATTCGCCACTAAAGGAAAATGGGTCCTAGCACCATTTTCTAGGACCTCAAATTTTCCAAATTAAATCTCATGTAATATCATTATTGGGTGTTGGGATAGATCCTTGAAAAATGCAATTAAGAGGGTTTGAATTTGAATTAAAGGGGACAATTAAGCTCAATTAACCACAATTGATTAATGAATCCCTAGATAAGTGTAAAAGTGTAATACAACACTTTAAAAAACCCTAAATAGGTACAATTTAAGTACATTTTAGTTAAAAGGGCCCTAGACTTACTGTAAATGTGTAGAACACATTACAACATTAAATCAAGGCATAATTAGGTTAATTCAATATCACTTATTTCCAAATTAAGTGTGAAAAATGAATTACATTTTTCTACACTACATTACCAAAACATATTTAACAGTTATAAGGAATGAAAGCATGAACAACCCGTAACACACACAACACATGAACACTAGGATTTTTACGTGGAAAACCAAAAAATGGAAAAATCATGGTGAGGATTAACTCACAATATGTTATAACTGGTTATAAGATATTATAGAAAGGCTCACTACCAAGTGGACTCACTGTCCAATTGAACTCATTGTCCACAGAGAAAAGAAGGATAGAAATAAGTGGCTTCACAACCAAGATTTGAACTGATAAAAAGTACATCTTAACATATGTTGGATTCAGTTCCTTTAGATCTCAATACACTGATAATACTATTTATTCAACTTAGCTTACAAGTTTTTGCTCTGCTTTATACTTGCACACCTTTTCTCAACACTCACAACTTATTCGATCAATTCTATAAAATTTTGCATCACTTCTTGCATTTAGATCATGTACACATTCATGTTTCATTACCATAAACTCAAATCAACCTTGTGTATATACCAAACTCCATCACAAGCATCAATTAGGTTGGCCTAATTAGATGTAACCATAAATCATACAAAATGTGCCTTGTCAACACCCAATTCAAATCAAAAAATGCCTTCATTCTCAAACACATGCAATATAGGTCAATATGGACCTATAAGAGCTCCCTCTTCCATTCACATCACATATTCAATCTTTGCAACTCTTTACATACATTAGGTCAGCCAGGCATAGGACCTAAAAGCAAAAATGCTCCAACTAATCATCACCATAGGAAACGTGGATCTCAAAGTGTCATGTCAACTGGAAAATACAATTCTTTGACACTTGTTAACATTCTCCCAAAACTACAAGTTCTAACTCAAATTTGTGGAGTGTGAACCAGTTAGGTTATAGCCAATACATAGAAAACTGTGTAAACCTTATATGTCAATCTTCTGTCACTTGCAATTTTTGAACCACTTATCAAAATTAAGTGAAATTCGAAATTAAGATGTTACTAGTGTGCATGAACAACATATTAGAATCATAGAAGTAAATTTTGTATGGTTGAACAAATGCGAACCAAATTACTAGAGGAATCAATGTGTTGAATTTTCCGGTGTAGAGACTTAGCAAAAGTAATTAATTGTTTGGTGTGCAGATCAAACCCTCTTGCAAAATAACTATTCTACAGTCATCCTTTATACTATTCTAACATCCATCATGTAGTGTTGACATCAGTGGAAACACATTAATGACAACCTTCTTCATTCTTTCAACAATGTCTTGTTATGTATTTCCTCTATATCATGTTTCCCTAGTTGGGGGAGTCTCTATTATGTTACTTATCTTATTTTACCCAAGTTTTAATGTTCAACTCACATGCTTATCATATGCTTCACATTATTATAATGTCTACATCTTATGGTGATTGTGCTTGATTGTATTCTTACTTTTTTCTTTTTTTATGATTATATTGCATAGTCACTTATTCTTACTATGATTGCATCTTATAATCTAATGCTTACATGTGTGTATGATTGGCATATTTACATTTTATGGTCACATATTTATGAGGGTTAAGATTTATTTGAGCTTAACATTATGGCGTCTTACATTTAGATGCTTACACATGTTTCTTATCTAGTATTCATGGATTTTAGAAATTTTTATTTTCTCTCATCTAGAACAACATTGTGGGGTGTCTTGCTTCCTCAAGAGTTCAAATATGCTTTCATGATCATATATTACTATTTTGTTACATATTTATCACATGATGATATCTTTAAATTATTACATGTTCTTATGCACCTTTAAAAGATCATAACTTTATCTCATATTCTTATATCCCTTGTAATCAAACAATCTGAGGGGGGAAATATACTATCACTAGTGTTTATTTGATAAGTATGGTTGTAAATAATAGCTCATGATCCTTTCCGTTCCAAATATAGTCACATTTCCCTTTTAGCACCAAATATAGATCTTATTTCCATTCCAAGCAAAGTCCCCTTTTATTTTTACTTTCACCTTTTTGTTCATAGAGAATTTTAGTAGTTGTGTTTATGCCCTTTTTGAAATGCTTAACAAATGCTACTCACTAGAATTTATCTTCTATTTTTAGAGTTTTTGAGATGACATGTTCATTGTGAGAGTGTGCATAATCATCATTCTTATTTCTATCATTTATGTGAACATGATTAAAATTTACATCCATATAGGCTACATGTTTTACTTTGACATGTGCATTCATAGTAGTTCATGTGAAATTTAAAGTGGAGACACAATATAATGGTGAAAATGCATACCTTACACTTTTCCCTTCATTTTAGACGCATTTGGAGTCATTTGTCTTTATTATAATGACTAGTATATAAGACAAGTTGTTTTGCTTGGAAGTTGAAAAATAACCTAATCCTAACTTGATTCCATCTTCACAAATAATTAGGGCCTACCTTGATGTTTATTTTGTCCATTCATAATTTTATGATAAATTTGTAGGCGATAAAAATGTCCATTTCCAACTAACTATTATGAACTTACAAAAGTGCAAAATATTTCAAATTGTATATTAGGTTGTTGTATGAAAGAACAAAAAAAATTATGTCAAAAGATTAAAGATAATATCCATAATCTCTCATTTCGATTTTTGTGATAACTCAAGGGATGTCATAGACCATAAGCATTACATCATTAGCTTACATCAACATATTAGCATCACTCCATGTTTACTTTCTATCTTCAATCACTTTCACCAAACCATTGAATTGATATGAGGGTTTTGATCAAATTAGAATAATACTGACCTAATAAGATCCTAAGCAATGTTAATTGATGCCACCTATTTGTAAAAATTGTAGATATTAAGGTGAGTAAATTCTAAATGTCGATTTTGGTTGAGATCAAATTCCACTTACAAAGTCTAAATCTATAGTCAAAATTCAATATGAAACTAAACCAGAACATTACATAGAAAATTTACCAATATAGAGGCATTTACCTAATCATTTCCAAAGCATTGATAATTTGACAAACTATTTAATGAGATCTATCACATTTTTTTTTTGAGAAATTACATGACAAAACAAGAGCTATGTGGCAGCTGGAGTCACTGCCTAAGGAAAATGTTTGTGGTTTTTGTGTATGCAGTGATCCTTGTTCTTATATCAGGAGTCTGATTTTATGCTACTTAGGGTCATAAAAACAATATCCAAAGGTAGAATAAATATGTCTTACAGTAGCCATTGTGAACACAAGAATGAATATAGCTTAACATACCAAAATTAGACAAAAGACACTGATTAGAAATCAACAGGGAAAGATGAATTCACACACAACTGAAATCATAGTTCATATGGATTTGGCTGGTCTTAACTAGTGCAGAGAAAATTCATTTGAATGTTATGGTATGATACTGTTTTTAATCAACTACAGAACAATATGAGACATCCTTGTTTTTCATCTGGTATACAAGCTTGAGCTCCCTCATCCCAAAGAAAACCACGAGCCTCAAGACTCAATGAATGTTGAACCAGATGGATCTTTAATCATACAAATAAATAACCCTGAGCAGGTTGCACCTCCAAATGTTGGTCTTCATAGCAAACGAAAGGCAAGCTTCCTTGCACATTTACAGGGCCAGATTGGGTCTCACTGTTTCGTTGTTGTTGATCCTCCTGATTTTCTCAACTACAAAAGGATCAAAGATCAAGTTCATGGTCTAATTTAGAATTGAAGTTCACATTTAATCCCCCTAAATCATGTCCATAAGTAATTGTAAGGCTTTTTTGAAAAGGCTCATTTGAGGTAGTTGGGTTGATATATAATGGAAAATAAGGATGACACTATGCATACATGCTATAAGGATGATTGGGAAAAAGCATGTTGCTTTATAAGTTCTTTAGTAAGTTATTGGCATAGGGAGACAATGTTTTATATATGTCAAGCTAGAGATAAATAAGCAATGTTAAGGTGGTGGGATTTAAGGTGGTGGGGAGATGTATTTGGTTGGGTAGGATTATTAACATGATGTCTCTTGAAGCTATTGACAAAAACAGAGTAATAACTAGAAGATGTGAATGATGGGATCCACTTGGTGCAAGAGAGTGTCTCCAATAAATGCCCACAATGCATCTTCACCTATCAAAGACATTTAACACTAGCTTTTATCAAAAAGAAGCTTGGGAAATCAAGTGTTATGATCTAGGAATTGTTCCAAGGTAGCGATATGTAATGAATTCATAATAAATCTCGCAGGCCTTCATGTTCATCATTTTAGGGTGGTTAGAAGTGGGAAGTGATATATGCTACCCTACACTTTTATGGCCTCTTGTTGCATCTAGGTCTAGACGATAAAGAGAAAATTGACATAACCTGAGATTTATATCATTGGCTGGTAATAGGAGTAGTAGGTTTCCTAATGTAGAAGAGCCCAAGGTTGAAGACGTCGTAAAAACTAAGCATTCTTCAACAATGGCTAATGCATGATGGTTTGAGGTTGTATGTTATTCTATTCTATAGGTTATTGTATTGGTCTTAGGTGTTGTTGTGTTTTACTATTAAGCTAAATTTGAGGGGTTTTGGATTATGACCATTTTGAAGAATGTAGGATTTTTAAATATTGATAAAGAAGAAATGATGGTGTCTACTAGAATCAATAAACCTCCTTGAATATTGTGCATCAAGATAGGAGATACAACACATTTCATGAGTGATAGATAATTGATTGAAAACAGGTTTTGAACTAATTTTAAAAGTCTGAAATCCGTCGAGAAGTTCAAAAAATATTAGAATTTTTTGTCAACGGTGTGGATTAACAGATTATTGTGTGGCAGTAATGTAATTGCATTCAAAGCATAGTTGATGGACCCATGCAAAGTATAAGAAGGTTTCACATCAAGAAAATTTGTGCTTATTGTGTACTTTGATATTTGAAGTTTTGATTTTGATTTGATTTGATTGCTCGGCTGCTGAGAGATACTTAAGGAGGGAATACGTATTGGTAATTACCAGTTGAGGAATATGCATTGATAATTGGTGGTTGAGAAATCCTTTAGCAGGGAATATGCATTTGTAATTGACCATTAAGAAATGCTTTAGAAGGGAATACACATTGGTAATTGGAGGCCACATGATTTGCATGACCTGGGGATTGGAGTAATCCCAAGAGGAATCACCAAAGCGCTGCAAATGGTAAAAGCCCGATAGTCTCACCACTCCTATCCTACAAGAAAGGTAACTGTGATGACTGTAAAGTGCCACAACAAAGTGGTAGAAAAGCTGCATAGGGCATAACTGGTTTCATGTAGGCTTTAGCTAGTAGTGTATTGCTATGTATGTTTCAAGATTTTTAATGGTTCTAATCATTTGCATTAAAATTTAATTTGCAGTACATGGTGTAAAATTTCTGGCCAATACCAAGTTATCTTTCTTTGTTAATTTGCAGGGTGAAGAGTTCAAGAAGCAAATTGGAGCTGCAACATATATTGAATGCAGCTCCAAAAGACAGCAGGTATCCCTAAAGATGTGGAAACTACAACGGTAGTTGCAACTATAATTTGGAATCTTCCTCAAAATATCAGACGAACTGTCTGAAAATGTGAGGATAATAGCTTTAGCTTGTATCATTTGAACTTTGAAGGCTTTTTCTTTTTGATTTAGTTTGAGCAGGCATGAAAGGTAATTTGCATTACATGGATAAACTGCATTATAACAGAAGTCATTAAAGAAAATAAAAATATATAATTACATTAAGCACTGAAATATGACAATACTAATGGACTATTGCTAGCAACTACAAGCAGAGGGCAGTTGCAACGTTGCAGCTTCATCCACACTTGTCAACAAATGCGGTGCCCTAAAAAGGCCAAAATAGGGGGGCCAGGTATGGTAGTCTACAGTCCTTGTAAGGCCAAGCTAAAGAGGAAGTATGCCATGAACTTAAGAAAGTTTCCATGTGTGATATTCTGATTTCTTTTAAAATACTTATATTCTACGTATGTTGCAGAAAGAGCCTAATATATTAGGATACAACAAAGGCTATGCTGGCTCAAATGATCAGCATTGTCTTTAGGCACATGGAATTTGAAGAACAGATGTTTGTTTTTGCCAAAAAATTAAACTAGATTTATAAGCAATATGCCATGGTATAGTTACAAGTGTTCACTGCATAACAGTGAAGAAATCAAAATATCTATAGAACACTTGTAACTGTGCCATAACATATTGGCTTGGAAATTATCAGTCTTTAGTTCTGTACTAAGTTCAATTTCTCTTTTAGACAGCAGACTAATTTTGTATTCCCTTGTAGATAGCATATAGTCTTCATTGAATATGGGCTTAAACTTAATGACAGAGAATGGGTATATAGGCTCTTTTCAACTTTGGCGGTGCCCTGTGACAGTGCTGCGTTGATGAACTGCAATATTTGTTGGTTATGCACAAAAGGAGTTTCTTGACAATGCCTAAGATTTCTCAGCAAGTGCAATTAGTAGTTGCATGGCCAGAATTGTCAACCTATGCTAGCATCATCCCATCTTGCATCAAACATGGAGATTAGAGTAGCATATAATCTTGTAGCAGCTGAGACATTTTCGGATGCAACACATAAAACTGGAATATTTGGAGAGTATACTATAGGTAAACCCTCCATCTCTAGCTGACTCTTCTATGCCTTGTTCTTGGTGGTATAAATCTAATCAATAAAGTTGCTAAACATTCTATGTGACAGTTTATTGACAGATTTTATAGCCTTTTTGGCATCCTTGTGGCTTCTAACGACACTCAAGCTAAAAAATGTCTGGAATCATGGCAGGTTCAAAGCATTCAGCTTCCTTAAAAGGATAATCAATGGTGCATTACCATTGGAAGCCACTGGCTCTAGAACACTTCTTTATTTGTTTTTTTTTATGTTTAAAACTGAGACAACAGGACAAAATCTTTACTTAACAACTTCATTCTAGCTTTTGCCTACTTTGGAGCTTTAAAATTTTAAAAGAGCACGAAAAAGATACGTAAAAACCATACTCATTGGATGATTACATGTCTTGTCATGCAAATAGCAATTTGGTAAATAATGATAATACATGCACTAATAGCTATTCATCTCTATTGTGCATGGGAATCTATAAATAACGGGTTGTATTGGTTTGCAAAATGGGCATAGGAGGACAATTGTATTTTTGTATCTGCCTGGATTGATGGAGGAGGGAACAAAATGCATCTTGTATCTTCTTCTTTCAAAATTAAGGAGAACAATTATGTTGTATTTCCAAGAGGTGAGAGGCAAAAGGAAAGGAGCATGGAAGCATAGGAAAATAATAGAGATAGGCAGCTAATGGAGCAAGGGGTGGATTGCATCCATAGCCAAGGTCTTGTTGAATGGGACAAGGGGTAGATTTGATCTTCTCATTTGTACACTCATTGAATATGACAGTTTGCTACAAAATATAGGTAGTAGGCAATTGCTACTATGAAGGCTATTTTTTTCTCTCTTTGGAGGATTTGTAGGATAAATATAGCGTTCTTAATTGTTCTCTCTTCCTCTCTTGACTGTTGATTAATTTCTAATCAATGTTCAACGGGGTTTCGAGGATGGGGACGAGGGATGCTAGGGGACACATTTTGGGGATGCGGGGACAGGGGGTCTAAATTTGGGGGTGGCAAGGGGATGGTGGGGGGACGGTGGCGAGGGGGCGACAAGAGTACTGAAATACATATAGTACTTGAAAAAATAGTTATAAAAAGATGTATAAGTATAAGAATTGTACATCTTGGAGACATCTGGGAGTCCCCTAGACGTCTTGAGGACACCCCAGAGTCCTCGAAGTCCTAGCGGCATCTTGGAGATGACACTGGTGGTGGGATGGTGGTGTTGGTGGGGGGACGTCCCCCCCAAGTCCCCAAGTCTTCGAGACGTCCCCGTCTAGGAAACGCAAGGATTTTGGGGGGGGACGCGTCTCCATGGAACACTGTTTCTAATCAAGTAGAGCAGTACAATTTCTTATTTCTTATTTCATAAATTTTACAAGCTTAGGCCCGAGAAATTAAGAATCAAACGTTGTTGTACTTGTAGCAACATTGTTACATTAGTGCAATGACTGCATCTGCATATGCTTTGAATCTAAACTTAGTTGTAAAAGTTGGTTTTCGTTATCTACTCGAGCACAAATGATCTAGATTTGAACATACATAATATGAGTCAATGAAGATTGACTTGAAACTACACAGAAATGCCAACTCATAATTACATAATTTGATACACTACAAAAACACCACCTAATTTACATAATATTGAAATGTTAGCATTTAGTGATTATCTCATATAACTTGAGTTTAATGAGGGGTTTGAAATTTTATGCTTGCATTGCTGGGGCAGGTGTGTTAGTTTGCATGTCTTATTGTAAAATCTCAAGATTGAATAATCTACAAACACTATTGTATTTGTATGTTCCATTGCTAGTTTGGCTCTAATGTTGACTATACTTTTCCAGCAAATCAGATACTTAGATTTGTTGTGAGTCCTTATAATATAGTATAAATTTTTTTGATATCCTTATTATGTAGTATAAAAGTTTCTGATAAACATCAAAAAAATAGTCAGAGCTAACGTTGAAATGTCAATAAGGATAAACCAACATAACCAAATGTTGTGAACATCCAAAGTGACTGAAACGCATAAAAGCCAACTTCATAGAAAGATGAGATATGTGAACTTTGAACTAATCCTCTACTATTCACAATCACACGTTAAGAAGCTTTGGAAGATTGCATCCCACAGACTACAATATCAGACAACACAAAATTAACAAATCTTCAAAATACTATAATTTGCCAAATCTTTATTTTTATTATTGGTTTACAAACTTATGCATTGCAGGGCAAGGGCAAATTGGATCCCAAACAAAAGGACCTCTCCGACATTATTCGGCAAATTAAGTGGGACAGCACCAAGAGGTATGATTTCCTGAATAAACATTTTGACCTCTCACTGGCTTGACAGTAACAAGATTTAGGGCAGGCATGGGATTTCAAACCCTAACAAAACCAAACCCTAAAAAACAGGGGATAATACATGTCGATGCGCCCAAGTTTTGTATGCACAATTAAGCATCTGAAAATATTGGGGTTTTAGCGCTACTCGATTGTTGAGTTCATGACAAAAAAATTGCAGGCTTTAAACAAGAATATCGGTTGTGAGTTAAAGTTTGTTTTCAAGCATGGGATGAGGAATGTTTCAACTGCCTGAAAGTTGTTTTTCCCAGCATGAGACAACTTTCCGGAGAAACAATTCTTTGCATTATAGTGCGTTTCTTAGACATGACAACTAAAATGCTCTTGTTGTACCTAATTGTTGTTTGCAAGGGGGTTATGAATATAGCAGGATTCATTTTGTACAGCTGATTAAAGCAAGCAAAGAGAAGTTTATCTTCCGGAAGTCCATAATCTGATCATTTTGGTAGGCACATAGGATCTAGAACATCTCGGTTTTTCTGAAAAAATAAGGCAGACATTACAATTTCATTTACTCACCCGAATGCAGAGAGAACCAGCCAAATAATTTGCAATCAGTTACCTTTTGTAATCATTTACAAAATAACAGTGTGGTGGAAGTCCAGTTATCCGATGCAATCAGCAACCGATGAAGAAAACTGAGCAGGTTTTGCATGACTGTCTCTCCACAGCGGCTACTTCATTCTATTCAGAATAAACGAAAAGTAGATCTAAATATATTGGGTTTTAGAGCTACTAGATTCTCGGGCTCCCTGTTATGCATGTATGCAAAATGTGGTGAACTGATCTGCAGAATTCCACTTATTCCACCACCCTCATAGCCCATTTTAAAAACAAGGAAAATCTGTTTAAAACTTAGGGAGTGACTTATATTTCTCCCTGCTCGTTGGTGATTGGTGGGAATAATTTTGCCTTATTTTTAATCGAGAAATCCGGAAACGCCTGGCAAAAATATGAGGGACCGATCAGAAAAAAAGAAAAATGAACAAAAATTAAAAAAATTAAAAAAATTAAACCAAAACTCTGCAGACATTAGGAAAGATGGTATGTTTGTATATTTGCACGATTTTCGATAAGCACTAATGCAGGAAAATGGAGATGAAAACATTAGTCTCCGCCTGCAGGAACTAACAAATCGAATACTTTGTGATCATTATTGTGAAGCTTGAGTATACGCTAAGCTTTACAAATAGGAAAACAAAAGACACCCGCCAATTACAGAACTTTCTCAAATCTAGAGTTTATTTGTCATTCGGATTGCCAGTTCCATTTAGTGGTTGCTTTTATTTCCGTTCATGGGTTTTATTCTTTTTTCTTAGTGAAATTGAATATGTTATAAATTCTTACAGTGCAAGATAAAGATGTGCGTTGATCAGACTGGCTGATGGGGCACTTCCATATTCTTACCAAATGTTCAACATTAATACTGTGAGCAACATGATGAATTAATTGGTAAGATAGAATTCACAAATATCTGATGCTTACAGCCTATTAGATAAGTGGAATATCATGAGAGGAAAATCTTCAACAATATCTTTAAATTTCAAAATGAAACAATCATATCATTAAATTTCAGAGTGAAACAACCAAGTAGCATATATAAGTAGGGAAATTTTATTACAGAGCTAGGCAGACGAGTCAAGTACTGACCATTTATTTTAAGGCCATTTTACAGAAGACTCACATACACATATTGAGCTAGATTTGAGTGATGGTGCAGGCACTGGTAAAGATGAAGCTCTTAGCATCTTTAGGAGTACAAAGTGGGATTGGCGATGAGATATTCCTCAAGCAGCTTAAGAAAACTAGTGCTGTGGCTCTTCATCTCTTCAATTTTGGCTTCATCATGGATAATACCAGGGAGGGTGTCATAGTTGCATGTATATGTGGCAATGGATCCGCCCCCTGCTTTGGGGCTGTATTTCACCTGGTAGCTTATTGAAGCCAGTTCTTTCCCCACCGCTCCTCCTTCCACATGACTGAAACCATAAACCAAGTTGTCCTCATCAATCTTATCAACACGCTGTTTTAGATAGCCGAATTCCTGTTTGGCTTCATCAACAATTTCATATCAGATTACCAAAATACTTGTCAGTGCCACTCTAAATTGTTTGACAATATATAAAGAACTGGCTCGGTTGAAAGTAATGGGCTGTGTTTAAACATCTTGTGTACTAGAATTCTGATTGGTAACAATATTAGATTGTTACCCATTTAGTATAAACTTGAGTGACTATAAAACATATGGTGACTGCATACAGTCCAGGATAATAGTGTTGTTCTTTTCTTAGACTGGTTTACAGTTGACACATTTTTTTCCCTTCAAAATATGTATGATGTTCAAACGAGCAAATTTAAACAGCATACTTTAGAAGTTTTGATTTGTTTAAGTGGTTTATCTGAAATCTCGATAGCTTCTTCAATAGAATCTATATATTAACCTAATTTCAGATGAACCACTTACACAAATCAAATCAAAATTTAGAATGCACTGTTGAAACCAAAATCAGTCAAACCAGATGATCAAAAACATACCTGGGGTGAAGTCAAACTGAAAAATGGTGCCCACACCTCCATCGCCTTGGAGAACTGTGGCACCTGTAAAGATCTCAGGCGCTTGTTTTGGCAAGATGGTGTGGAAGTCCTTCACAGCTGCTTTCCACAGTCTCTTTGCCTCGACAGAAGACTCGATTTCCTCACTAAAGCTTCCCGCCACCATCTTATCTTGGTGTTGTGGCGTGAGAGGAGGATGGATGGTATTTATAGAGTTACCAAGAGCGTTTACATCAGAACAGAGATATGGGTTGTAGGGTCAAGTTGAGAAAACTAGAAATGCTGATTCAGTCCTCTGTCGACTGTTTATTGAGAAAACTCCCAATTTTCTTGCTGAGCTGAATACAAAGTATCACCAGATGCTTTGTTATTCAATTGATTTGAAGCTTCCAAACCCCACTTTCTGGAATTTCATGATATGATGCAAGTTTTTTATTGTTAATCTTGTCTTTTATGGCTGCATGTCGTCGTTCTAGGTGTTGTTTATTATTTATTGGTGTGACTAGAGAGTCGTGGCCTTGTCGATATAATGGTGAAATTGTAATATTTTTCATTTTTTTATGTGTTAAATAGTTTTTTCAAGATAAAAAGATTAAAAAAAAAGGTTTTTGAAAGGGTTTCAATTATTTACAGACTAGCAATGGTACTTTGGTGTGCAATAGGTACGAAGAGTTGTAGATGGTCAATTGAAGAAAAAATTGGTATATTTTTTGCATACATTTTGTGCATTACATGAGGTCAATTGGTGGGTCATTTAGCAAATGATGTTTGTGCAACAAAGGTCTCAATGGAGAAATGTTAGCTTCAAAACAAGGATTCAAGCATGACTTCTCTGAATCAATAAGATAATGAGGTTCCATTACCAATATACTCGTGTTATGTTTGCAATAGGGAGAGAGAGAGAGGGGGGGAGATAGAGGCGGGAAGAGAGAGAGAGGGGTGGGTTAAGGATTAAGGAGATAGAGATAGAAATGGAGATGGAGACCTTGAACAACTAAAACATCTCATGTAGCAGTTCCAAGGTAATCTTGCATCAAAGGTTTTACTTTATGTGCAAGAAGAATGTTGGGCACCATGAACTATTGGGTTACTTTGCATAGGCCTTGGATTGTCCAAGGTATTAAAGCCACCTTGAGAACCCAAATTAATTGTGTTCCAATGTGAGGCTTATAGTGAAGTGAAACCCTTGCATCCCTGCCTAAGCTAAGCATTACATTAGGGTTAAGTGGGAAAGCAGGTTGGTGTCCTCTAAACCAAGAGGGTTTCAATCCTCTAAAACCCTGAAAAGGCGAATATTCATAACCTTGGTATCCTTGACCCCTACCCCATGGATTCTTGTCCTGCTAAAAAAAAATCCTCCAAAAAATTGAATACTAGCATTGCTAAAATAGTATGTAGAAGTAAACCTTGAAATCCAAAACATAAACACTCTATGACAAGTCAAGCAAAGAATATGCACTTTTGTCACAATGTACACTATATAACTCGAAAGCATAAAAAAATTAAAGTTTAGGATTCAACAAAACTTAACAAATACAACTCCAAAGAAAAACCTACATCATGACATGGTTTGGAAGGAAGCAACAATGAGAACCCCATTCAAAAAGAATTGAGATAAACGCAAAACAAGGTATCTCTGCAAGAACATTGTCCATGTTTAAAATGATGGAAATGGTTTGCATCTCTCACAACAACTTCTCTTGCAACTATCTTGTAGATAAATTTGGTTGCAGTGTGGCAATAACCGCATACTCAAAGGTTCTTAACAACTCTAATAATCTATCTAGGGGGGTTATTTAACAAACCAAATGCAATTGCCAACTATTCGTTATGGTGGCAAAGAAATAATTATTTTTCCTCCTCTTCCACAACATTAAGTAAATGCCTTGAATATAGAGAATACCATGTCATCTTCATCTCCCAAATCCATTTTCTCCAACTTTACATACATCTCATGTGTTTGTGGACGTGATTTGTCTCCTACATGAAAACATGTATCATGTTATGGCCTTCAATCCAACTACATCCAAGGATCTTTTTAATTCCTTGATCTTTGATCAATTTCCTTGCCATTTGAACCTCACCCCCTTGCCCACTTCTACATAGATGTTTGAGAAAAGAACATATGTCGCAGCATTTTGAGGATCCAAATCAAAAAGCATGGTTGTTGTAAATACTCCCAAGCCTATGTTCATATGTGATCTACAAGCACCTAGAAAACACATCCACACAACCACCACAGGTTTAATTGACATCTTAATGATAAAGTGTAGAGTATCTTTTAGATAGATAGTCGAAGCAAGAAGGTCAACCATGCAAACATAATGATTCACTGTAGGTGTAATGCAATAAGGGTTACTCATGTGATTGAAGTATGTACAACCCTCATCCTCTAAAATTGCATGGTTGTATGCATATAGAACACAAGCAAAGTTGACAATGTCAAGATATGTTCTAGAGTGCTTCATTAATTCAAAGATTTTGAGAGCATATTTGCAAAATCCATGTTGTGGATATCCTGCAATCATTGCATTCCATGAGATGACATCTCTTTGAGGAATTTTTTCAAACAGTTCATGTGTCTTTTGTATGCTTCCACATTTTGCATACATGTCCACTAGGGCAATTGCAACTGCAACATCTGATAAAATTGTAGAGTGCTTCATTAATTCAAATATTTTGAGAGCATCTTTACAAAATCCATGTTGTGCATATCCCACAATAATTGCACTCCATGAGATGACATCTCTTTGGGGAATTTTGTCAAACAATTCACGTGTCTTTTCTATGCTTCCACATTTTGCTTACATCTCTACTAGGGAAGTTGCAACTGCAACATCTGATAAAATTCCAAAATGGTTCATTAATTCAAAGATTTTGAGAGCATCTTTACAAAATCCATGTGCATATCCTCCAATCATTGCATTCCATGAGATGACATCTCTTTGGGGAATTTTGTCAAACAGTTCATGTGTCTTTCTATGCTTTCACATTTTGCATACATGTCCACCAGGGCAGTTACAACTACAACATCATCTTTACTATTCCAAAGCTCCTATTTTGGCGTGGGCTGGGAGAATGCTGAAAAAAGTTGTGGAGTCTAGCTTTACACCTACCATTGCATTTTCCTGAAAGTTTCCAAATCTTTTAAAAAATCTATTGTGTGCATATACTGCAATCATTGCATTCCATGAGATAACCTCTCTTTGAGGCATTCTATCAAATAGTTCACATTCCTTTTCTATTAGAATTGTGAAACAAGCACAAAACCATGAGCCACGAGATCAAACAACAAACAAATACACCTTCCATGCATGAGATTTGCATACAATATGTGTAATATTCTTCAACAAGAAAAAGCTATAGAAGCAAGAGGCTCTCAAGAAGATATGAAAGCTCCAGATAATATCCGAGAGATATTTACAATGAGGGTTGAGTGCTTATAAGAGAAAAACCCTAAATGAGAAAGGGATTAGATCATGACAAGTGTCAACATCACATGAGATGAGACATAATGATCTAATATGAGCTCAACTAATAAAGCATAAAACACTCATAATTTTAGCTTAAGTGCACGAGAATAAATTAGACTATTAATCAATTAAAGATTAATTAATTATAATTAGATAATGTATGATAGCTCTAACACCCCCTTTAAGATGAACTTAGGGAGTAGTTAAAAACCCTAAAAATAATGCATGATGGGTCCCAGAAAACAAGGCTATGTAAGGCACCCATGTACAAACAGAAGATCTTTGTAATGCAGAGAAATAGAGAAAACCTCATTTGAAAAACTCTACTCCAAAAAGAGATGAAAGCCAAGTGAAGGATTGAATAAGCCTCCAAACAAGACAATGTTGTCCCAAAAGATAAGAACAAAGGAACATCCAAAAGCATGAAAAAATTGCAAACACTATCGAAGAATTACTGCTGAAATATTGAAAGAAGAACCTCCGTTGAAACATATGATGATCAAGATCAAGAAGACAAAAATTTGTATGAGTGCCCCTAATGACACTACTCGAATCTAATGGAAAACCAAGGCATACAACAAGAACTCAAATATACAGATGGCACAAGTACCAATAGTCTGAAGAACTGATCAAGTGAAAAATGGAAGGTCACCTCCAAAAATAGGAATGCAAGAGTTTCCATATGGTAAGTGCTCCATCTCACCAAAATGCATGGGTAACCAGTCGTTGCATCCACCTAATACATAGGAACAAATATTGTATACATAGCTCACTCCAAAGTGAAACCAAGGAAGCGTTAGCACCAACAGTAGAAACCCCCCCATAATGTTGACAAGGGAGAGGTATGACAGGTACACTGAAACCAAATGCCTAAATGTAGTGCATGATAAAGAACCAAGAACATCTGAATGTGCAGACATGAAAGTACAAGCAAATATAAAGGGTGTGCAAACCAAGGCACACACGCATCAAAAAGGTATGAAGGAAAAACAAAGGTAAACATCAACCCCCATGGCACTTTATATCATAGTGTGAGTACAATAAGGCACAAAGTGATGTGCAAGATCCCATAAAAGATACACCTACTGTGGCACTTTATTTCAGTGTGTTTACATAATGAAAAATTCATACAATGGGAACCCATAATGTCCAAAAAAGGACTACATGTTCAAAATACAATTTTTTGATAGAAATAGAGGAAATTGATAGCACCATGATGAAGTACACAAAAAACATGCACTTTCAAAAAAATGGCACCCAAAAATGTGTCTGGATGTAGAAGATATGGCCTGTCAAAGTCTCCAAAACGAGAATTGAAAAACAGTAGCACTGAGAAAATGGAATTATGAAAAAAAAAAGTTGAAACTAGAAAATAAATGCACCACTACGAAGAGCTTGAAATTTTACCCTGTTTCAAAAAAAATTGCATTGGAAAAGACCACTATACGACCAAGATATGGCCTCTGGAACATGAGGTGAAATACTTAAAAGCCCAACAAAGAGGCGCTGAGTTGGGCAAAAAAGAAAAATCCTCCAAATTTGTGAAAATCACCTCTAGAAATAGAGGCCCGCCAAATATAGTGGTGTTGGAAAATAAAATTCTCCAACTAGGCTGCATGTGACATTTATTTGCAAAAAAAAAAAATTGCAAAATACTATTGTTTTTTTTTTTTTTGAGTGAAAATAAAAAATAAAAATAAACTAATATTTTTTCTTTTAAAAAAAACTAAATTAAAAATGTAATATATTTTTATTTTTAAAAAAATATATTAAAAACAATTTTTTAAAATATATATTAAAAAAAATTTGGGGAGGCGAGGGGGGCGAGGCGCCCGAGGGGGCCGCCACCCTGCTAATGGCAAGGGAGCAGTACCCCCAATGGGTACCCTCCCCATGTGGGGCAGGGCTCGAGGGCCTACCACCCCTGCCACGACAGGGGGGGCAGGTACTATGGGTACTTGTACCCCAAATTTTTTAATAAAGAAAAACCAAAAAAACCTACACCTTTTTTTAAAAAGGCTTTTTATGAATTTTTTAATGGTTTTTTTTTTTAAAAAATTTAGGGAAAAATAAATCGATTTTTTTTAAATCACTTCGATTTGCATGTTGGGGAGGTTGTACGGCCTCTCTAGCAAAAATAATTGCCTCGGAAACTCCCGACTCTAATTTTGGCGATTTGATAGGTGATCTTAAGGTTTTTGGGTCTTCTAAGCATGATGACGATGTTCGCTTCATGCCAAAATTCACCAAAATTGCAGCTACCCTCTGGATCCGAAAAAAGATCAATCGCTTCAAAACCTTGTAGATCTAGCGTCAGGAATCGAAATCAGGCAAAACAAAAGCCAAATTTGACTTTCTCGACAGCTCTAGATTCAACGGCGAGGTCCTTTCCACACAAGAATGCTTTGATTTACATCCACCTCCAAAATTTTCAAAAAAATCAAAGGGATTTAGATCTAAAGCCTGCAACCCTTGTTGAAGAAAAAAACCTCATAAATCGAGAAGGGGTTTGATGAATCCATGCTATGATACCATGTTGAAGTTGACAAACCAACCTCACATATCCCAATGAACACCTGCAAGCAAATGACCTATCACATAGAAGAGATAAAGAGACAATAATGGTACTCTACAAGCCTGAAGCAAAAATATAAATAACAAGAATTGAATAATTACAAATAGATCAATCCTTAAGAAAGGAGAAAAAAACCCTAAAGTGAATCCTAGGATTTAATAAAGTAATTATTAAAATGCCTAAGTTTAGCTTAAGTGCACGAGAATAAATTAGACTAATAATCAATTAAAGATTAATTAATTATTAGCTAATATATGATAACTCTAACACATTTTATATGCTTCCACATTTTGCATACATGTCTACTAGAGCATTTCCAACTATACTATCTAAAAAAATATTTCTTTTATGATTCTTTGATGGATGTCCATACCCTATTCCAAAGCTCCCATTTTAGCACGGACAAGAAGGATACAAAGAACAATGTAACCACAAAGAATAATGTAACCACAAAGGTCAAACATTTGTCGATAGACTTCAACACAAGCCTTAAGAGTACAAAAACTCAAATTAAATTTTCCCTGCCTCTCCACATCACAATGCTTAAACACAAAATCAAAACCCAAAATCTACATTCCCCCCCAAAAATGAAAAACCCCTTAACCAAATTGCAATTGACAGTGAAATCAAGATCATTACATAAAACAAAATAGGCATAGATATCCAATGTCCATGATTTCAGAGATTCGAGTTGTTTGTATTCTCCAAATGTGTTCCAAAGCGGCAGATGGATTCTAGGCAAACATTTCCAGACCACTTATGTGCGATACAGAGCCATTATATTCTATGATAGTCTCGTGAATCTCTTTTCAAGTCAATTTCCAATATGTTCCCATACAATTTCGTTCATGAGTACTGAATTTTTTTGAAAAGCAACATCGTCATATGAAGGGTGTAGCACAGAGGGTACAACGAAGCTAAGAAAAAAGGATAGATATCTTTACAAAGCGAAAACATGATTCTATATGTGTCAAAAAAATTAAACATGAAGAAAAAACACTGACGGGAAAATGAACAGCCACAATCACTTTGATTGTCCCCCATGGGCTATTGGAGATAGTGAACCGTTGATTATTAATTTTAGGTTGGGCATATTCACATTAGATACGCCTTCAGCGTAAATTCGACGTAAATAAATAGAGTAGTCTACAATTAGAGTTAATTTATAGCAATTAGAATTTTTGGATCAAGTTCTCTCTATGGAAGAACTTGAACATGCTCTTTTTTCAATGAAAACTAATAAAAGTCCTAGATTTGATGGTCTTCCAGCTAATTTTTATCAAGTATTATGGCCTCATATTAAAGATGAATTTTATATGCTATATTTGGAAGCACTTCAAAAGGGCTCCTTAGGCCCTACAATTAACAAGGGTTTAATCAAACTTATCCCAAAAGGGAAAAATGAAGACTCCATTGCTTGCTAGCGATCAATTACTTTGTTGAACAACTCTTATAAAATTATTTCCAAAGCATTAGCAATCAAATTAAACTAGTTGTACAAAGAATAGTGAGAGATGAACAAACTAGATTTATTAAAGGAAGATTTATTCTTAATAACCTCATGTTGGCTTGGGAGACTATAGATGGGCTCAACAATCATGCCAAAATGTATTAGTGGTTAAGCTAGATTTTAATAAAGTGTATGATAGAATTCGTTGGTGCTTCATTCTTAAAATGTTGTTGTGGTTGGGTTTTGGTCCAAGGATCCAAAAGCATGTTCAAATGTTATTTAAATATGCAAATACCCACCTCGTAATTAATAGTACTATTACACCTTCCTTTGAGTTACAACGTTCTATAAGATAGGGGTGTCCCCTCTCTCCTTTCTTATATGTTATCACTGTTGATACATCGGGTTATCTTCTTCATAAGGCTAATCAAATGAAGCTTATTCAAGCTATTTCCATTCCTCAGGATAAGGTGGTTATTAACTCTCATTTTGTTGATGACAGCGTGTTATTTTTACAAAATTTTGAAGAGGAACTAAATAACACCATGGACATTTTAAATATGTATTGTGAAGTTTATGGATCCCAATTATCTCATAATAAAATTGAGTTTTTGATGTCTCAAACTGGTTCCATTCCACACTAGATTCCTAAGGAGTGGAAGCTTATCAAGCATGGGGAGATAAGAAGATATCTAGGCATTCCCTTTTGTTTAGGGGTCTCCCTTTTAGACATGTGGAGATGGTTTTTAAACAGATTAAAAAACAAATTGTTTACCTGGGGTAATAAATGTTTATCCTTGGCAGGTAAGATCCAGGTTTATAACAAATTTTTTATTGCTATGCATGTGTACTACTCAACTTGTTGGATGCTTTCCAAGCAAGGATATGAGGATTTTAAAAGATGATTAGGAAATTTCTTTGGTCTAAATGGGATGGCAGTATTGGTTTAATTATTGCTTCTTGGTCTCATTGTATTCAATCAAGGAATCATGGAGGACCTGGCCTCATAGACCCTAAAACTCATGGACTTTGCCTTGCTGCTAAATGGATTGTTAGAGCTACTAATAGTGATGAACCATGGAATATTTTAGTTCGTCATCGAATTATGGAAGTTGTTGTTAAAAACAAGTGGAAAGTAGTCAATTGGTTGGACAATATATTAATGTCTCCTATCTTTAAAATTAAAGCTTCATTTCCTCTTCAATCTATTTGGAAGGTTTGGCAACAAGTTTCTCACTTCTTAAATTGGAATAATTCTTCCTTGCTTGACATCATTTTAGTTTTGTATCAGCCTCAATTTGGTGGAATAGAATTATTAATCATCACAATCAGCCACTTTCTATTAGCTTCCCAAGGCATGCTTATTATTTGTTTAAAAAGGTCATCCATAAATTCAAAGATATTTAGGATTTTAACAGGTTTGATTAGGCTTCTTGGTAACATCTCAAACAACACTATGGGTTGGGTGATAAATATTAAAAAAAATTGATCTTTGTACAGTCTTTAGTCCCTATTGACATTTCTATGAAGTCTTGCACTCCTAAGGAATGTAATTTTATCAAAGACTGGAAATGTTTATCCTTTAGTCCTTTTAATTATTTCCCTTTGAAGAAGGTTTACTCTGATATCCTTCCCAGATGGTCTCTTGTTCCTCGTCTAAATCAAAAGTGGAAATGCAGGTTTACTTCCAAATTTTGGAGCAAATTGAGTGCTCAAATTTGGAAATTGAAAGTTGATTTTGATACTCAAGTGTTGGCCTAAAAAAATTTGCATTGCAAGCTTCAAATTGGAGATAGATTGAAATGTATAATTGTTCAGCCAGCTAATTTCCCTTATTGCTTGCATATTGAAAGTATGAAACACATATTTTGGGACTACACTTATGTTAGTAAGTAGTAGCCAACTATTTTTAAATCATTCCCTGCTATTTTCTTTCATGATTTAAACTAGAAGGAAGCATCTTGGGCTTGGGTTTACAAAATAATTTTATTGTTGATTCTATTAGACAAGTTATTTTGAAGCATATTTGGAAAGCTAGATGTTTAGCTATGTTTTCTAATGATTGTTATCATGCAACTGCAACTTTAACACTTTACTCTGACATCCTTCTCCAGGTGGATTTTTTCAGTAGGTTCTATGCAAGAAGGATTCAAAGGCCATGGTTCAACTTCTACAAATTAAAGATCAAGTCTTGCAGTTCCAATCTGATAGCAAGTTTTATCATTGTAAATCTATATAGTATATGAAATGATTGTCCATTTCAGCCTTCTTTGGTTGAGTTGTAATTATGGCTTGTGTGTACTAGTTGCCTTCTTATGACAATTTTGTTTCTCTCAACTACCTATTGGTAGTTCCTATTCTTTGTAAATTGCTTTGATTCAATAAAAAGAATTATAGCAATTAGTGAAGTAATTGATAAGGTGGAATTTTGAATTTTAAAATTTTAAAGGTTACATATGTGACTATAAAATTATAATTGTTTATTATTTATTAGTTTGATTAGAGATTCATGGTGTTGTCAATATAATGGTGGAATTGTATATCTATGTCATTTTTTTATGTTTTGGTATTTTCTTCAAGATAAGAAGATGAAAAACAGGTTTTTGAAAGGATTTCAATCATTTACAAATAAATAGAATAGTCTGCAATTAGAGATAGTTAAAAGCAACTAGTAAAGTAATTGATAAGGTGAAATTTTGAATTTTAAAAGTTTAAAGATTACATCTATGACTATGGAATTAGAGTTGTTTATTATTTATCAGTGTGACTAGAGAGTTGTGGCGTTGTCAATATAATGGTGAAAAATGTAAATCTATGTCATTTTCTTTATGTTTTAATATTTTTTTCAAGATGAAAAGGTGAAAAAGATTTTTTTGAAAGGATCTCAATTGTTTACAAATAAATATAGTCTACAATTAGAGTTATTTTTTAGCAACTATTGAAGTAATTGATGAGGTGGAATTTTGAATTTTAAAAGTTTAGAGGTTACATTTGTGACTATGGAATTGACATAGGTCAAGTCTACACCTACAAATCTAATCTAGGATGATGAATAATAGGTCTATAGATCAAGAATGCAAATATAGATATTAGTCTTATAGGGATGGGGCTATGAAATATAATGGGCCAAATTTACATAAGGATATGTCACTTCTAATTAAGTATTATATTTAGAGCATTCTAAGATTAGTGTTAAAGTAATGGGGATATGAAATATTATGGGTCAACTTTACATAAGAATATGTTACTTATAGACTAATTATAAAATTTTTAAATTTTAAATCAATGCACATGTAATTAAACATCTAAGGGGCATTCCTCAAACTAATTGAAATGAGGGGTGGGTCGGGTAGGTATTTTTTATTAATAAAATTTATTTTTTAGTGCAATTTTATCCCAAATTTTCAAATTAATCAAATCACGTTCAAAAAATGTCCCCAAGGGGAATGGAAATGGTCACTTTTTTTTAGCATCAATAGAAGGTTTGATCTATAAGTGACACATTCTTATGTAAATTTGGTCCATAATGTTTCATATCCCTAATGCCCTTAACTCTAATCTCTATATTTGTATTCTTCATTCATAGACCTATTATTCATCACCCTAAATAAAATTTGTATGTGTAGACTTCAACTAGGTCACTTCTATTATGAATAAGGTTATATTTACCTACAAAGAGTCCTTGTAGGAATGTTTTATCTACAACCTTTAGTAGCGGTGATACGTGGTGAAGTTACAATTTTTTTGATACAATAGATGGTTATTTACATATGATAATGATGTGTAGTGTAGAAAAATGTATACCTTTGCATTTTCACACTTAATTTGGACCTATTTTGGCACCCCTTGCATTAAATTCCCTTTAATTCACCTATTATGGGCCCCTAAGACCCCTTTTGGTGCATCTCGAGGCATATTTCAATCAAGTAAACCCGACCAAATCCATAAACAACCCTTAATCTTGGTAACCCACCTTTTAAAATGGAAAAATAAGCCTTGTGGGACCAAGATGCCCTTGGTGGCGTCTTAGTCCCCCTTAGTGGGACCAAGATACAACCTAGGGAATCTTAGTCCCGAGGGATTTATTTTTGGGAATTAAGAGCAGGAAATAAAAATATTTGATTTAATTTGGCATTTTGTCGGCCTTTGGGATCTAATAATCAGGTTATTAGATAGGAATGCCTATAAAAGTAAGATTTAGACCCATTTTCACCTAGATAAGCAAGTAAATTAAAGAAAGTTGAGACAAGTGAAGCCAGTTTTGAAGCAAATTTGAAGGAGAGTTTCAAGAAGCAAGGAATTGAAGTCTTGGAGCAGCCTTCTATTGTGTTTTTGCATGTTTTTCAAATCCATTTTCAAGCCAAGATCTAGCATTGCCAAAGACTAATGATGGTTGCCTATGGATGATCATGAGAGATTCTAGGTTGGAGATGCAACTAGCCATTATTCCAAGCCTAAGGACTTGTTTCTTGAGTGATTCCATCTTCCATTGTTCTATTCTTTTCCTAAGGAAGGTATCTTTCATGTTTATGACTTATTAGGGTGATTAGAGATCTCCTTTGTAGGTCATTTTCATTTGCATTTTAGGAATTCTATTCTAACACATTTGAATAGGGTTTCTCCATGTTTTAGCTTGCATAATATTAGACACATTAAGATTAGGGCTCACACACATTTCCATTTTCAGATCTATGCATATTCATCAAGGTTTAACTACCAAACAAGGGGTTTGACCAAGGCAAACCCCCATAAACAATCAATCAAATTTCCTTTATTTTACACGTTATTTACAAGTTCATATCTAAAGACTTAGTGAAGAAGGAAGTGCAAATATTGAACATCAAGATCACATTCAGAGATTTCAGAAATTTAGAACAGGACTAAGTCGCCACCTAAGGTATCTTAGTCCTCCCGAAGGTATTTTGCAGAGATACTTTCATATCATGTTCTGGCATCTGAAGATTCTACATCTGCCTCGAAAAATAGCAGCAAGACTAAGACAACAATAACGACATCTTAGTCCTCCCTAGCATATTTTGGCAGCATTCTTACATTTCAAAATCCTCATTACATTTCCAGACTTCTGAGGTACACACATCCTAACTTGTTGCATAATTTCATCATTTTCATTCATTATTTGGCTTACATTACTAGGTTTTGTGAGTTGAACGTTAAGTTGTCTTTTCCAAGCTTTTTCTTGGTGGTGAACCCCTCAAAGTTTAAAGAACCCCCTCCTAGGTCTTCCTTGTTGTGAATTGACTCGCCTTTGGGTTGATAGTCAATCCAATTTGGGTTCCTAGGAAATTCTTGAATGACCTAAGGAGAACAGTGGTATTTCCACCACCTATTTTCTTTATAGTTTATTTTGGTGAACCTGACATTTTAGAGCATTCATTTTTCTGATTTGGAGTCCATTAAGGTCCTAGATCTAGGTTGCATTCATTCCTTGCATTAGTGAATGTGCATCTAGGGTTTCTCATATTTTCATTAGTGAAAGTGCATATAGGTTGCATTTTTTCTTTCTTGCATCAATTTATCTCATTGAAAAACTAAAAAGTGCATTGTCAATCATCCTAATTGCATTTAGGGACATTGTTATTGCATTCAACTTTGCATCCAATTTCTTGCCATTAGCTACTTTTTCTTGCATCCATTTGCACACTTTTCTATTTCTAAACATCAAGTCCCTAGGTAGACAACTTGGGAACATTCTTAACAACTTAGCTCTTGTTGTTTTCTGCAAAAAACCCCCTTACTGAGACTAAAATGACCTTATTGGCATCTTAGTCCCTCTGTGGGTTTTTTGTTAAGAACCTTGTTTGAGTTGTTTCCTTTCTGTTCCAATTTTTGGAACCTCCAAATTTCATCAATATGACCAAGATGCCCTTGTTGGTGTCTTAGACCTTATGGAGTTTGAGGCTACAATTTTCAGAGTTAAACAGTGAATTTTTGTGCTTCTGTTTATTGTAGTTACTTTGTTGTTTCAGCCTATCAATTTACTATTTCATGCATCTTCATAGTTCATGTTTACAATTATTTGATAAAGATAGATTATTTCACTTTCATTTTCTTAGATGTAGACTTCATTTTACATTCATTAGAAAACCAAAACACAAAAACCAAAAACATTTAATCCAAACAAGAATACATTCATGGTTAGTATGTCAAAACCCTTTGTCCAAGTTCGTGTAACCCTCAAGCCTTTTAGTAGTGATGACTTTGATATGTTAGATCAATCCCTTAAGGAATTCATCTTGCAAGGTTCATCCACTAAGGCTTATGCAAACAAACCTAAATAAAGAGAATTAAATGTCATTCAACCTCAAATTATGCTTTATCCACCTTCAAACAAACCTCAAACTACAAACAAACCTGTCCTTATCCTTGAATCACCTAAAGAAAATGTGTCACAATAATCAAGTTATAATACTATTGCTCATACATATCACACAAGGAATAATAGAGAACCTCAACCTAATCTCGTTTCATTACCATTGCCTAATCCTATATTGCCTAGTGCTCCTCATTTACCATCACATAGTGGAAATGAGTATGATCTAGTTGAACAAATTAAGAATACTCCCACTAAGATTTCCTTATGGGATCTTATTCAAACTTCATTTAGTTACCACACCATGCTTCAAACAGCCTTACAACAAGTTCTGGTTTGTCCTAGTACAAATGCAAATGATGTGGCAACTCTAATACAAGGAATGAATATAGTTATGTAGACATTACCTTTCACCAACGTGAGCTCCCTCCCTTGGAGATGAGAAATAAATATGATGCATTCATGATAATACCTAGATACAACAACATGGGAATAAAAAGGACCCTCGTTGATAATGGATCAGCTCTTAATGTGTGCAGTGTGAACCTTTTAGATAAGTTGGGAGTGGATAAATAAAAAATGAAACCCGATTCCTTATCAATTCAAAGATTTGACAATGTAGGAAAACAACTGCTCAGTGTGATTACTTTACCTATTACAGTTAGAAATGCTACCTTATAGACTCCTATTCATGTTATGCCTCATGACCTTTCATACAATCTTCTTTTAGGAAGACCATGGATTCATGAGGTGCATGTGGTGCCTTGAACTCTTCATTGTATTATGAAGTATGTCTATAAAAATGAGGTATACTAAATTGAAATGGACCTCGAGCTTGAAAATTTTTTGCAAGTTGAAAAAGGAACCACCAATCCTCTGAAAACATTAATTCCAACATCAAAAATAGAACCTATGAAAGAGGAAGCACAAGAGATGGAGATAGTGTCAAAATTAGCAAATGATGATTGGGGTTCCTTGGAATCCACACCTTCATTTATGGGAGAATATATAATCACAAGAAAAGAGGATGAAATAAAAAGTAACCAATGGTTATGTCAACATGGAACTCAAGAGAAAACTCACAACAATCTATCTCATCTACTCTTGAAGAAGAAACAAGCTACACAACAAATTTTGATGAGATAGATTATCAACAGCCACCAAACCTGAAAGAAATGGAAAAACTTTATGGGAGAGGTTATGAACTTATGAAGCAATTGGGTTATAGTGGAAAAGGATGTGGAAAGAAAGAACAAGGAATTCATGTCCCTATGGAACCTAACATGCAAGAAATGAAAAATAGTTTTGGATATTTTCCTTCTAAGATAACGCAAGAAAACAAGAGACCTTCATTAAACATCAACACCATTATGTGTAAACCAAAAATCAATCTTACCTTGAAGCATCCACAATTTCTTGACATGAATTTTGAACCATCATGGGAATATTTTGAAGATGACGAAGCCTTGAAACAAATGATAGGATTTTATGATAAATCATCTACTCCTCAAAATAAAAAGGTTACATGTGCTATGATTAGTACCAAACAAAAAGATGGAGAATAGGATAACGGTAAGATAGACATGAATAATGAAGAATACAACCCTGAACTTTTGAGCTCAAACGCAATTCCTTTAGGGGATACTGTGGATATAGCAATGGACATCAATGATAAAGAGAAAGTGATTAAGATATGAAAATGCCTCGATGATGGAGAACAAGAGGATATTGCAAATTTGCTTCATGACTTTCCTGAAATTTTTTCTTGGACTTATTCGGACATGTCGAGAATTGATCCTAAGATTGTAACACACAATCTAGTCCTTGCTGAAAATGCTAAGCTCGTCAGACAGAAGATTAAAAAAATGAACCCTAAAATAGCCTTGCTAGTTAAAGAAGAAAATGAAAAACTCCTTGAGGCTGGCTTCATAAGACCTATAGATTATTCTCCTTGGATCTCAGACATTGTTGCAGTCGCAAAACCTGACAATCGTATTAGGATGTGTATGTATTTTTGTGATTTGAATAAAGCATCTTTAAAATATGACTTTCCCCTTCCTTATATTGACATGATAGTAGACTCGACTACGGGACATGCTTTTTCGTCATTCATGGACAAATTTTCATCAACCCTCAAGATCAATATAAAATAGCATTCACAACTATTTGGGGAGCATTTTTTTGGGTTATGATTCCTTTTGGATTGAAGAACATAGGTGCAACATATCAATGAGCTATGACACTGATATTTCATGATTACATACATAAGATTCTGGAAGATTATGTTGATGATATTCTAGCTAAATCTTTAACAAGACAAGACAATGTGAATGTTCTTCAAAATATTTTTGAGCGAATTCAAAAATACATGAGATTGAATCCAAAAAGTGTGTCTTTGGTGTAGATAGTGGAAATTTTTTAGGTTTCATCGTATCTCATAGAGGCATAGAGGTGGACACAAAGAAAATTGATGTTATAATTAACATGTCACCTCCAAGAAATATCTCTTAATTGTGTATCTTACAAGGAAGAATTCAAGACATTTGACGTTTCGTAGCATCCTTAGCAGATCAAACATCACCATTTACACATCTCCTCAAGAAAGGCATACATTTTGATTGGAACAAATATTGTAAAAATGAATTTGAAATATTGAAAGATTATCTTGTTACTCCACCTATTTTACAACCTACCATGCAAAACAAAACATTCATCCTTTATACATCGGCATCAGTCCAAGATCTTGTAGCATTGTTGGCTCAACAAGATGAAAAGGGTAAAGAACATCATGTTTATTACATTAGTAGAACTTTGATTAATTATGAGAAGCGATACACAACAATAGAAAAATAGTATGTGTCTCTTGTATTCTCTACCAGTAAGTTGCGACATTACTTATTGAATGTTTAAATACAAGTGATGACAAAGTTTGACCCTTTAAGACGCCTTTTCAATAAAACAAACTTATCAAGACACTTAGTTAAGTGGTTAATGTTGTTAACTAAGTTTGACCTTAAATTTGTTTCACAAAAAGTAATTAAGGGTCAAGCCTTGACCAACCAGTTGGTCGATGCTCCTTCTCCTTTAGCATTACTTGGTAATGATTCTTTCCCTGATGATAATGCTTTTACAATCGAACAAAATACATGGGAATTTTATTTTTATGGATCTAAGTGCAAAATTGGCTCCAACATAGGGGTTATAATAAATCGCCCGCAAAAGAGCCTATTCCCTTATCATATCGATTAAACTTCCTATGTACAAACAACTTTATTGAGTATGAAGCATTACTCATTGGATTATGTGTTTCTCTAGTTATGGGCACTAGAGACATTAAGATATTTGGTGATTCACAATTATTCATCAAACAAATAAACGAAACATATCAAACAAAGCATGATAAATTATCAAAATACAAGCATATCACAATGAATTTGTTAGAGAAGTTTGAATCATTCACCATTGATAACATCCCTCAAAAATATAATCATCATGTGGGTGCAATGACAAGTGTAGCTTCTCTTATATCCCCTTAAGATCCTTCAAAATACTTCACCTTCATTGTGCATACAGTTATGAAACCATCAATCAAAGATAAAGAAAAAGAAGTGTTAGCAACAACCATTGAGGACTTGAGTGAATGGTATGATACAATATACAATTATTTGAAATATGGTACCTTTTCTGAGCCAACAAATAAAAACACTCGCTCTTGTCTTCAAAAATTTGTATCTAGATATATTATTCTAGCGTAAATTTAATATAAGAGGTCCTTTGATGGTCTTTTTCTTAGTTGTCAAACAATCTGAAATCCCTATAGAACTTGAACAAGCTCATGCAGGTGCTTGTGGGGGAATTTTGGAAGAAGATCATTAGTTCAAAAGCTAATTTGCATAGGATATTATTGAAAAACTATGGAACGAGATTGTTTCGAATACATTAAGAAATGTCATAAATGTCAAGATCATCAAAACTTAATTCATGCTCCTGTCTCTAAGCTTTGTGTGCAAGTTCCTATTTGTCCATTCTCAGTATGGGGTTTGGATATTATCAAAAAAATATCTCCACCTTCATTCATTGGACATACGTTTATAATCATGGCAATGGATTATTTCATGAAATGGGTAGAAGCTATTCCCTTGCATTCAAAAACCATCGATGTAATATGTCATTTCATATTGGAACACATTATTGCTCACTTTGGATTTCCTTTTGCATTAGTTTCAGACAATGGGACACCATTTAAGAATAATGATGTGAAGAAGTTCTTGGAAACATTTAATATACAACATTTATTTTCAATGCCTTACTACCCACAATCTAATGGACAAGTTGAATCAACTAACAAAACTCTTGAACAAATTCTAAGGAAAATAGTGAACAAGCATAATAAGACTGGCATACGCAATTAACATAAATGTTATGGGCTTATCATACTAGAATAAAAATTTCAACGAGAAACACACCTTACAACCTTCTTTATGGTGTCGAGGCAATTATGCCCCTGAAGTTAGAGATTCATTCCTTAAGAATCACTCTTCAAGGGCTAATAGATGACAATACTTATAGGGAACAGTGATTACACCAACTTGAAATGCTCGATGAAAGGTGCATCAACACCCTCAAACATCTTCAAGATTACTATAATAAAATGCAACAAAATTGTAATGACCATGTCGTCCCTCACTCATTAAACAAGGGTGATTTGGTGCTATACGAGAATCAACGAAATGTCAATGCTAACCCGGGAGAGAAAGGAAATTTTAGCACTAATTGGTTAGGACCTTATGTAGTTGAAGAAAGCTATGGGTCTGGAGCATACCTAATATCCGAAATGGATGGTACACCTCTTCGAGAACCTATCAATGTCGCGCATTTGTGTTGGTATTATACCTAGCCTTTCTGAATAGTGTGATTTTTTAAAGCAGTGTTGTTAGAGTTAATGGATAGTATGTCATTGTCTCTCGTGCTTGCTTCATTCCTGACACAAATTTTTGTGTCTTGAATAGTGGAGTAGTGGGTCCTATGGTGTTTTGGATTCTTACTTTAGGTATCATGTTATTCAGACCTTATGGTATATGTTATGTTAGATTAAATCCTTATTTGCATTTAATATTCTACAATTAAATCATGAGTGCATTTAATTTAGCATAACATACTACATCATAAATTTAAGAAAACTTAAGGAAAGACATGTTAGATCATGGAGATATTTATTGAATAGTCTAATAGAGATTATTTAATAAATCACATTTCCATCTAACACATAAATATAAAACCCAAACATGCATATATATATATATATCAAAACTTTTAATACATCTCATCAATAATACAGTGGCACTATGGCCTATGACTATTGGATCACTCAGGATTTGGTGTCCACACCCGTCGAGAGACAGTGGTGTGTGATCAAGATCTACTCATGGTAGCCATTGCTCGCATAGTTCATAGTGCCCCACATGCTTCACCCTTGCGTATCAGTGCATCCACACGCCCTCGCTTTGTGTGGTCTCTATCAGCCTAGATTCTAGCATTCTCCCTTTGTAGCCGCTCAACCTCTAATTGTAAGGTATCCTCTCTCTCAAATATTTGTGTTGCTTGAGACTCCTCTAACTCCACCTCCAATGTTGATACCCGACCCTCAGCTGGATCAACGCGCATGTTGGCCTCCTACAATGATTTTAATAACTAATCCTTTATAGTCACGATTTAGAGATTGGACATCTAACTTGAATAGCCATTTTAGTCATCATGAAGGTGCATTTAAATTGTCAACCCAAGGATTTGAACTTGAAATGGGTCATCATAGTATGTGCACTAGGAACTCAAAGTAGTCATCTTCATTCTATAGCTAAGAAAGACTTAATACTGAAAGTAAATTGCATGGAAAGGAACAAAGTAAATGTTGAACATTACTCAAAAATTAAACTTAAACTGAACATGCATGATAGGAATGAAAATATGAGTAGCAAACAAGAAACTACTATGTCCGCTTTGGCTGCAAGAATAGTCACAAAATGAAATTCTAGTGGCTGCAGAAACAATCAGTGCCAGATTCTTAACTAAGTACTAAACATAAGCTAATACTAATATAACTAAACTAAAGGAATGGATTACTCACCAAGTGGGCCCACTTGGATGAGTATCCTCTAGAACTAATGCAAGCTCAGATGCTCAACTCATAATCTCATTTTATTCATTGGAAAAATGTGAATACAAAAGAGTATGTCTAGTAGTATTATCAGATCATACAATAACTTGGCGACTAACTCCTCAAGAAGGAGGATCTAAACCTTATTTATCAACTAAACAAGGAAGTCAACTCCCACTAATTGAGAGGATTCCATTTAGGGAAAGCAGAGAAAAGAGTGGAAGGGCGATTACACATGCAGGGGAATCTGGTGAGACATGCATGTCCAAACGCAAACTCGACCACTGCATTAACGCCTCCATCACTCAATGTCATTAAAGATCAACACAAGGTGGTAACATGCAGGTGACATGGGAATCTCCTGTCGTTGTCCTCTAGTTGACCTTCGCACAATTTCTCTGCATGACCAATTGGCGGCTACGTTTCTCAACTTAGCATCCTCAAATATGTTTGCATGTCAATGTCAATACGTATAATAATTGCATATCTATAACCACCTTACAAAACATTCATTAACCACATGCAACATTAATATAGATAGTCCACATAATACATTAATATCATTAAAATTGGAAAAAATGGAATTAAACCCAATGTCTTATGGTTTGAGAGAAACTTTATAAAAGTATCAGCATTTAATATCAAAGTTCATGGAAAATTCAACAAATAAACTATAGATTCTATCCATAATTAGACCAAAAACTAGGCTCATCACTCCCCCCAACCTAACATTTTTTTGGTCCTCCAATAGGGGAAGAGTTATGTTTCTGCTTGGCCAAGGCTTTGAAATCTGTAACTGATAACTGTCCAATATCAGTGTTTGTTGTGGGCGAGTTAGGGTTCCAGTAGAATCCTCCCAACTTGTCAAGTCTTCTCCATCTTTGATGTTTTTCAGCAAAGTAATAGCAGTAGAACCTGAAGTTTGGTACAGGCCACATGAGGATAGGTGGTTGAAAAGTCAAGGGAAGCCATTCTCACCCCTTTGTTCTCCCAAGTTGAATGTACCTTTCAATTCTTTTTATTACTGCGGCATAGTTGTGGATGGAATGAGGTTCAACTTGTTTCAGCTCATGAGTTAAAGTGTTCCATCTCTGTGATATATATCCTCTCATGGTGACATTTTTGCTACCGTTTTTACCTCATATTCACTGTAAACTACCTCAATCCAAGGCATAATCCTGTTACCATAGCTAGGCCTAAAAAGCATTTTGTTCTAGTTTGTGTAAATATCTTTGGGGTTTCTTGATTCAACTCTAATGGCCAAGGGGATATTGGATTCCTTCCCCTTATAATCATTATATTGTTCACCCCAGCTAATCTCATTTTGCACCCAAGACATGAATGCTCTCAATTGGATGTCCCCCACATACAACAGTGGGTTCCAGTCTTGGTCTTGAGTTACAAAAAAATTATGTAAATAAAATTCACATAATAAATTTGTCATTTCAGGGGAGGCAATCCTATAATCATTGAAAAATTCAGTGGGAGTTTCAATAGAGGGGTTCAAACCTGAGATAATTCTTGACAACTTAAAAGAGAGATATTTCTCCTACAAGTGTAGAGAATAAACCCTTAGAGGGGTTCTGCATTCTAAAATATGTGGCACTAGGGTTGCAAAATTGCTTACCCTCTCCTTTAGATAGACAATCTCTTCATTCTTTTCTTCAATAATTTCATCCCTCTCTTGAATTTCCTTTTTCAATATTCTATTTTCCTTCTTCCATTCCTCCTCCCTTCTTTGTATCTCTTTCCACAAATTCAAAATTATTGCATGCACTGAAAAATCAGCAGGGTTATGGATTCCTACCAGGATTTTTGTCGATGGTTGCTCCCCATATAGGACTGTTTGCATAGATTCAGGCTACAGAGGTATAATTTATCTTCCCTCTTCTTGTTGTAGGGCCTCTTGTTCTCATTCTTGTAGTTGTTGTAGGAACTCCTAATCTATTTCTTGGTTTTTCTATAGGAACTCTTGGTCTTGGTCTTGCTGCAGGAACTCTTGGTTTACTTCATGTTCTTGAATTCCAACTTCCTCTGCAAGGGTAGCAAGATCCGCCAGGGATTTTTTACTGCCTCATCGAATATATTTTCTTCTTCTACATTTGTCTGCTCCATTGGAGCTTTTGTACTCTCACACGATGTCCTGCCACACTTAGGTTTTTTCTGTGAAGACATATCAATAGTTGGTTTTGATTTCTTGAGAGGGCTCTCACATTTTCCTTTGGCTACAAGATGAATAGTGTCAGCCTTTCTCTTCTTAGGACTTGGCACCTCTCTTTCCACAAGCTGTGTTTTGGATTTTCCTTTTCTTGCTTCTACCTCCTTCTTTTGTGCCCTAGTTCTTATTATAGTTTCAAGTAGAAAATCATCATCATCAAAATCTGATGAAGAATTTTCTTTCTCAGAGTGCTCACCAGAGGTTGAAGCACCAGGGGTGTCTTCATCCATTCTTAATTTTGTGCTAGACCTATGTGTCTGAGGTAAAACCCTAGATTTCAGTTGCTCAAGTCTAAATTGGTCAACATTTATGAATTCTTCCTAGGTCCTTTTAGGTGTTGCATCATGCAAAGATTTTACAACCAACAATTTAATCAGATAATGGTGGGAAACAGAGTTGTCCCTACCTTTTTGAGTTTCGGTTGCCATGATGGAGAGAAGGTTGTATAAGACATTGGGCACATTCATCCTCCTCTTGTGCCTCCTGTGACTCAATAGTTTGAAATACACTAAATGCAAGTTTGACAGTTGATCCTCATAAGTGATGTACCTGATAATGTAGACAACTGCATGATTCCATGGCTCAGGCAAAGAGATTCTTTTGGCACCTTGTTTGTCTATAGTGATTGGAGGGTCACCATGTATTGTGAATATAGCCCTGGTTGACCTGGCGTCTCTAGAAACGGGGTAAGTCTCGCCATCATTTGCTGACCCTGAAACTTCTGCAATTCATTCATCAGTTGCCACAACCTCCAGCCCTTTTACCATGGCTTTTCCATCTGAAAATGTCTAGGAGAACTCTAGTGCAATGTCTTCATCAAAACCGTCCAGCTTTAGGAAATAGTCCAACCAGCCATAGTTTATAAATTTGGCTAGGCACTGTGCATCCTACAATAAACTATCATGAACCGAGGGCTCATTTCGAATGAGTCCGCCTCCAATTGTTTGTAATCAATCTATCACTCTACCAAATTCTCTTCTGTAATTCTCGTCTGAAAAAACAAATTCATTTCTGCTCACTTGCTATCTGAATTATCGACTGAATTTTCCTTCACTTTGTTTTTACCTTTTACCATTTGCATTTAAAGATTATGATGGGGTCAATAATGGCAAGGAATGGTAATAAAAGGGAGTTACGATGAAAGGAAATGGTGGCAGAAATTTAGTGTCACATCAAATATGCAAGCCATTTTTTATTTCAAATTTTAAATCAGCTCAGCAAGATTTGTTGATGCATACAATCATGGACTGACATGTGGCAATATATCTGCATCTTTCTTACTCCTCCCCCCAACCTAAATTTGGACATGTATCCACACATGTGAGGTGGGAGTAGTGATTTGACAGGGGGTTATAAAAATAATGTGAACGTCCATACTGACATACAATGATTAAATGAAATTCTCTAAAAGATAAATAAGAGTGCAATTAATGCGCACATACCTGAATGTGTACAAACATGATTGTGTAGAGGATTCATTTCAATGATCATGGAGAGAGTATTGTTCACCTTTTTAAGAAATAATTGAGCAATTAATGACGATGAAGTGGAATGGTGTGAGGTGGAATGAAGTGATGGAAGAGAGAGGAAGGTGGTACGAATGAGCGGATGGGCGAATGGGTGAAGAAATGGACTTGTAAAAAAGTAGAAGTCTTTATTATGACAAGTACATACCTTAATTAGCCAGAAGGGACACTAGGTCCACTGTCTTCGGCTGTAAGAAGCTCGGGTGTTGCATGTTGGATGAATTGTTGTAGGAAATCTTTTTTGGAAGTTGGCTTATGATACAATTTGAGACAATGGACATTTACTAGTAATTTGAATCTGACAAGGTCAATGGTGGTGAGTTGAACAGCTCCATTAGGAAAGACCTCAGCAACTTCATATGGTCCTAGCCACCTTGTCTACAATTTTCCTGCATTGTCTTGATATCGTGAGTCATAAAGTAATGCCCAGACACCTGGCTAAAATTTCTTCTCTTTGTTAAATTTGTCATGCCATTGACTCTTTGACTCTACACAAACTCAATATGGTGTAAGGCTATTTTCCTCATCTCATCTAAAGCATTCAGCTGCATGATCCTTTCTTTTTGTGCCTCAAAAATTTTCATCCCCAACTCTACTCCAGTTCTGAGAGTCTTATGCTCGAATTCAATAGGCATCATGGATGTCTTCCCATACAGTAACTCAAATGGGGTGAAGCCTGTAGTTATTTTCCAGGTGGTTATGTAAGCCCAAACTGCTTCTGATAATCTGTTTCCCAATCCTTTATGTGAATAGCCACTATTTTAGTTAGGATGGATTCAATCTCTTTTTTTGTCACCTCAACTTGTCCTTGGCCTGAGGGTGATAAGGAGTAGACTTTATGTGCCTTATGTTATATTCATTAACTAATGTTGTAACAAGTGTTGAGGTAAACCGAGCTCCTTGATCTGTTACTATTTCTTTGGGGACTCCATATCATGTGAAAATTTCTTCATAAATTAATTTTGCAACCTTGTTATCTCTTTCATGATTCATGGCCTTGACTTCTACTCACTTAGTTACATAATCAGTGTATACCAAAATATAAGACTTACCATTTGATGGGGGATCAATGATTCCCAAAAAATCCAATCCCCATTTGTCAAAGGGAGTGACTACTACTTGGGGATAGAGTGGAATCTCATCTAATTTGGTTGGCCTACCCATTCTTTGGCATCTATCACATTTCCTTGTATATCTTCCCGCATCTTTGTGGAGTGTAGGCCAATAGTATCTTGTGTTCAAAAAATTTGGCTGAAAAATGTCCTCCACAGGGTTCATCATGGCATGCATGCATAATGTCATAGGTATCATCTTCCCTCACACATCTTCTCATAACATGATCTGGTCCAATATAAAACAAGCATCTAGCTATCCATGAAAAAGGAAAATATTTTTCAATCAACACTCTTCTCTCTTTTGGAGAGAAGTGAGGAGGAACTCTCCCTATCACAAGGTAATTAGCTATGTCAACATACCAGGGTGTCTGCACACTAATGAAGAATATATGCTCATCAAGAAAGGATTCATCTTTGGCTTGACTATCTTCTGATGTGGTCAGTCTTGAAAAAAATTTGCAACAATGTTGGCCTTCCTTGGTTTGTCCACAATAGTTATGTCAAACTCCTGCATCAACAACAACCATCTAGCTAACATTCCTAAGATCAGGGGTTTATTCATGAGATATCTAATGGCTGCATGATCAGTGTGCACAAAGATCTGGTAGCCTACTATGTAGTGTCTGAATTTGTTCAGGGTATAGATCACTACCAGCAAATTTTTTTTGTTACTATATAATTGAATTCAGCTCCCTGCAAGTTTTTAATGACAAAATAAATGGAATTTTCAATGGCTCCTTCTTTCTATCCTACGACTACTCCTATGGCATAATCTGATGCATCTATATGAATTTGAAAAGGAATTTCCCAATTAGGTCCCTTAAGTATAGGAGCATGAGTTAGAGTTGTCTTTAAATCAGAAAAAAATTTGTCCCAACCTTTTGTCCATTGGAACTCAACATCTTTAGTCAAGAGACTATACAATGGTGTTGATATTTTGCTAAAATCTTTGATGAAACACCTATAATATCCTGCATGTCCCAAGAAACTCCTAACATCCTTTTGTTTTGCAGGTGTAGGCGGATTAGTAATTACCTCAATTTTTACAGGATCTACTTGAATTCCGTGGTGGGAAATATTGTGGCCAAGAACTACACCTTCCTACATCATCATGAAGCACTTCTCACTATTTAAAGATAGATTTTGGTCTTCACATCTCTATAGGACTCTCTTCAAATTTTCCAATGCTTCATCAAAATCAGCACTATAGGTGGTAAAATCATCCATATAGATTTCCATGCAGTCAAGGGCGATGTCTGAAAATATGTTGATGATTGCTCTCTAAAAAGTTGCAGGTGTGTTGCATAGCCCAAAGGGAAATACTTAATAGTAATATATCCCCCATGGACATGTGAATGTTGTCTTCTCTTGGTCTTTTGGTGCAATTTGAATCTGATTGTAACCATTGAATCAATCAAGAAAAGAAAAGTATTACTTTCCTACAAGAGAGTCTAGGACTTGATCTACAAAAGGTAAGGAAAAATGGTCCTTCTTAGTAGCAGCATTGAGCTCCCTATAGTCAGCACAAACTTGTCATTTTCTTCCCTTCTTGGGCACAATCACCAATAGAGACACCCACTAGTTGTCTGAAACAGGGTAGATAAATCTTGCATCTAGTAGCTTTTGCAGCTCTATTTTGACAATTTCTCTCAATGCAGGGTTGATTCTTCTTTGTGGTTGGCTTATAGGTGTACAATCATCTTTGATATATATCCTATGAGTATAGAGCTTAGGATCCAATCCCTTTATATCATGATAATCCCATACAAATGCATTTTGGTGGGCCCTTAGCGAAATTTTCAATGTCAATTGTTGTCCCTCACTCAATTTGCTGTTGATATTCAGATATCTTCCTTTGGACACATGTACTTGTGTAATTAACTCTATCATAGTTGTTTCATTAATACATGGTACCTTAAGTTCATGTGGCAACATTGTGTGGAACATACCTATTTCTGCAAGAATTTTTTCTGCTAGAAGAGTGGTTGCAAGAAGTCTGTCTGCAGAAATAATGGTTGTAGGAAGAGTGGTTGTAAGAAGTTTTTCTATAGAAATAGTGGCTGCAGGAAGATTAGGTATAGCTGACAGAAGTGTTTTCATGAGGTCAACAGAACTAGATGCACGAGAGGGTGATATCTCCTCTACCTCACAATGATTCAGAAATATATTAAATAACAATTCCTCTTCATCTTGAAGCTGCAGGAAAGGACTTCTACCTAACATCATGAATTGTGCCATAGAGTTAACTTCTTTGGCCTCTTCACCTAGATGTGGCCATATAGAATTATCCTCATCATGGGATGGCTGAGCAGGAGAATAAAGAACAAGATTTTTTGTGTTCCTACCATAAAAAATGGTCATGTCACTTGACCGACATCCAATATAAGCATTTTTGGTTGCTAACCATGGCCTTCCAAGGATAATGGAATACCCACCTAGTGTAACTTTAGGAGAAAGAATCATGAAGTCAACTGGATACTCCCAAGAGTCTAGAATCACAACAAGGTCCTCTCCTATACCATCAGGCTTAATAGTGGAACTATCAGCAAGTTGTAGGACAGTAGGAGTGGATCTCATGCGCCCAATATTTAGTTGTTGCAGGATGTCTTTAGTCATCACATTTATTGTTGCACCCAAGTCAATCAAATCATTCTTTATGTTTATCCCATTTATAATGACTTCAACCATAGGACTACCTAGATCATTGTACTTGGGGATAGTTACTTCTCCAAGCATGATGCTAGCCAGTTGTCCCACTACATGAATTGTAGTTGGGTCTTTCTTTTTCCTACCCGATTTCTTGAGGCATGCTTCTTTAATCGCCTTGCCATATATAGAAACATCTTTTATGGCTTGGAATAGGGGTATCTGGACACATATATGCTTCAGCTCATCTAGAATATCAAAAGTGGTTTCCTCCTTGTCTTCTTTTTGTTTGGCAACTTCCAATCTTTACGGGAATGGTGGTTCTTGTGTTGTTTGCTTGGCTGGAACTGGTTCAGGATTTTTAGGTGCACAAGGTTGAATGGGTTCAATCGGAGATTCTTCTTGCTCTTCCATAGGAAGCTCGGTGATAATGGGGGTGGAAGGAGCTAGAAAATTAGTTCCTGAATGTAGACGTATGTCACTTAAAATCACAACATATGCATGAAATTGATTTGGATTAGTAGAGTATACAGGTTGTTGTTGTGGTTTATTATTTGGGTTAGGTGTGGGTTGGGTTGGTAACTGAGTAGGTTTGGGCACATTTGAACTTGGATTAGTAGGAGGAGGCATTATAGTAGGTTTTTGGTATTAAAAAGGTGGTTGCATGTAGCTAGTTGTCTGGTTTGTCCATTGTTGACCACCTCTCCATTGAGATGTTTGTTTCCAGTTTCCTGCAGGTGGCTACCAAGGTCCTTGAAACTGCTGCCAATTCTCGTGAGGTTGTTGCCACTGAGGTGAAGAATTTTGATAATTGGACCAAGCATTTGGAGGTTTACCCTAAGACTGCAGTGGATATCCTCCATAGTTGGATGGACAGAGGGGCTACCAATGGTTACCAGATGAATAATAATTAAAATATGGCCCAGCAAAAGATAGTGGATCTAGTGGCATACCTTGTCTTGAAGCCCATGGCCTTTTCTGTGCAACAAAGTAGACTTTTTCTTCCTCAGTTTGAATTGGTTTGAACTCGGGTGGAATCTACTTGCTGTCAATGTTAGCTATCATCTTGCATCTGCAGTCCTTCTCCTTCTATCTATAATGAGGACAATATTTTGTCAGCATTGCCTCTGCCTCCTCATGTTTCTTCTTGGATTGAAGTGTATCCAGTTCAGTAGCAATATTTTTGATGATATCTTGCTTGAAATCTTCCAACAAATTAGTAATCTCCATTCTTAAATCTCCACTGGTGGATGACTTACCCATAGAGGATTGGTAAGCTCTTCCTTTATTTGAAGCTGCACTAGAATAGTTCTGGCATATCTTCTTGATATCCTCCCAAGGGACTCGAGTGATATCTCCTCCTGCCATCAGATCCAAGGCATAAATTTATCTTTCACTAATTCCTCTCAAGAAAAGAAACTTTTGTGAGTCTTCATTGAGTGTATGGTGTGGAGATTTATGTAGACAAAATAGAAACCTTGAAATGAAATCCTTCAGGATCTCATCTTCCTTTTGCTGTATTCTAAAAAATATCACCTCCTCTCATATCACTACCCATCCAATACTCCTTATATTTATCAAGGAACTTTGTCTTCATGTCCTCCCAAGTCACCACAGTGTTTCTACCAAGGCTTATAAACCATCTCAATGCAACTTCTTTCAAAGTGGTAGAAAATAGCTTAAGTCTGTGGGCATCAGTGGTACAGTCATAGCTTCTATAGAGTATATCAAACTCAAACAAGAATGTATCAAGATCTTTTGTGACAATTCCATAGAACTTAGGGAGGACTGAAGTAGGGATATTTTTGAGGTTATCTACTTCATTCAGTTGAGCAATGGGAAAAGGAAAAGCTGGTTGGTTCTACCTGTTAAGCCTGTTTCCATTTGCATCAACCATGCTTGCTTGATGAAGTTCCAGAATAGAGGGTTCTTCAACTAGATTTTGATCTTCAAGAGAAACTTCAGAATTGGTCAAGTCAAGGAATATATCAGCAAAGGGGTGTTTCCCTTCTTCTTCTTCATTTTTGGGCAGATTTGGAAGCTCTACTAGCTGAAATGGGTCTGGATTATTAGGAAGGAATCTCCCATAAGCATATATTCTTCTTCTATGCATGCGGTATCAACTTAGTATTAGCCAAATCACACAAAGAATGGTTGGGGAAAAATAGTGGATTATAACTCCTAACACTACAACAGAAAAAAACTATCAACGACTCCAAAGGACTCCCTAGTTTGACACCATCCCCGACAATGGAGCCAAATTTTTTGGCCTCCTACAATGATTTTAATAACTAATCCTTTACAGTCGCAATTCAGAGATTTGAAATCTAAACTGTATAGCCATTTTAATCATCATGAAGGTGCATTTAAATTGTCAACCCAAGGATGTGAACTTGAAATGGGTTAGCATAGTATGTGCACTAGGAACTCAAAGTAATCATCTTCATTCTACAGCTAAGAAAGACTTAATACTGAAAGTAAATTGTATGGAAAGGAACAAAGTAAATGTTGAACATTACTCAACAATTAAACTTAAACTGAACATGCATTATAGGAATGAAAATCTGAGCAGCAAAGAGGAAACTACTTTGTCCGCTTTGGTTGTAGGAATAGTCACATAATGAAATTCTAGTGGCTGCAAGGATAGTCAGTGCCAGATTCTTAACTAAGTACTAAATAGAAGCTAATACTAATCTAACTAAACTAAAGGATGGATTACTCACCAAGTGGGCCCCCTTGGATGAGTATCCTCTAAAACTAATGCAAGCTCAGATGCTCAACTCAAAATCTCATTTTATTCATTGTAAAAATGTGAATACAAAAGAGTATGTCTGGTAGTATTATCAGATCATACAATAACTTGGTGAATAACTCCTCAAGAAGGAGGATTTAAACCTTATTTATCAACTAAACAAGGAAGCCAAATCCCACTAACTGAGAGGACACCATTTAGGGAAAGCGGAGAAAAGAGTGGAAGGGCGGTTACACATGCAGGGGAATCCGATCAGACATGCATGTCCAAACGTGGAATCGACCACTACAGTAATGCTTGCATCACTCAATTTCATTAAATATCAACACAAGGCGGTTACATGTGATTGACATGGGAATCTCTTGTCATCATCCTCCAATTGACCTTCACACGATTCCTTTGCATGACCAGTTGGTGGTTGCGTTTCTCAACTTAGCATCCTCAAATATGTCTGCATGGCAATGTCAGTACGCATAATAATTACATATCTATAACCACCTTAAAGAACATTCATTAACCACATGCAAGATTAATATAGATAATCCACATAATAGGTTAATATCATTAAAACTGGCAGAAATGGAATTAAACCCAATGTCTTATGGTTTGAGAAAAACTTTATAAAAGTATCAGCATTTAATATCAAAGTCCATGGAAAATTAGCAAATAAACTATAGATTCTACCCATAATTAGTCTAAAAACTAGGCTCATCAGTGCCTAGATATGCTATTGAATGCTCCTCTTAGTCTCACATAAGGCTCGAATAGGTCCATGTATTGCACCACGAAGTATGGGTGCATGTGCTCTATGACAGTAGCCTCATCTATAGGAAGGGGTGGCACTATCTCACGAGTTGCACATTGGAAGAGGTCCTCAGGATCTATCACGGGCCCTACAAGATGGAAATCATAAGAATAATCAGTATACATCATCATAATGTATACATATACATGAGCATGATATACATAAAAACATAAAGCATAACAATAAAATATCATCATTTGGGTTTGTAGCATTATTTTTAGGAATCTCGAACACCCTACTGCTCTCCCCATGCTCTTAGACACTGGAACATGCAGACTATGCCCTTGTAACCCATGTGGGAACTGTATCTCTCCACTCGAGTCTAGGAGAACTAGCCTCACCTATGTCATTGTCATCACTCATAGGTTGGCTTTGCTCATCCTCTATGTCCTCGTCATCCTCCTCTCCCTCATAGTTGTTGTCCTCTAACTCCTCATCCCCATCTAGAAATAGGTTTGCTAGATCTATCATCCTACCTAACTCGCTGTCCTCCTCCCTCAGATCTGGTAAAGGTCCTACAAAGCCCATAGGATATCCCATAGGAAAGATAGGTCCTAGTCGAACCACCTCCCACCACTCATTGTACTCCTTTTTCATGTCGACACAGTCAGCGTCAAACACTAGGGGAATGTCTGTAGCCTCCTTCTCTGTATCACTCTGGACAACATTGTCTGTTATCCTTCATTTAAGGTCCCCTGGTCTACAAGCGCCCCATACTAACCATTTGTATGAAGACCATAATACTTCTCATCTTTGTACCTGCCTAAACTATCTCATGACGTGGTCATAGTAGAAGGGTCTCACTACGTGATCACCTCATCCCAACAAAAGTCTATCCCTTTGCATATACCTCATCTATCCTGTAGTGTCTGCCTAGAAAAGATCCATCAGACAAGGTCTCCATACAATATCCTCCTCCCTCAGCCGATCAAATCCAACCCTCCAAAATAGTACATCACCATGTTTCCATGCCTATCTAAGAGGATAATTGAAATCTCGTGGGTATCCTACTACAGTGGTAATCAGAAATCCTCTCTTGGTCTAGTATAGGTAATGTGTAGTGAATCATGTTGTTCACCTCTCCATAGGTAAATCGACCCAAGTGATAATACAGGTGTGCTAGTATGGTTTGATCCCATGCAAATACGACACGGTAGTGCTCCATGTCTTGGATCATGTGCACTAGTCCTCCCACTAGATGTGCCCTACAACCATCAGGGACTAGTACCAGTTCTACTATGTAGATCATGATGTGTCTGATGAGTGGCAACTACACATGTAGAAGCCATGGAAGCTTAATATGCGGTCCTATGATCCTGCAATGAACCGGTCTCCCTAGGAAATACTCGGTGTCAGACTACATGTCCTCAAAGCTCCTATCCTATGCTAGAAAAACCCTCTCCTCAGATGGGCACCTGCATTATCTGGTGCACATCCTCCAGTGTGATAGTCATCTCTCTTGTAGGTAGGTGAAATTTGCAAGTGTCTGCATCCCATCTCTCCGCCAGTGCCATCAACATGGCGTCATGATATTGCATCATTAGGGAGAGATAGGCCTATTAGATGCCTATCTCCTAGAGGATATATACATCCTTTTCTTGTAGTTGATCGACTAGCTCTCATAGATGGTTGAACATTCGACCGCCCAGGTGTTGGCACAACCGAGGTGCAGTCTGAAATAGAAAATAATAAAAGTGTCATTTAAAAAATCTTAAAAACTTAAATTTGTGCTTTAATGGTCACAAAGTATGCTAAAGTTGCTCTAGAATATCTTACTTAAGGGTTCTAGACACTTTATTCCTTAATTGGAACACTTTGGGACAAAGTGGGACACTTTGCAACAATCTACAAAAATGAAAGAAAAACCCTCCATAGACTCTAAATTCATCTAAAAATTTCATTAAAACAAAAACTTTTGACTAAATCAAAGTATAAAGTAGGCGAAATCGACTCATAGTAGGTTGTAGCTCATCCCGCGCAACCGCCTCCTATAGTAGTTTGATCTGTGGATGTGTGGATGGGCGTTTGCTCGACATGATGGCTCACTCTACTCCACGCTCACTCTACAAAAAGGTAAAAGAACATAAATATGAATTACCTTCTCTTTATCTTTATATACATGCATTTTTAGTTCACTTTTTTATAAAAAGAAAAGAAATTATTTTTAAACTAACATATTAGGAGCTATCAAACTCCGTTTTCAATTCCATTTGTTACGTTGGAATCGTGGTTCTGCTCCCATTCTCATCAAACTTCTATCATCATGTGGCATGGTACTTGGAAATTCCCTATGATGGACTTGTGCAGTTCAATGTGGTTGGATTTCTACCTTGATTCCACCTCCGTAAAGCAAGCAAAATCAAGGGGGGCATACATCCACACTCAAATTTAATTTGCTCGACAAGTTAGATAAGAGGATTGTGTTTGAGCTACTAATGAATCTGTGATGCAGGATGTGGTTCCAAATATTGTGGTTTTTCAAGTAACTACAGTGGGGGATTCATTTTCCCTAACGAATCCATATCAATATCCTTTTATAAAGTTATTTTTTCAAGTACTTTAGCTTGCATATGCACATAGTGTCATATGGGTGCTAAATTGGGGGCTAAATATAGTGTATAAAAATGCATACCTTCGCATTTTCACACTTAATTTGGACCTATGTTGGCATCCCTTGCATTAAATTCCCTTCAATTCACCTATTATGGGCCACTAAGACCCCTTTTGGTGCATCCCAAGGCCTATTTCAATTGTAAACCAGACCAAAATCCATAAACAACCTTTAATCTTGGTAACCCACCTTTTAAAATGGAAAAATAAGCCTTGTGAGACAAATATGCCCTTGGTGGTGTCCTAGTCCCAAGGGCTTTATTTTTCAAGAATTAAGAGCGGGAAATGAAAATATAAATTTTAATTTGGTATTTTGTTGGCCTTTGGGATCTAATAATTGGGTTATTATATAGGAATTCCTATAAAAGTAAGATTCACACCAATTTTCACCTAAGTAAGCAAGTAAATTGAAGAAATTTGAGACAAGTGAAGCAAATTTTGAAGCAAATTTGAAGGAGATTTTCAAGAAGCAAGGAATTGAAGTATTGGATTAGCCTTCTATTGTCTTTTTGCAAGTTTTTCAAATCCATTTTCAAGCCAAGATCTAGCATTTCCAAAGACTAATGATGGTTTCCTATGGAGGATCATGAGAGATTCTAGATTGGAGATGCAACTAGTCATTCTTCCAAGCCTAAGAACTTGTTTCTTGAGTGATTCCATCTTCCATTGTTGTTCTATTTTCTACCTAAGGAATCTATCTTTCATGTTTATGACTTATTAGGGTGATTAGAGATCTCCTTTGTAGGTCATTTTCATTTGCATCTTAGGAATTCTATTCTAACATATTTGAATAGGGTTTCTCCATGTTTTAGCTAGCATAATCTTAGACATGCTTAAGATTAGGGCTCACACACATTTTCATTTTCAGATCTATACATTTTCATCAAGGTTTAATTACCAAACAAGGGGTTTGACCAAGGAAAACCCCCATAAACAATCAATCAAATTTCCTTTGTTTTGCAAGTTATTTACAGGTTCATATCTGAAGACTTAGTGAAATAGGAAGTGTAAACATTGAACCTCGGGATCACATTCAGATATTTTATAAATTCAAAATGGGACTAAGTCACCACGTAGAGCATCTTAGTCCTCCTGAAGCTATTTTGCAGATATTCTTTTGGATCCTATTCTAGCATCTGAAGATTCTGCATCTGCCCTGAAAAATAGCAATGGGACTAAGACAACAGTAAGGGTGTCTTAGTCCTCCCTAGCATATTTTGGCAGCATTCTTGCATTTTCAGAATCCTCATTACATTTCCAGACTTCCCAAGTACACACATCCTAACTTTTTGTTGCATAATTTTATCATTTGCATTCATTATTTTGCTTACATTACTAGGTTTTTTGAGTTAAATGTTAAGTTATCTTTTCCAAGCTTTTTCTTGGTGGTGAGCCTCTAAAATTTTAAAGAACCCCCTCCTAGGTCTTCCTTGTTGTGAATTGACTCACCTTTGGGTTGATAGTCAACCCAATCTAGGTTCCTAGGGCATTCTTGAATGACCTAAGGAGAATAGTTCCATTTCCACCACCTATTTTCTTCACGGTTCATGATGATGTAGTTGTTGAATATATTATGGATATTTTTGTTCGCATGTGTTGATGTTGTGGGAGCAACTATAAGAAATTTTAATAAATCATAATCCCATACACATCTATTTTTTTGGAGCATGAATGGTGATGTAGAAGCACATACAACAACACTAGAGTTCATGTGACATTATCTAAAAGAAGAATAATAACCTAGAAGATGGCACTAGATATCGCAAGCAATCTAGACTAGTCTTACGTTGGTGTGACCTACCATATGTGAGGAGCTAGTAGTAATGTCTATAAAAAAAGCATGTATTCATATCAATAGCATAAATACATTGTAACTACTAATTTATAGTGTGTAGTAGTAGAAGAGTATATAAGATGATACATATGAAGGTGTCATTCTTGGTGATATTTGCATTATTATAAAATTGTATACATTATATCTATCATTATATGAATCATCATATTCCATAGGTTGGTTATGCATTTGGATGATTTATTTTTCATAAATTCATCTATATATTAGCATGTATGAATGTGTTAAGGTTGGACACCTAGATATGAACTCATAGTTTAGACATTGAAGACATGTGTATGATGTTGGTGTTTAAACAATAGAGAAATTAGAGAAGTAAGGTATGGTGTAGATTAATACTTTGTAAAATGTTTCCAAAGACCTTGGTATACTAAATTGGTGTTGATTTAAATAATAAAATTGTGAACTTTTGGTGGTGGGTTTTCTTCCAAAAGGGTTTCCCACATAAAAATATTTGTATCTTCTATAATCCTGTGATTGCATACTATTTCATTACTTTTATATGTTATTAGTTAGATTTATAAAAAAAATGACTATTAACTAAACATATAATCTTAAGATTTAATCATCCCAACCTATTAGCATTTTACAACAATAGTGAAAATACCCAACATTGGTATTAGAGTGCAAGTTTGGTTGTGTGGGTGGTGACTAATTTTTTCAAGTGAAAACCCTAGCATGTGTGGTGGTGTAACCATGGAATGGATAATAAGTTACACTCAATGCATAATTGAAATGAAATGAATTTTTATGCAAGGATTGTGTGCCAGTGTGAACAATCTAACTATTAAATCAAAAATTGGAAATCCAAATAAACACTTAGTTAGGGTGTTAGGAAATTCAATTAAAACATAAAACCAAACCAACATTGGTATTAGAGTTCAAGTTTGGTTGTGTGGATGGTGAATACTTTTTTCAAGTGAAAACCCTAGCATGTGTGGTGGTGTAACCATGGAATGGATAATAAGTTACACTCAATGCATAATTGGAATGAAATGAAGTTTTATGCAAGGATTGTGTGCTAGTGTGAACAATCTAACTATTAAATCAAAAACTGGAAATCCAAATAAACACTTAGTTAGGGTGTTAGGAAATTCAATTAAAACATAAAACCAAACCAACATTCCATTTCAAATATCCTAGTTGCATACAATTTTCCCAAAAGACAAGTTGTATGTGTGCTCCAAATTTTTCTAGCATAAAATTGCATTCATAGATTGTGAGTGATAAAAATGGTTGTGTTGGGAGATTGTATATATTTTTGGGAGAGTGAGATGAAGGGTTGAGAAGAAAATATTATATCAATGGTGGAGAAGGCTTGTGTTGTCTCAACCAAGGATATTGTGCCAAGTGGTACAATGAGATGGAGTGAGAGGATGGAGGTGAATGATGGGTACCTTTGGAATGTTTCCCATAAAGGAAATTCTTGTCCTCTTCATCCAAGGAGGAAAAGTGGGGAATTAAAAATTCCCTTTTTATGAAATAGAGTAAAAGAACCCATACCTCCAAGGAAAAAGGATTTTTTCCCAAAAAGGGATGAATTCAAGATGAAGGACAAAGGTGGTTGTGAGGAAAGGGGTAATTCAAATCCCACTTTTTAAAATCAAAGCTTAAGTATGTGCACATGATTAATGGGGGGATTAGGATAAGATTAGAGGGCTACTAAAAAATGGGGGATGTGACATGTGAGGGAAATTAAAGAAATAAAAACATTTATTTAAATTTTTGGAAGAAAGGGTATAAGGGTAGTGATAGGTAAATAATTAAAATTAATTAGTTGTCTTAGTCTAAGACTTAGGGAAGAAAAAGAAATGAATTAGGATGATAATCGAGATAGGATGAATATTAATTAAATAATAAAAATATTATTCAATTAATATAAAAGTCAAGAATAAGAGTAATTACGGATAAATTGATCAAATGTAATGATCAATTTTAGGTTTCTACATCTTCTCCTATTTTAGATGGTGTTAAAATAATTTTATTTCAAATAAATACAATATGTCATATATGAAGAAAATTAAATGCAATAGATGCCTCGATATGGACAAGATAGAAGAAAAGTGAATAGGATGGTGATGTCCACTCAAGAGGTTAGGTGGGTGGAAAGGGGCATGGATGGCCTCTCGAAAGGAGAAAAGAGTCAAAAAGGGAGAAGAGAAAAAACAAAGATAAGCAAAAAAAGGAATAAATAAAAATGAAGCTATGGTGAAGAAATGGAAATGAGAAGGGTGATTAGGGGGTGATTTGGGGTGTATAAATAGGATAGGGGTAAATACTATTCATTTTAACCTTTGTGGATAGTGAATTGGAGGAGAGGAGCAATGAGATGGCAATGAATGGCCCAACTTTGGAGCATCGTGCTAATTAGGTGAGGAGATAGGGTGGATAGGAGGGAACTAATGGAAGGGTAAGTATTGAGAAACTTTCCCTTAGTTTCTTTTTTGATGCATTTATGGGGGGAATCACGTGAGATGCATCCATCAATCACAAATCGACAATTGCATCCTTGATCGGGTGAATGCACCAACAAGGGGGTGGATGTGGACCATTTAAGCGTATCCACTAAGGCTTAGGAAAATGCACCAAAAAATATATGGATGCAAGAAAAAGGAAGTGAATAAGTTGATTTTTAATGTATGTGCTAGAAAATTGGTGAATGGGTATAAAATTAGAAAAATACACTAACCAATCAATAGATGAGAAAGAAAGGGGAAAATTTGTTGAGGAATCAACAAATGGGTAGCATAAAAGGGTGAAATTCAAAAAATGGAAGATTTGAGGGTGAAATGGTGGAGGAACTTTGGGTTTCAACAATTCTGCCTAGGTAGAAAAATGGAGGGAAAATGGCCAAGGGACAGAAAAATGGATTAAGATTTGGAATAGGTGTGTGAGGCTAATGAATGGGGATGATATGCAGGAGTGACTACTATCAATGACCACATGGGAGAGGCAATCAAAAATCCTAGGTATGATGGATGGTTTCTATGACATAGATTAGGATGTGTTGAGGGAATTTGGGCTCTACTGCATGGCTTAGATGCCCATGATATCAGTACATAGGGTGATGTTGATAACCTTAGTAGATAGGTGGAGGAGAAAGGCCTCAACCTTCCATCTCCCAACTAGAGAGATGGTGATGACATTGGAGGATGTGTGGAGGATCCTAAGAGTTCCTATCAAAACAAGGATAGTGTATAAAGATATCCAAGGAATGGATGCAATGTTGACATGGCTCTTCAAGAGAGTTGATCTACTAGTCATTGAGAGACAAATAGATGTGGATCGATGTAGAGAGATAGTGTCAAGAATGGCACTAATCATGATAAATATCATAAACAATAGACTATATGGTGGAGATGGTAGAACAAAGGAGGTGATTCATGTGGGGATTGTGCATGCTCACCCACCTATACAAGGATATGCATATGGTGCACACTACCAATAAGAAGCCAACATAGGCCATGTGACCTTATTGTAGATATAGTCCTAGGAGCACATTGTTGTGTGCCAACTAGTGGGAGATAGATGAGATAGGGATCTCAAGGATCTAATAGTGTATAGTTGGGGGAGGATAAAATTCATCTTGGAGACATCACTTGAAGACCATACAATAAAAATTTGGGTTGGCAGGAGGATGTGTGGGTTCAAAGGCACATGTTGATGCCATATTGTCTCATTGGGTGGTCTAATTATTTGATAAAGAAATATAAGAAGAAAAATCCATGCACCAATTTGGTATTGTTCAAGATTTGGTGGTGAGAACACATGTTTTTGCATGTTTTTCATGAGAGGTGATCTAGTGGGGGATACAAGTATACCAGTAGGAGGAAGCCTAAGCATGGTAAGGATTGAAGGAGGTGGTTTTGGATCCTTGAATGGAGGTAGATGATCTAGGCATGAATACAACATACAGGTCCTAACAGTTGGGACATAAACTTCTACGCTTTACTCTACCAAAGATAGGTGATGTGGTGGGGAGGATGAGAGCAACAATGTAAGTGGTGAGGAGGAAGAGATGAAACAAAGGTGGGTTGGTGATAAGAGGACAAGGTGGAGGGAGATATGGTGGTAGGGGTGGAGGGAGAGGGAGAGGGAGAAGAGGATATAAGGAGGGGGAGATTATTGTGGAGGAGTTCATGATGGATGAGATGACTACTATTAGTAGTAGAAATGATGATAGCTCAAGATCCTCAAGATCCTTGAGCTTGGATGACATGGACATGGATGTGGGTGGATAAGAGGAAATGTGGGGGTAGTACATGGATAGAGATAGGCACAACCTCAATAAGGGTATGATGGCGATAGTACTGAAAAAGGGGAGTTGGAGGAGCGACTAGCCAAGGCACCAAGGAGATAGGGATACTCGACAGGCTAAGAGGGACAACCTACAAGTTGAGAGAGATAGGTTATAGGTCAAGAGGGATACCCTATAGGTTTAGATGGATAGTCTCATATTAGCAAAGAATGCATGGTAGCTAGAGAGATACAACTTGAGGGAAAAGGTAGCCAAGTTGAGATAGGAGAGGGACACAACATGTAGCATGGTTGGGGTTTAAGGTATTGGGAAAATGATGACTAAGATAGTATGATTATCCCAAGAGGCTCAGTACTACATTGACTTATATGAGTATTTCATACTAGCATATTGTAGACACATAAAAATGAGCTAGGCTTGCAAGCTCTATTTCTAATCTCTTTCTTCCTGGCATAATTAAGACATTTTAATTATGTCCTTGGTCCACATTCGACTATTAATTAAATAATTCATGATTATTTAATTAATTCATATATTTTTTATTCTTCATGATTATTAAATAAATAAATTTTATTTATTTATTTAATTACGTCACTAATTGTCTAATGTCTTTCTATAATTAAATAAATTTCCTAATTTATTTAATTATCCTTGTCCATTATGTCTTCTTGATTATTAAATAAATAACTTTATTTATTTAATATGTCTCTAATTTAAAGTCCTCTTGTAATTAAATAAATTCTTTTATTTATTTAATTATGGCCATCTTCACATTCTCCTCATTTTAAATAAAATCTTATTTATTTAAAATAAGTCCCACCACCTAAATTAAATAATTTTATTATTTAATTTCTCCTCTTTTATTGTGCTCATTTTAAATAAATCTTATTTATTTAAAATAAGTCCCTCTTTAAAAATCCCTTCTTTTGTAAATAATTTAATTAAATTATTTATTGTCACATGACCCCACCCTTTTTGAATTAAAATAGTTTTTAATTTAAAAAGTCAACAACCCCTCTTGAATTAAATAATTTTAAATTATTATTTGATTCCCCAACAATTTCGGTTTGTGTGCCTTGTCACATGCATTGTCAACCTTTGATTTTATTTTTCTTAAAATCAATCTTGTCCATTCATTTCGAATTTGACCTAATGTTGCCCTAACCCTAATTGTGGGTTGTCATATTGAATCTTGTCCATAGATTCTAGGTCATTTATCAGTCTTTAATCTCACCCGTCCATACAAAATTGCATTTTCTATAAAATGTCAATTTTGTCTCATATCTATCACTGGCTATCCTTTTATTATCTCTTGTCATTTTCACATATTTCATCTCTTACATCTCTTGTCCTTTGCATTTTTAGATAATCTTGCATTTTCATATTTTATCATCTAACATTGTCTTTTGCAGACTTATTTACTTTGCATGTAGATTTATTCTCTTGCATTTTAGATTAAATCCTTCAACACTTGCTAGGTCATGTCATAAACTTATTTTGCTCACACAAAGACTGAGGGCATCCATCATATTGCAGCAAGTAGAGGAGGTTCAATAGAGGTGAGCCATGGAGGAGAGAAATGGGTGAGACTGTTCTAGTCTCATTCCTTTTCTCTTCATTCCTCCTTTGCATTTTATTGACTATGATTTGATATCATTTTAGACCATTACATTGGTGAACCTGACATATTTTGACAATTTTTTAAGATATTTGGAGTTGGATCCTTTTTGTTGCAGGTTTTGTTGGCTTTTTGTTGCAGGTTTTGCAGCATTTTGGGGACAAAACCCTAGATTTCAAAGATTCGGCTATATCTTTCAAACGGCTGCATATTTTCTGACAAATTATTTTTTGCAGATTAGGGACAATATCAAGAGCTTCCAGTCCAAAATTCAGATTTTTTGGAGCTGTTTTTAATTTTTAATAATTTTCTTTGTTATTTTCATGAAAAATACATTTTGAGAGCAAATTAGCGAATTTTTCAGATTTGTTTACATTTTCGGGAAACCCTTTTAATTTCAATAGGGGTCTGTTTTTTATGTTTTTAATTTTCCTGCAAAATAATTCGACAAAAAACAGATTTTTAACAATTAGGGTTTTCCAAAGATTTACTTATATCTCACACAATTTTGCAGATCTGTTCACAAAACTTTTTTTGTAGGTGTGGAATAATGTCAGGCACCTTCAGTTAAAAAATCATATTTTTCGGAGCTGTTTTGGAATTTTAATAATTTTTTTATGATTTTTCATAAAAAATTAATTTTGGATGCAAAACAGCAAATTTTTCAGATTTTTTTACATTTCTGGAAAGCTCTCTAAATTTCACTAAAATTCTATTTTTTGTGTTTTTACTTTTGATGCAAAAATTAATTCCAAAAATCAGATTTACTTTGACTAGCTAACCCTAGTGATCAATAATACAAGTATCCTCTCCCCTTGCACACTTGTGTGATCCTAGGTGTAAGAGAAACTGTTATTGACTCTAGGAATTGGGCATGCACTAATTCAAATAGGGTTAGGGCAACACTTTTTCTCTGTTTAGTAGCTTCAAGATTTTGGGTTACTAATTTTTTGTTTGCAGCTTGTGGCAAGGAGTCTAACATTTTTCTTGTTTATTTCACAAATCTTAGACAAATTTGCATTTTACATTCATGGGTTAAAATGAACATGCATGCTCATTGGGCTAAAAAGAACACAACTTGCATTACAACTCATTGGTTTAAAATGAATTTGCATTTTCATAGCATTGGGTTAAAATGAACTCTTAGTTAGCTCACACTACAAACAGTTAAAATGAACCCCATGTTTTGACAAATACTACAAACGGTTAAAATGAACTCCATTTTTTTTTTATGTTTGTCAACACATTTTGATTTGGGCTTAAAATGAACACCATGCGAGTGTGAGTTAGGATATTCATGTTTTCACTTCTTGTTTTTAAACAAGGATCGATTGAACTATGAATATTCTAATTTGCTTTTGTTGAACTTTAGAAAATTGGGCCTGCTTTGGTGGGAAAAAGTACTCACCCCAAAGCGACTCAAACCGGCAACGAAGCTTTTTAGCCAAGCTACTTCCGACCGGTATATAAATGTGAATCTTAAGGGAAAGCCTAAGATTACGAGTGCAGATATGTTATACGGACCAAGTAGTACTCCCCAAAACCCTGTTGAGCTTAACCTCTTCAGGCTGGAGTGCCTCCATAATGGAGCTTAATCTTGGCCCCATGTATAACCACTCGAACGGATGTCCGAATTAAATCCCTTGTTTTAGCAAGCCAAAAACCTTCTATTCTTTGGTACAACAACGGTCGTTGTGATGACACCCGCACCTGCGCAGTTCTTAGTAGAGATGATCAATCTGCCATGGGAGTTTCATGGAGGTTGGAAGCTTGGTTGCCCTGAGAAGTGAGTGCACTGTAAGGGGGAGCCTGTGGGGCCAAGCTTCTGAATTCATCCGCTAAGGATATGCGGTTAGTGGGATCCAAAAGAATATTGTCCTTGCAGCCATAAGATTTTGTAAAATGACTTCTATGTGGTTGATTTTTAACACCATGTGTTTGCCAACTATTTTCAGACAATTCCAACAAATAAACATCAAACTTGCCAAAATCTGAAACAACTTTTCCAAACTAAAACAAATCTTTGCAATCAACCTAAAATTTTGTCAAATCACTTTTTGCAACGAATTTTCCATCATGAACCACATTTGTCAAATCAAGTCCTCAATTTTGCACACTTTGGGATAGGAAAACTTTCCTTTCTTTGTCAAACCTTTGTCTTAAAATACATTGTCATTAGACCAAGTCAAATAAATCAATCCTTAGTCATTGTCCTTTGGTGAGCTGCTTCCAACTCATAAGTTTAGTGTGGAAATCTCACCTTGTCATTTTATCATCTTGTCCTTCAAATCAGTCCTTTGACAATCCAAATCAAGACATTGGTCAAACTTTGAGTGGTTAGAAAACCTTTCCTAAAGATCATTTGGCATAAGGAATCCCCTTTTATCACTTTGCATTGTCACCTTGCATAAAGCATAGTCTCATTTCATCCACCATCATGTCTTCAAATCACTATGACATGCTTGCTAGTCAAATTGAATGTCAATTCAATAGTAAGGGTCAAGCACAACTTGCTAGGGAATTCAAAATACTATACCTTCAATCCAAGTCCAAATTTACAACCCCTAGCCCTCCATCCATCTATCCATCTTGCCAACAATCCATGAGTCCTAGTCCTCTATCCATCTACTATCAAGAGTCCCCTAACACCATCCATGGCACTAAGTCACAACAAACTTCCATTAGTCAAACCCACCCTAACTTTGACAAGGGAAATCAACCATCCATCAATCCAAACCAACTATCCATGTCATATCCTAATCCTCCATCCACATCACATCCTAATCCTTTATCCATGTCATATCCTTGTCATGAAGTCATGTCCTATTCTAATCCTAGTCCTTCATCCCTCAACCAAGTCCAAACTTCCATGTCATATCCTAGTCCAACATGCACCAATCCATTTCAAGACACTCCATTGGGTCATGAAAACACATCTAGTCATGGTCTCCAAAGTCCCATCTCCTTGCATACACTTGAGGATACATGTCAAGAGGCAAGTCCAAAGCACAACGTCATAACATCACCATCATGTCAAGATCAAAGTAGTCCATTCCATGACCCCATCTTTACATCCATTCAAGAAGTCCTCCTAGACCATCATGGCATACCAAATACACCTATCCTTGGTCAAGAGTCCATCCAAAACCATTTCATTCAAGATGAACCTATCATTGGTCAAGAGTCCATCCAAAACCATGTCATTCAAGATGAACCTATCCTTGGTCAAGAGTCCATCCAAAACCATGTCATTCAAGATGAACCTATCCTTGGTCAAGACCCTATTTTCGATCATGTCATTTCAACTGAGCCCATATTTGATCAAGACACTACTTTTGAAGAAGTCCAAAATGATCCACTCCTTGACCTATATGCCATTCATGATGACACACTTGAAGATGATTCCATCCAAACTTCAAGTATTGACACTTTCCACAATGAAACACTTGCCTCCATGGAACACATAGATGATCTTCCCCTAGAACAAGAGTCTCCTAGCATGGACATATTTGCAAATGATCAAGCTATAACTGAATTCAGTGGGCTCTATGACAATGACCATGAAGACGGTTTTGACATAGACTTGGAAGCACCAACAGAATCATTAGAATTTGATATGACAGGAAATCAAATCGAAGATGTCAGTCAAAAATCTGTCCAATATGTCAATGAAGCTACAACATCCTATCAATTAGGATCATCTATCTTTGTCAGAGCAGGCTTTCTCACAGATGAGAAGATTTCAAGCAATCATTTCCACAATAAAGATGGGTTAGCATCTTGCTTCCACAATAACAAGTATCCCATCGCCAACAAAATCTGTCAAAACATGCATTATCAAGGCAAAGGATTAGGCCTACATGAACAAGGCATTATTGAACCTATACAAGTTCAAGCAAATTACAGACATCAAGGTCTTGGTTATTCATCAGTCAGAAAATCTAATGATGTTAATGATACCTCCTCGATATTGGGGGCAACTTTATCTAATACAAACATCAAAATGGATGTCATGAGTAGTCCTTGTCATAAGGTTGTTGCCAACACTCCTTCCATCCACACCATACATCGCCATTCCAACAAGAATAAGCCTTCCATTTGGAACCAACAAAAGCAAAATTATTACAAGTCTAAAGTCCAAAATCAAATTTCAAAGGCCATCAAATCAGACAAAAAGTCAAGTGGATGAATGAAGCTAAAATGGATCCCAAAACAAAGTGAGTCAAGTCAAGAAAAGAATAAACCAGGCAACGAAAATATGCCCAATCCAAAAGTCAAGAAAAATGTGGAGCCACAGCATAAGAGGACTCCCACATATAATCAATGTCCACCTCCTTCAAAATGGCCATCAAACAAGACATATAAAAGTGTTGGTTCCAAACGCTATCAAAGATCCAACCTCCATCATCAATTAACCCAAGTTTTTAGAATAAAAACGGCTACATCCAAACATCCCACCAACCCGTCCATGTCCACCGTCATCTATCATAATCCTACATCATCCTTAAAGACCAAACGTCCCATGTCACAAATCCATCGCATCTTGGAAGCAACACTTTATCATAAGGACTCTCATGACACTCTATCACAATGTGCGTATTTTGATAAGGCCAACTCTAGTATCAAAAATGATCACAATGACATCAATCAGCTCTATGCAAGTGCTATCATCCTGACAAGGCAACTACTTCAGAAAGATCATTATTGGCATGTCATGACACCAGTCTCTACATCGGCATCGTCAAAAGCTTCAGCATAGTCAGAGGTCATGTAAAGCATCAAGGCTATTCGGCAAAAATTCAAAAATACAAAAAATTGACAAAGATAAAAAGACAAAAATAATTTCATCCAACGGTGAAAACTTGGCAAACAGGCGCTCTAGATAAGTACCATGATGAAAACCTGGCAAACAGGCATCACGTGTAGAATAAATCATCTATGTGGACCATTACACTTGGGGGCAAGTTGTCTCATCTCCCATGCATTTCCCATGACATTTTCCATTCACCCATCTAAACCTTATCGCGTCCATCCATTTTTCCCACCTACTTTGATCTTGACAAAGACTGGGGCAAAAATACAAATCATGCTTTGGAAATTTTTTTGACATGTCTATCTTTTGGTCATACACTAGTCACAAAGTATCATGTCATTACCTTCATAGCCTCTATTTCACTATGCTACATCATCCTTGGAGACCATATGATAATTCTCCTAGTCCAAGTCATCGGTCTCTCTTGCTTTATACCTATCACCCATCTTGGTTTCCCTTGTCAATGGTTTATAGATCCTCCGTCATCCCATTTAGTCCTCACTTAAGTCATTCAAAATGCAACAATATGGAAAACCTGGCGCATTATCCAAAACATTCCTTGGCTTTGTCCCTAGACCTGCTGCAGACTTTTATACTCTTGTCAAATAATATCATTGTCATCTTCACGTTGTTTCGGGATGTGTCCTTCCCACGTCAAACAACATTTGTCATTTTCAAGTTGTTTTGGGATGTGTCCTTCCCACGTCAAACAATGTTGTCATCGTCATCATCACCTGTCCGTCGGTATTCAGCTTGGCTAGCAGCAAAATCATGGTTGTCCTTGGATTCATGCGCGTCGGCATCATTCACATGCATTTGTCATAATTTTCGTAAAACATCAAAAAAATCATAAAAATCTGAAAAAGTCCTAAAAAAATCCTAAAAATTGTATAAAGTCCTGAAAAAAGACCTAAAAATTGAAAAATGTCCTGAGAAAATACAAAAACATCCAAATCAATGTCAAAATCCCAAAAACAAAGTCAAAGTCAATCTGATCAATTCAATCAATCACATCAGTCAATCTTTTGTCCAAGTCCGAACTACGTTGTCTCTGCGCATTTGCTACGTAGGCAAGATTCATCTTTGAATCCCCGAGACATTAGGTCAGTCCTTTTAGGTTTGTCAAAATAAAATCATAAGTCAAACATGGTTGCGTCAGTCAAATAAAGTGGACATAGTCACACTTGACACAAGACAGTCATTCAAAACGTCACTGTCAAAATTGGTCACAATTAGACAACATCAACCACTCAATCATACAGTCAAAATCAGTCAGCTTGCCAAAGCATTAGTCAAAATATCAATCTCGTCACCTTTTTGGTCCTCTTCAAGATGTGTCCTTCTTGGATTTGGACCTCGTCAAAATGTCATTTGCCTTTTCAGGATGTGTCCTTCCTGACCTTAGGCACCGTCAAACCGTCAAACTGTCAAAACTGTCAAACTATCAAAACAATTAATCTTCGGCAAACAAACATTGGCAATACAATTAAATGGCTGTTAATTTTTTGGCTATTTTGTCTTATCTTTTTATTGACTTGTCTTTTGGTCATGTTACTAGCTACCTCAAGGATGTCCCCTGAAGGATTTAGAGGTGCGATGACGTCTCATTGACCTATTTTATTTTTCTTCGACTATTGTCTGTGGATTGTCTTGACAAAAGGACTGGGGCAATTGGGCATCTAGTATGAGTTAGGACATTCCTTGTCTATGACTGTCTATTTTGGAAGTGGATGACCTTGCACACCTTGGTGTATGTCATACCATGGTGTTTGTTGTCCATTTGTGTCATTTTTTTACCGCCCAATGATGATTTGAGCAATTAGTACTCTGGCAAACGTTGAAGGATTTGATTTAGGAACTAACATGCATCTCATATAGGCATTGCATTCATATCATCAACCATATCTTTTTCACTGATATTTCTTTTTCTCCGTATTCTATTCTTCTCATTCCATTTCGAGAGCACACTTGTGTTCTTGAAACCCAACTGTCCTCTCGAGGGGGCATACCGCAACCCTCCTCGTCATTCTTCCTCATCTTATCTTGCACTGGGGCATATTTTTGACTTATTTTCTTTGCCACAATGCGACAGGCTGCATTATGACAAAGAGGGGCAAATGTAGACACATAAAAATGAGCTAGGCTTGCAAGCTCTATTTCTAATCTCTTTCTTCCTGGCATAATTAAGACATTTTAATTATGTCCTTGGTCCACATTCGACTATTAATTAAATAATTCATGATTATTTAATTAATTCATATCTTTTTTATTCTTCATGATTATTAAATAAATAAATTTTATTTATTTAATTACGTCACTAATTGTCTAATGTCTTTCTATAATTAAATAAATTTCCTAATTTATTTAATTATCCTTGTCCATTATGTCTTCTTGATTATTAAATAAATAACTTTATTTATTTAATATGTCTCTAATTTAAAGTCCTCTTGTAATTAAATAAATTCTTTTATTTATTTAATTATGGCCATCTTCACATTCTCCTCCTTTTAAATAAAATCTTATTTATTTAAAATAAGTCCCACCACCTAAATTAAATAATTTTATTATTTAATTTCTCCTCTTTTATTGTGCTCATTTTAAATAAATCTTATTTATTTAAAATAAGTCCCTCTTTAAAAATCCCTTCTTTTGTAAATAATTTAATTTAAATTATTTATTGTCACATGACCCCACCCTTTTTGAATTAAAATAGTTTTTAATTTAAAAAGTCAACAACCCCTCTTGAATTAAATAATTTTAAATTATTATTTGATTCCCCAACAATTTCGGTTTGTGTGCCTTGTCACATGCATTGTCAACCTTTGATTTTATTTTTCTTAAAATCAATCTTGTCCATTCATTTCGAATTTGACCTAATGTTTCCCTAACCCTAATTATGGGTTGTCATATTGAATCTTGTCCATAGATTCTAGGTCATTTATCAGTCTTTAATCTCACCCGTCCATACAAAATTGCATTTTCTATAAAATGTCAATTTTGTCTCATATCTATCACTGGCTATCCTTTTATTATCTCTTGTCATTTTCACATATTTCATCTCTTACATCTCTTGTCCTTTGCATTTTTAGATAATCTTGCATTTTCATATTTTATCATCTAACATTGTCTTTTGCAGACTTATTTACTTTGCATGTAGATTTATTCTCTTGCATTTTAGATTAAATCCTTCAACACTTGCTAGGTCATGTCATAAACTTATTTGCTCACACAAAGGCTGAGGGCATCCATCATATTGCAGCAAGTAGAGGAGGTTCAATAGAAGTGAGCCATGGAGGAGAGAAATGGGTGAGACTGTTCTAGTCTCATTCCTTTTCTCTTCATTCCTCCTTTGCATTTTATTGACTATGATTTGATATCATTTTAGATCATTACACATATCAGAAGGCACCTATATTTGTAGAGATAAATCGGTCAAGGAGGTTGGGATCTAGATTAGAAATATCAAGGTCAACAAGGAATAGATCAATTATGATGCGGCCATTGAGAGGACCACCATCGCCTCCAGGAGCAAGAGTGTTAGGGTCTCCAACACACTCAAAGGGAGATAGCAGTAGCTAGCTATATAAATGGAGACATTTTTAACACACTCCCTAGGGCACACTTTTTACCATGCTCTATAGAGCCAATGTATTTTTTACATGGCATTGGTCCATATAAAAGATGTATTTTGATTATGGGTGTTTGTATATGATGGAAATTGGATACTATTATTTTTTGATATATATATGAATGTGTAATTATTGACTCATGTGTGTTCTTATGATAATCATGATGAATGTTTATGGTTATGCATTTGATGTTTATGGTTGTGATGATATGTGATGGTTTATGATTATGCAAATGATGGATATCTATTCCTATAATAATGATGATGCAAGATGTGGATGTTGACGATGCATGCATGGTTATATAATGTGTATATCTATTATGCTAAGGTGGGTGAAGCAAGATATTGATTCTTATGTAGATTAATGTTTGTGATGATTATTATTGACTATGATGTATATAGTTATGATGCTCATGATGTGTGTGATAGTTATGATGTTAGTGATGGATGCATGTTGGTTATGTTTATGATTGACTAACCTACAATTATTCTATAATAAACTTAATAGATAATGCAATGCTAACATGGATGAAAAATATTCTTATAGGAATAAATTTAAACACCTATAAAAACCCTAAATGATAATTAAATGTGGAAAGGATGCTTAGACTATAAAATATAAACACCTAAAATGAACCTAACTGATAATGAAATCCAGAAAATATGCTTAGACTAACAAATCTAAACACCTAAAATGAACCTAAATGATAATTAAATTTGGAAAAGATGCTTAAAATAATAAATCTAAACACCTAAAGTGAACATAATGGATTAATGAAATGATAAATGATAGATGAAAAATATGCTAAGGTAAATAACTATAAACACCTAAACTATAATGAAATAATAAATGATAGATGAAATGATATATGAAAATGTGTGTATGTAGGTGTCATTCCA